>VDFB02379711.1:64549362-65044318 GCA_007258455.2 Sequoia sempervirens
TTACACCCTAAACCCTTCTACTCCCTACCCTCTATCTCTCTCCCACTCCCCTCCTCTCTCTCTTGAAATTCTCTCTCTCCTATGCACTCTCCCTCTCGAGATCCTCTACCTTTAACCTTTAAACCCAAGGACCCCCTACCCTTTATCTCTCTCCTGACTCTCTATATCCGTCTCAAGATTAAATGACATTGGCCTATCATCAACATTTTTTCTATGAATGTTATCTATTCAAGAGTGCCCTTAAAACATTATGATATTCCTTAGTATATGTAAAATTATATATAAATCAAACATATATATCATTATAATTCTATATAAATTTTGACAGTCTATCCAAAGTATCTCCTTTTATCTGATACAATCTTCTTAAATTTTTATTGTATTCTACAAAAATCTCTAAATACGGTCATACCATCAAATTTAATCCCTACCTCCTACCCCCAATCTCCCTTTCTCTCCCACTCCCTCGATATCTCTCTCTCAAGTCATAATTTAAAAATAATATAATTTATATTTATATTAATATTAAAAATTAATTTTTAATAGAAGGGGGTTCAACCAAACATATTTAGAATGTTCGACTGAACCCAATTTAAATCCATTTTTTTATTCTATGTTGAATGGGTTCAGTTGAACATTGGTTTGGTCGAACCCCTATTCGATCAAACTTTTTTTTTGTTCGACCAAACCCACATATTTTCACCCTCATCCCCTGAGGCACCAAAATTGCTAAGAATTTGGCACTTTGAAGCTCGATTTGAGAATGAAAATGGAGGAGATCTCAGAAACCCAAATAGTATTAGGTTCCCCTTAAAACGAGCTATCCAATTAATATAATTTTAATTTGTTTTGATTATATTAGCTTTTTTTTTAAGTTTTATTAAATATAGGTTTTTCACTGAAAACAAAACTCTTTGTTCTGCACATGTGGAAAAATAGAAGATTATAAAAAAAAAAAATTAAAAATATTAGTGCACCAGATATTGGAGTCCTTGATCCAACAATAAAAAATAATAATAATTTTGATACATATAGTAAAAGTTATGCATTATACGATCGTGTTATGTCTGAATTATAATTGATTTGACTTTGAAACTTGATTAAAAAAAAAATATCCAACCAAGTGGAAGCACTAGATATCGGAGTTACAAATATAAATTGGAAAGAATTGGAATTTTATCTTTCAAGGAAAAAAAGTTATGCATTATACGGTGTGCGTCACTTTTTAAAAATGCTATTTTTTGAAAAAAAACCAATTTTCATGGGAGATGGAAAAAGAAGTGCAATCTGATTCCAAAAAGTTTGAAAAAAATATTTTTAGAATCTACAGACAAAATGTGACAAGACTCTAGTTTGCATCTTCAAATTCCTTACGGTTTAACCACTATAGGTTCCTGAATGTGAAGATTTAGTTAAAAAAAAATCAGTGTCTAGTTTGGCCAAAAATTGTAAACCACTATTGTGGGATCACCCAGTATTTTGCAAGTCGATGCCAAGAGTGACGTTAAGGCACCTTTTCCTCCCAACAATGAAGCACTAAACTTCCCCACGATTCTTCCTAGCTCGAAGAAAGCACTGACCCTGCACGAGGAGCCTAGCAACCTAGAATGGTGTAAATAGGAGGGAACTCTCGATCCATTCCTGATGCCTATATGCATTTCCTAAACACTAGAATGGCATATTACTCACATACAAGATGTGGCAGAGACATATATTAATAAATTCTAGGCTTTTTATTCCATCTATTTCAATGGTACCATTAGCTTGGACAAGCAATAAAAGTAAAGTGGTAGTTTTGAAAAGGAAAACTACTGCCTTTGGGAGCCCACATTCAGTATCATATCCTAGAAGTAACCTCAAAGAAAAATACATAAATCTTTTCATAAATTTGCTTAAGGTTCAAACATTCACAAAATATAAAGTTCTTTTGAAAACACACACATTCAACTTCAATGCTTGCTTTACATATTGCATGTCCAATTAAATTTACAATTCCAATCAGAATGAAATAATCCAAAGCAAGACAAGTTGTTTATATTAAACTAAACAATTCAATCCAATTAGTTTACCTATGTTCCACGTGAAAATAGCAATTATATGTATTTATATATATTTTGTCATTTGAAAAAATCTATTAATCAATTTCAATTGAAATGGTTTAAATCAAATAAAATACAAAATTATATTTTATACTCAATAAGAGTACTTTCTAAAATACATGTAAATATTATATTCTTTTCATAAGGTAATCTTTCTCATATATATATATAGTAATTGAACTGTAGAAATATATGATTTATAACCAACATAATATATTGTATACATAGAAAACCATATATAAATTTACACACACACATTTATATATATTTAGATTAAATTCAAAGAAAACTCATCCATAAATTAATTCCCAATGCATATTTTAAAACAAGTTTGAAATTCATCAAAGGTTCAAATTTATCAAAGCAGGTATACACATAATTCCCAGCAAAGTAGATTATACAGTCAAGCAAATGCATAATGGTCATGAGGTAGTACAGAGGATGTTTTCTGTCACATTTTTTTTAATTTTTTGGCATTGATTTAAGGCTTGGGCATTCTTCATGACTAGAGGGCCATTTTCAAGATGTTCTAAGCATTTCAATTGCCCAGCAGTGGGAAAAGTGTGAGAGAAACTATAAAAATGTGGCTCCATCATTTCTATTTCTTTCAGCAAGTAAATGGATTGGCATATATATAAAAAAAAATCTAGCAAAAAGGAAAAATGCCTGTGTATATGCAAAACTACATTGCATTTTTTCTCAATTGAAAATTTGGGGAAAAGATGCATGTATGTATCAAATACATATAATTTCAATTTTATCAGATTACCTCACTAATATATGTTAGTACTATATATATATATTATCTTGACCAACATTATATATATATATATATATATATATATATTGCTTTACATAGAAGTATTAAATATAATACAATTTATCTTCATTAGAAACAAAAATATATAGTTTTATTAAACCACAATACTCAATTTCTCCTACAGAAGATGGGTAATTTAACATCAAATGTATAAGTACAGTTGATGTAATCAAAATAAATGAAGAGATTTATCCTTTCATACAAACAAATATTCTTCTTTCCCTATCATTTATTTTCTCAACAAAAGTTTTTATGATAAGAGAAATTGTATAAAAAAAAAACTTGGAAAGAATGTCGTCCTTGATGATTTTCTTCTTGATCTTTTGTCTCTCCCCGTTCTACTTATTTTTCCCAATAATTATTTAACTTCACTATTCTTGTTTAATTTTCAGAAAGAATTTTTTTTCCCCCCCTTTTCGGACTCTCAAGATCAATACTGATGGGTCTTCGAGGGGAAATCCAGGGCATGCTGGGGTTGGAGGAATTGGCAGGGACAGCTCTAGTAAGGTTATTTTTTTCTTCTCTGAATATAAGGGGATTCAAACCAATAATTACATGGAGGCTCTTGCTGTCCTCATGGCTCTTGAAAGAGGTTGTGCTCTAGGATGGAGCAAGATTATCTGCGAGTTTGACTTGCAGGTGGTTGTGGATATGCTAAATTCCCAATGGGTGGAAGATGTGGATTGGCATCTGGCAGTGGTGGGAAGACAAATTCTTAGGTTGAGTGATTCTTTGGATGTTGTCTCTCTTTGTTATGTTCCTCGTGAGTGGAATAAGACTGTTGATTGCTTGGCTAAGTGGGCTTCTGATCATGGAGAGGGATGGAGGATGGGAGATTGGACTCACCTGCCTCTGGAATGTGCTTTGGATCTTGAGAATTTTGTCAGGGAAGATATGGATGGTTAGTGGTGCCCCTTTTGGGGGTTTTTCTGCTAGTGTTGTGTTCTCTTTCGGGCTCTTGGCCCCTGCTCTTTGTACTTTGATGGGTTGATTCAATAAATTTTTACCCCTTTTCTCAAAAAAAAAGTTTTCAGAAAGAAAGATAGTGAAAGAAATTGAATCTCCCATTTAGAATGAATTCTCTTGTTGAGAAAATAAGATTTTTTATTGACATTTATTACTTTCTTTCTCTCTTTTTTTCTATCTTTATTTTTCTTTTTTTTTTGTTTTTGTTTTTATAAATTTTAACATCTTTTCTCCTTTTTTCTACTTTTTTAAATTTTTTCTATCTTATCATTTATTTTAAAAATATTCTCATCTTTTTTCAAGTTTTATTTCAAGTTTATCTAGTAAATCTAATTTTAAAAGAAAACAAGATTTATTTTTGTATGCAACTCAATTATCCTCAAATAATAAATAAATAATATTTAATTTTCAAAAGAATTCATTAATTAAAAGAAAATATAACTAATTCTCTGATTTCTATGCACTTTTAATTTACCACTAATTAATTTAAATGATCACTATAAAGTAAGAACAATATAAATAATTTAACTAAATAAAATCATAAATGCAACTATATGTTACTAAGTGCGTGTGTGCGAGATAAACCATTCCATCATAACCCTTCTAGGTAGCTAACCTCCTCTACCTTAACCACACTCTTGGTCTTTGACAACCTGCAACTTATGTAAACTCAAGAACCCAGTAATAGATTAGTATCCAAGAAAATATAAATCGAAGCATTATAATTTATTATTTCAAATAACACATTCTATTTTCATCACTTTGAAATAAATCAAGATTCACTGCATTTCATCTTTTCTAAAATAAAATAAGCATTCACTTATTTCATCATTCAAAACATCATAGTATTCTATCACACATAATTATTCATATATCAATTCCACATAAATTAAATATAAAAGAAGCATTAAAATATGAGACATGACACCTTCTCATCAGGAGGAAGTTGGGAAAGAAGAAGAAGAGAAAATTAGGGTTGAAATTACTGCTATTACTGCCACTAAAGCTCATAAGATTGTCAAGGATAGTGGAATTATTTTGTTATCTGGATGTACTATCACTTCTACCATAGCATATGATGCAATTAGGAGAGATCCTCAAGCTTTGATATCTAAAGACCAATTTGAGGATAAATTTTCTAGTTTTGTATATAGTCCAAAGTTTCATACTCTTTAAATTTGGTAGATGACACCTAATACTAGTAAACATGAGGTTGCTAGGCCTATTGAAGAAGTTATTTGTTCACTAGTGGTCAAAAGATCTACTAAGATAACTCCTATCCAAGCATTTGAGTTAATAGCACATGTTGCAATGCTTAGTGTGGATACTGCACATATTTCTCAAAAGAAATATGAATATTTGGTTAAAGAGTATAATAAGGCCTTGAATGCGCTAAATCAAATGAGATCCATTGTTTAGGCTACTTAAAAGACAATAACTCAGCAATCTTCTTCTTCTTCATTTGATGTGTCTACACAATATAGGGAGACCTTGGCCTTAAGAATTGATCATTTGAAAGGTAAATTGACTACTAAGAAATAAAATGTTAGGCAAGCCAAACTTGAAATATTCAAGGTGGCAAATGAAAATTTTGAGGATGTGCTAAAGTATAGGGTGACTAAGTTGGTCCACAAGGCTAATGATGTTTGGGACATATATAAAAATATTCATGAGGCAAATATAAAGTATCTACAAGTACAGGAGGCCTTCACAAATGAATTGAGTAATTAGATTGCTAAGGTAAATGCTTTGAGGGAAATGATTCCAAAAATGAATGAGGATCCTGAGGCACCTACCGATATACCTAACATCTTACAAACTATTGATTGAATAAATGAGATAACTACTTTCCATGGAAAGCTAGGTATACAACTCCATAGTAAGTTGAAGATAATTAAGGATATGGTGGAATGTGGTATGCCTTAGATATTGAATCAAAAAGTTCAATTGCATCTATTTGACACCTAGAAGAAAGATGTGGGAGGAATGATTGGAACAACTATGATGACCTTGAGTGTCGTTGACTATATTCTGCTCAATTCCAATATTGACGTGCAATGGTGGAAATTGAATCATAGATGGACATATTTGTTAAAGAAGCCATGATTTTAATTGATGCCAAGCATTCTCAATACATTACTAAGTTGTAGGATTTATTGAATGTAAAATGGTCCACTGCGAAAGAATACAATACTTGGTTGGTGAAATACACACAATGAATCTGTGTACGAATTAGTGAATAAGAAGAATAATGGACAAGAGGAGAATAATATGTATCCCAAATATAATATAGATTAGGATTTTGGTATAGCATGGTAGAATATTATTCTCTCCTCAACTTCAAATGAATATCACGTGGTGCTAATGTGGATTAATGAATTTTAGCCTTTTGTCGTTTTTCCTTGCCTTGCTTCGTAAGTTTTGTTGTTTTGATTTTCCCACGGTTGGCACATTTTGAAACTATTGTAACAAACGAATGATGTTTTTTGAGGTGGGACCCATTTTCTACAAAGAATTGAGGTTAATTTTTCCTCATGTTTATTTGCTCCACCTAAAGACTTAAGTAATAATGGAAATGGAATAATTGTTACAAGCGGTCCAATGAAATCATGACATGTGTGCTATATGTTGTGAGGCTTTCTTTCTCCTTCATCTCTATAAGAAGGTATTCAAGGCCATAAGCACGAGAGTTGAAAAAATTTTGAGTTAATACTATAAAGTTGTCAAGATAATACGAAGCAAGTTTTAGAGTTTTTCGTCCTAAGTTTCTTTTGGAGTTCATACTTATGCATGTAAATCTGATAATGATATAACATTTATAATATAGAGTAATATTAGTTTCATGTCTATTGTCTCTACTTGTATGTGTATTATGAGTTATGAGTGAAAGAAATCCAAGATTTCTTCCATTTGTCTCTATCATTTCCTAGTGGATGTTTGGTTTCATTCTTGCTTATTGATTCAATGAATTGATGTAAGTTTTTGTGTGAGATTAATGAATCATAAAGAACTGGGTACTAGGATATTTGTATGTAGTAATAATCATGAACATCACAAGGAAATTTTGTAATGCAATAATTCTTAAGGTTATAGGTGTTATTGTTTAAATTGTTATCAGGTCACATGGAGGGATATTGACTTTGGGCTTAGGATAAAGGCACTGGTTCATGCAAAGTACTTGTGGTTCATTTTTGGTATTGAATCATTATCTACTCAATGTTTAAATCATAAAATATCAAAGAGATACTATCATTGTTGTTTTGTGTTAAAATTCTACTCTCTCATGCTTGTTGGGGATGATGGAGTCACAGTGTCCTTGATGAAGTTGCAGTCTGCAATGGAGGACCTTTTCCAAGAAAAATTCAACACAGAAAGTGTTACAACAATGGAATGCAAAATAGAGATCCTATTATGATGATGTGATATATTACAAGAGTACATGTGCCTGATTAAATAGGAAAAAGAGATAACCTAAAATGCATAAGATGTTTCCAAGTGTCAAAATTACACTATATGTGACAACATGTGAACCCTACCTAGGAAATGATAAAATATTGAGATAAGTTCTAGAAGGACAGCTCGTCATCTAGAAGGAATCTTATCCAAACACATGAAAAGAGGAAATTATCTCATTATTTATGATTTATCTAAAAATGAAACCTAGGATTAAATAATGCAAGACCTAAGTTAACTTTATGCTAGTGTAATAATTAATTAAATAATTACACTAACACCCCCCATAAGTGCAACTTAGGGAGGAAATGCAATGATTATGCAAAGATGATGGTTCCCCACTATGAGGCCATGTTAGGTACCCATTTACATGATGAAGATGCATCCAATCTCTCACAACTAGAGAAAGGGGGAAAACCTAGTGGTAACAAAACCCCTCTCCAAAAAGGAGATGAAAAAATTAAAAAGAAAAAAATGATGGAAGAGTGATGATTGGAGGACTCAACATCATCCCCCCAAGGACTACAACCATCACAAAGATACAAAAAGAACAAAAATAGGTGACTAGATATCCCCCCCCATAAAGGATAGTAGTCTACTCTAAGAAGTCTTCAAAACCTATGATGAAATGAGAAGCCAAGCTTGCAAGTACTGATTTAAACCCATCCAGATGCCACAAGTCTAAAGAGATGTGTGAATCTTACCTTGCTGAAACAAATCTCAACTGATAGGTAGATGAGGAAGAAGATGGAGCTGAGAGAAGGGCCAAGTCTAGCCAACCACCACAACCCTAGTGAGGACGATTAGAATTGCTTCCTACCCTAGAGTCTAGAGAGTTAGGAGCATGCTGAGAACGATACCAAAACTTGGCAAACTTGTACACCCTAGAGTGATGAACAACTTCTCCATAGGAAACAAGTGTGTCAAAGTGATCCTTGATGATAGTTAGATTTAATTTAAAACTAATTTTCAAACCATCCTAAGCAAGTTGATAAACTAAAAGAAGATTGTGGTCCATTTGTGGAATATATGAAACATCATACAACCGGCCCCCTCCAAAGCAACATCACAAATAGTTGCAACATTAACAATTTATGAATTTGTAGTGAACATCCTATCCAACTCTAAAGGTCTAATGGAATCCAAAATAATATGATCCTAAGAATAGGTGACATTTCATGAAGCATGTGAGTCAATGACCCAACCTTCCCTTCTATCAACTAGAGTGGTGATCAAAGAATTTCCCTTGCCATGATTTTTAGTTGTGGCAATCTCAACAATGCCTGAAGATGACTCTTCATGAGAAGAAGAGTGATGTGATTTGACAAAGGTATGAGGAAGAGTGATATTATGATCTTTGATAATTTGTCTTAGCACATGTATCTCCCTCTTGAAACATGTCTTCTCACTATGACCAAGCCCATTACAAAAACTGCACTTGGGCCTCTCCCTCTTAGGCTTTTCTTCCTTGTGTTTTGATAATTCAGAAGATCCTGTCTTAGATTTTCCCTTGTTCTTTCCTTTTCCTTTGCATGGTGCTGCAACAAGAGCATGAGAATTTGAAGATGAATCAACTTGATTGAGTTTTGATTGTTCTATAGTCAGCCATTCACAAAAGGTCTCGAATGTAGGCATCACAAAACTATTTCCAAGGCCATCCATTGTAGAATAGAAGGAAGTAGAAAAATAAGAGAAAGAATCTCTTAACTTGGATGAGATCATGAAGATGCATTCCTTGTTAGTTTTATCTTTGCTACACCTTGATAGTTGTGTCCTCAAAGACTTGAATTTTACCAAATAGTCTTTGATAGAGGGAAACTGATCAACTAAGAGTGAAGCATGTTCTGACTCTAACTGCACAACTTGAACATCATTGATAAAACTAAACAAATCCTTGAGTTTATCTCAAACCTCCTTAGGATTTTTGTACCCCTCAATATGGAACCAAGGAGTTGGAGACATGAAGAGAAATAAGTCTAATAGACTCCTCACACTTGATTTGATGCTGATATTTCTCATATTCCTTGATCAAATTTGATTTATTATCATTCAACATTGACCATAGGCCCTTCAACTAGAGGAGATGTTGCATGTATGATAATTTTGGGGTGTGAGAATCTCAAATCATGTATCTTCCATTAGAGAAAGAACAACTATACAAGACAAAGTTTTTGAAAGGAAATTCTAGAATCTGATGATATATCAATGATCAATTGAAATGAATCCCCCTTGATATAAACAACTCCCTCCAAAAAAATATGATGTTCAAGTGAAGACCAAAAATACTTATGGTGACAAACAACCAAGAAAATTCACCTGAAGCTAATTCTAAAAGGAAATGTTGGACTGATGAGAAAATATACTGCGATACCTCTTTGATGCTGCAAGAATGGAAGAAATTTGACAAACTAAACAAGAGATATCACCTTCCAAGCCCAAATTAGGGTTTTCACTTCAATTGGATAGAATTTTTGATAATGGTAGAATCTAGAAAAATAGAGCACCACTGAAAAGTAGACTCCAAGACCTTTCCAATGGTATACCATTTGCAAATTTTGATATCATATGCGAAAGATATAGGCTCCAGAAGATCACTGCTACAATGGATCTGAACAAGCTAACTAGGTACAAAAAACAAGCACTTGAGGGCTAAAGAAATAAGCCCTTGGTCATTAATGTGACAACAAGTAGAGTGGAGGATAAGAAACACACCCACTAGATCGGGTGGTGTCAAAGTGGAGAACTGGTGGAGAAACAGTGGCACTACTAGGAGTTGGCAGGATCCTTGGTCATGGATAGGACCAGGGCTAAGGCTATAAGGAGACATCGTCGGTGAGTGCTCAGTGTTGGTGGAAGCGTCGGGAAAGAACTCTGCTAACATGACAATGAATGGAGATAGGGATGATGGTAGATGATGATGACTAATGGCCAATGACGAAAGGCAACTTGACAGTGTTTGTGGGTGGTTGATAGAAGCCAACTGTAGATTTTTGAATATTGCAAAAAATTGCAATTCAAAAATTTAAATTAAATACCAATGAAATAAAGTCTATAGACGGGTGATTAATGGGTATGTGCAGGATCATGATGGGCCAAAAAGTGGCGATATGATGGGTCTATGTATGGTATGTAGCTGATGACTTTATTTTTACCTAAAATTGATGAGATGAAAAGGTTTTTTAAAGGAGATTCTCAGCTTTCCACCAATATAAAGTATGTTATATTTTTATTTTAATAAATAATTATTATTTATTTTCTATTTGAATTACGACTAAAGTCCTAATTGATAAGTTGATTGAAAAACATCTATAGCTTTCAAACGGTATCACATTTTTTTGAATTTGAGACATGCATCACATTCTATGCTTCACATACTATAGGATTAAAAAAAAAATTTAATTTCATGAAGTTTCAACCAAGTTAAGGTGGTTAGACATACAATTTTTTATATTTATTAAAATTTGTAATAAAAAATTCATAATTAATTATTTACTTAGAAAAAATTTAGAAAAAAATATGCATCACATTTCAAAATGAGTCCTCTACTTATATCTAAACTATTATAAAAAAATATTATCATTTTATTGTTGTTAGGGTGGTTAGACAAAAACCTACTTTTTTTTCCCTAAAATTTAAGTACTACTACATTAAAATTTCAAATTTTCACCAAATAGATTTTTTCTTTCTTTAAATAAAGCTAGTAGTCTAGAAACTTCATTCAATTTGCTACAAATTCTATTGTTACATTTTTTTGAAATAATATAGATAACTTATTCAAATTTTTACACCAAGTTGCTTAACTCTAATTTTTCTGAATTTTTGGCCACTTAAGGGCCTTTTTTCTCCATCATGATCCTACACATACCCTAATAAAACCCGAAACACTATAGCTATAGAAAAATAAACCCTACCAATAGCTAATTAAATTGCTAGTCGCTTCCACATAATTTTTTTTTTTGCTTGAACTTTAGTAAAATTTTCCCGAATGATAAAATAAAAAATGCCTGATGTATCTAAATTTTTTTTACCATGATGGAGGACTGAAAGGGGGATTTTTTTTTGAAAAATTGTATGGATAGTACAAAATAATGCAAACCCTAGATTGATACCTCAATGGCTCCCAATTTATATCTCTCTAATTCTGACAAATGAGCAAGCAATCTATGGTTTTGAGGCCTTCAAGATGCAATGGAGAGATCGGGGAGAGCTTGATGTGGACCAAAATTAGCTTGGCTCCTGGGTAGAACCAACTAGCTTGCAAGAAAAACTCCAAGCTTACAAAGAATCTTGCACACCAAATTTCTTGATCTTGAGTTGAAGTTTCACTAGAAAAGCTCTCATACCATGTTGGGATGATGGAGTCACAATGTCCCTGATGAAGCTACAGTCTTCAAAGGATCAACTTTTCTAGGAAAGATATTCAACCACACATAAAGTGTTGTAACAATGGAATGCAAAATAGATATTCTATTATGATGATGTGATAAATTAGAAGAGTACTTGTGCATGATTAAATAGGCAAAAGAGAGAAACTAAAATGCATCAGGTGTTGCCAAGTATCAAAATCACACTATATGTAAAAATAGGGTATGTGTAGGATCATGATGGGCCAAAAAGTGGCAATATGATGGGCATGTGGCTAACAACATTTTTTTTACCCAAAATTGATGAAGTGAATAGGGTTTTTAAAGGAGATTCTCAACTTTCCACCAATATAAATTATGTTTTACTTTGAATTTAATAAGTAATTATTATTTATTTTCTATTCAAATTATGACTATCGTCCTAATTGATAGGATGATTGAAAAACATCTATAGTTTTCAAACAATATCACATTTTTTGAATCCAAAACATGCATCACATTCTATGCTTCACATACTATAGGATTAAAAAAAAGAAAAAATGAATTTCATGAAGTTTTGACCAAGTTAAGGTGGTCAGACATATGAGTTTTTATATTTTTTAATAGTTGTAATAAAAAAATCATAATTAATTATTTACTTGGAAACAAATTACAAACAAATATATATCACATCGGGGCATGAGTCCTCTACTTATATCTAAAATCTTATAAAAAAATATTATCATTTTATTGTGGTTAGGGTGGTCAGACACACACCTACTTCTTATTTTTTCCCTAAAATTTAAGTACTACTCCATTCAAATTTAAAATTTTCACCAAATAGATTTTTTTATTTTTTAAACAAACCTAGTAGTTTAGAAACTAAATTCAATTTGCTACATATTTTATTCTTACATATTTTTTAAATAATATAGATAACTTATTCAAATTTTATGTCAAGTTGTCTAACTCTTATTTTTATGAATTTTTTGCTACTTAAGGGCCTACTTTTTCCATGATGATCCTGCACATACCCAACATGTGAACCCTACCTAGGAAATGATAAAATATTATGATAAGTTCTAAAAGGAAAACTCATCTTCTAGAAGGAATCTTATCCCAACACATGAAAAGGGGAAATTATCCTATTATTCATGATTTATCTAAAAATGCAACCTAGGACTAAATAATGCAAGAAGTAAGTTAACTTATGCTAGTGTAATAATTAATTAATTAATTACACTAAGAATGCTCAATATGTGTGACATTGATAAATAAGTTTCCCACTCATTTGATGCATATTATTGAATGGTTTTATGAGAGGTATATGTTATTGACAATGTATGTAATTGTAATTGTTCAAAGTGTTTAAATATACATTATGGGATCACCCTCCTAGGTTTCATAGAGCCCAAAGAGTAGGAATACAAGTCTTGAAACCTCTATTTGTTCATTGGTAAATCCCTTTAGAAGTGTTGATAATTGGAAATGGAAAAATCCATAGGTATTTCTAGAGATCAGTTTGGTTCTTAAAAAAAAACCAACAGATTGGTGACTCCGTTGGGGACTAGTTAAGTCCAAAGTATCTAAGTTCAAATTTGGTATAGTCAGAATTAGTTGCAAGTTGTGATGTTCTTTACTGTTTGAAGAATAATCAATTTTAAATATGTTGCATTGGTCCCATCATTTGAAGTCTTATTTGTCAGGTGTTATTTCATTCTGCAACCTTCTATTGGGTAATCTTTAAGGTATTTTTTGAAGTAACAAGTACAAAATCAAAGAGCAATCACTTTTTTTTTTTGAGTATTCTAGGTGGAAACTCTGAGTTCTCTAGTACTAGTGTAAATATTAGTTCTCAAAAGGAAAACAAGAAGAAATATTTTGCAATATCTAACCCTATGAGGAAGACCAGAAGTTATGTGAAGAAGCACCTCGAGTAGATGGAAAAATATGAACCTACAAAGGAAAAGCAACTTGAATAGGTCAGGAAGCGCTTTGAATTAATTAATTCTATTGATTTCCATCCTAATATATCTCCTACTTTCAATATTGATATAAGTAGTGCTAGTGTCCATGAAGGACATGAAGTTCAAGGGTCTAACATAGACCAAGGAAGTTTTCTAGTTGAATAAGTTTTTTGACAGTGAGTTAAATATTTCAAGAGAGGAAGATAGATGGGAGTTTTGGGAAAAGAAGAAGAGGTTCTTTAAGTCCTTAACTCCTAGACTTGGGTTTGTTTTGAATGGAAATAATTTTAAGCCACAAGGTAAATCTCTTGATGAGCCTGAGCCATTCCACTTTTCTCGAGGAAGAACTTAATGATCAACCTGACTTTTCTCTTGCCCCAAGTGAGCATGTGTATATTCTAGAGAATGAGGAAGGCGTAGATAATGACATGAAAGCCATCAAAGAAGAAGAGCTAAGGCTTCAAGAACAAGAAGAAAAAATAATGAAGGAGTTGAATGAGAAGGAAGATATGATTAGAGCTAAGCAACTTGAGAGAGATACTAGGAGGAAAATTTTGGAGAAAATAAGAGAAGAGGTTGCAAGGCATAAGACCTTTGAGGAAAATCTTTCCAAATTTACATCTAAGATGACCAATGATATTCCTAAAGCAATAGTCTCATCAACAACTAGAGCATCAGACCTTCCTGTTAATACTAAGAAAATGCCATTTGTAGATCATGGGAAGAGACCTATTGACCAACCCAAGAAAACTACATTAAAAAAGAATTATAAAACCAACACTTCATCTACTAAAATCCCCATACATAAGGCCAAAATTGATCTAACCCCATCTACTGCACCTCTAGATCCTAAGATATTAAGGTTACAGTTGGAAAGTGAAAAGTTATAAGAATATTTGAAGAAAGCTGAAATGATAGCTTCTAATGCAGAAATGGCTAGGAAGATTGCATTCCTTCAAATGTCCACCCATATCCCAGACTTCAAACTCTGGACATACTAATAGTGAGTTTGCAAAAGAAGAAATCTGATGGACATATTCTTGGTTGAGGTGATGGTGGAAATCAAGGAGGCTATAGTGGACAAAATAAGAGTGATAATTATTATTTTGAAGATGATGAGGGAAGTAAGAAAGGGGGAGGTGATGGTGAAAGTGGAAAGGGTAAAGATAGTAGCCACTCTAACAGTGGGAAAGATGATGAGCATAGAGATGACCATAGGGATCGACGTACTAGGAGGCCAATCCAAGTAGATAGATATCAACAACTATGTTTCATGACAATACTTGGCTACCCTAACCCATTCCCTAAAGATTTAAAGCTTTCTTTAGTCAAATTCTCTAGAAATAATGCCTTGAGTGGTCAAAACCATCTCAAAGCATTTGCTAATGTTATGGATGATTTTTAGGTAGAAGTAGAAGATGTCATGATGAAGTTGTTCATGCAATCTATCATTAAGGATGCATGAGAATTGTATAGGATTTTACCTACTAAAATTATTGGATCTTGGGAGGAATTCAAGAGGGTTTTTAGAGAACAATATGGTGACAAGACTGATTCAATATTTCTATTGAATCAATTTAATAATATTGTTAAAGGATCCAATGTATATATTGCTGATTTTAACACAAGGTTCCAAAAGGTTAGCAAAAGGTCGCCTCCTCATATACAATTAAATGATCATGCTTGTTTGGTAAACTATTGAAATGCTTTTGATGCAAAAATGAGTTACCATTTGCTAGATAAGCATCCCCAATCATTAAGGGAATATTTTAAAATGGATGAGCATATTGAAAATATTATAAAAGCAACAAGTAAAGTTGGTAGAAGAGATGATCTAAAACTCTTCAAAAGTTCAAGTGCTAAAGGGGGAACAATTGAGGATAGGCTTGACAATTTTATGAAAACTATCAATGACAAAATTGTAAAGCAATAGAAGGTTCAACCTAAAAACTATGAAAGGAATGAAAGACCCCCTAGATTGCAAGACCATCCATACAATGCCAATTGGTATAATGGGAAGCCTATCTTAAATAATAAAAGAAACACCCAAAATAGAGTTCCTCTAGACAATCTACAAAAGAATTCAAGAAATTTTGTTGATAATACTCCTTGGTGTATGACTTTCCAAATGCCACACTCTTCACATCAATGTGTAGTAGCATAGATGGTGGAATTAGAGGATGACATACCTAAAGATTTTGATCAACAAGATCAAAAGGATGGTGATGTACTTATGATTATGGGTGATTTTGATGTTTCCTGTAGCTAATGTTCTTTTGATGAAGGTTCTTATAAAGTGGATGTATATAATCAAAGGAAAATTTCCAATGCACATCACCATTAGGTTCCTTTTTATGAGGATACCAATAGTGATGTTGAGGTTTACAATTTGGAGGAAATTGAAGATGGTGTTTCATTAAGAAGACACTTTGAGGAAGAGATTGCAAAATATACTATAGTTGTAGCTGCTCAAGCTAGGACTTCTTATCATTTGAGGAATAGAACAATTGGAGGTGAACAAGGTAGTTCTTTTGGTCTATTCATCAAAGAATAGAACACTAAAGGCAAAGAACATGAACCTGATGAAAAAGTAGAAGCTATCAAAACTAAATAAGGTAGGGGACATAAAAAATTTTCCAAGAGACCAGAAATGCCAAAAGCTACTCATGGACATAGATCTTCTACTAATAAATTAAAGAAATAGAATCAAGCTCCTGAAACCACAAGGAGGGATGAAGCAATAAAAAACAATAGAAAGATAATAGCAATGAACAAGGTATGACTTCAATTGAACTTCCCAAATATATTCTTGTTGATATGTTTCAGTTACTTAGCCAAGATAAAGTATCTGTGCCTTTTCTTGAAATGATGAGGATGGAAGAACATAAAAAAAAAGTAAGTGGCCCTTATCAATGGTGCTACTATATCCTGTAATGATTTAGTAGTGCTCACTTCACCCAAACTAAGTGAAAAGGACAAGAAATATAAAGAAGTAGAGGGAGTAATTACTAGCATTCCACATATTCTCCTAGGAAATTATGTAAATATTTTTCCAAACAAGATAAATCTATTTTTCCTTACCCTGGTGGTTAGGGGAAATTTCATAAAGAATTGTATTATTGACTCTTTTGCATCAAACAATATCATCTAGTTAAAATCATGGATGCACTAGGGTTAAGGATTGATAGCACTCACGGAAAATGTTATCCCATGGATGCCAAAGAAGTCCCCATGATAGTTGTGATAAATGAACTTCCCTATAGATTGGAAGCTTACCCTGATAAAGAGTTTAAAATGAGTGTGGTAGTGGTAGATATCCCACCTAACTATGGAATGTTACTGTCATAAAAATGGAGTGCATCTATGGGAGGCAGTACGCAATGTGACATGTCTTATGCCATATTTCTTATTGATGGTAAGAATTTCTAAATAATGAGAGAACCTAGGGTACGGAATATGTTGGACCATGTTCCTAAAGATGACACAATTATTTTCATAGATACCAATATTTGTGAGTTCAAAGTAGAAGAAGTACCAATAGAGATTGAGAGATGTACTGCACCTATAGAAAATGAAGTTTCAATATTTTCTAATAAAGAAGGACTGTGGAAAATGTACTTTTATGGTACAAGTTTGAAAGAAGGATATGGTGTAGGAATTTTATTAGTATCACCTACTAGAAATACTTACAAGTTCTCCTTTACATTATTTTTTGTCTATACAAATAATGTAGTAGAATATGAAGCCTTATTATTTGGATTGAGACTCACTAAAAAGCATGGAATAAGAAAGATAATGGTAATTGGTGATTCTAAGCTTCTGATATCCCAAGTGAGAGCTAAATATGCTTGCCAAATTAATAGATCGAAGCAATACAGGAATGTTGTCTAGGATTCCATTGATCAGTTTGATAATTTTAGAATTTATTGGATGGAAAGAGGACATAATAGAGTAGCTTATTTACTTGCTAATATTGCATCAATGCCGTATGATATAAATTTTATAGGAATATCTAAGGTTGAGATAAATACAAGGCCATCTATCCCTGACAATGTATATAATTAGAAAAAAATTAATGATGATGAGGATATCCTAAAATTTTGAAATTGTACTAATAAATATGAAGGCCAGAAGATTGATTTTGATAGATTTGTTGAAAATATTGATGGAAAGGACACGATGTTTGGAAAAGAATCCATCCAATTAAAAACAAATTAAATCCCCAAAGGCCTTATAGCTCTTGAAAGGGTCTTTGATAGTCAAGATACCAACAAGGCCAAAACAACTGCTACTCACCTAGAGGACCTAGAGGAAGTGAACTTAGGGGTTGTAAATGCCCCAAATAAAGTCTATGTAGGAAATAAGATGAATCCAAAGGTGAAGGAAATGCTAATTTCCTTACTCAGATAATATAGACATGTTTTTGCTTGGTCATATGATGACTTGAAAGATTATAAAGAGGAATTGTTTCAGCATGAAATTCCATTAAAGAAGGATGCAAAACCCTTCAGGAAAAAGTAAAGACCAATTAATCCTACTTTATCACCCAAGATGCAAGAGGTGTTGGTAAAGTTGAGGGATGTTAGTATTATAAAACCCATTAGACACTCTTCATGGGTATTTAATCTGGTACCAGTAAGAAAAAAGAATGGTGACATAAGATTATGTGTTGATTTTAGGAACCTGAATGTATCCTCATTAAAGGACAATTATCCATTACCAAACATGGAAGCTATGTTACAAAAGGTAACTAGTTGTGGGTTACTATCAATGATGGATGGTTTTTTTCAATATATAATCAAGTAAAAGTAAAGGATTCTAAGTAGTACAAGACTACATTTACTACTTGTGGTACCTACGTTTATGTCAAGATGCCTTTCAGCTTAAAAAATGCAGGTGCCACTTTTCAAAGAGTTGTGGATGTAGCTTTATTAGATTTTATTTATTTATTTATGGTTGTATATCAAGATGACCTAACCACTTATTCTAAGAAATAAGAATATCATTGCATGCATTTAGAGAAAGTATTTGCCAGGTCAGTAGAATATGGAATATCTCTGAGTCCAAAGAAATGTGCCTTTAGGATCACTGAGGGAAAGTTGCTAGGGCACATTGTGTCCAAGGAAGGAGTAAGAATAGACCCTGAAAGAGTGGCAACCATTGACAGGATACCTTAGCCAAAAAACATCAAGGGCATTTAGTCATTTTTTGGAAAAATAATTATTTTGAGAAAATTTGTAACCAACTTTGTAGAAATCACAAGACCTATTTCCAAAATGTTGAAAAAGGGTGAAAAGGTGCTTTAGAGTGAAGAGCCTAGTAAAGCTTTCAAGAAAATAAAGCAAGCTATTAAAGAGGCTCTAGTTTTGAAATCTCTTGATTTTTCTAAACCAATGAACATTTTTTCACTTTTGCCTCATTTCATACCATTGTTGTTGTCTTACTATAGAAAAATGATGAATTTTTAGAACAAAGTATTGCATTTTTTAGCAAATTTTTATAATTTGCCTAATTGAAATATGACACTACTGATAAATAGGCATAAGCTTTGGTAAGGGCTATGAAGAATTTTAGAACTTACCTACAAGGGGCTACATTTATAGCTTTTGTACCAAGTGAGACTGTGAAGGATATTTTTACTCAACAAGAGACAATTGGCAGAAGGTGTAGATGGATCAACAAGATCCAAGAATTTAACATTGATGTTTAGATTACCAAATTGGTGAGAGGACAGGGTCTAGCCAAGTTAATGGAAGAGGCTAGTTTGGAAGCTAATTAGGTTAATCAAACTAAATTAATTGATGTTGCACCTCTCTGTGATATGCAAACACGTAGATGGTATAGAAGAATTATCCAGTATTTACAAACCTTGCATTGTCTTGCTAATATGGCTGACAATGAAAAAAGAATATTGAAATTACATGCTATCAAGTATGTGATTATTGACAATGAATTATGGTGGAGAAGCCTAGATGGTGTACTTCTCAAGTGTGTAGATGGAAAGCAAGCATTGGAACTCCTGTAGAAAATGCACAATGGGGTGTTTGGTGGTAATTACATGGAAAAGACCATTGCACACAAGAATTTGAGAGCTAGATTCTAGTGGCCCACCATTTTTAAGGATTCTCACAAGTTTTTTAAAACTTGTGATGCTTGTCAACGATTCTCAGGAAAGTTAAATTTTTTCAGGAAATTTACCACTTAGGCCTATGATAGTTGAAGCCCCCTTCCAAAAATGGGGAATTGATTTCATTGGAGAAATACTAGAGAAATATAGTGGAGGCCACTCATGGATTCTTGTTTACATTAACTATTTTACAAAATGGGTAGAAGCAATACTTACAAAGAAGGCAACAAGCAAGGTGGTAGTTGATTTTTTGTTAAATAATACTCATTATATTTGGATTCCCTATGGGGATTATCTCAGATAATTCTATGTGCATTAGGTCAGATGAATTCAAGGATTTTTGTAAAAAAATATGGCATACAAGTCTCTTACTCTTCACCTTACCATCCTCAAGGAAATGGTCAAGTCGAGTCTAGTAATAAGAGTTTGATGAAGATAATCAAGAGATTTATGGAAAAGAGAAAAAAAAGCTTGGGACTCAAAGTTAAAGTTGGCACTCTAGGTAGATAGAGTGATTGTGAAAAAGGCTACCGGTTATTCACCATTTGGCTTAGTATATGGTCTAGAAGCTAGATTGCCATAGAATAACCTACTTAAAATGTATAAGTTTGTGCATGAATATGATGAAGAAATTTGTGATGATATGCAACATGGAATAAATAATCCGGTGAACTTAAATGAGACCATGAGGGAAGCTCAAGTTAAAAACATGAATATGAAATTTTAGGTTAAGCATCTCTATGACAAGAGAGCTTCTCCTAGAAAGTTTGAAGTAAACAATAAGTTGTTAGCCTAGAATGCAAGAGCTTAGGATAAGGAAAAGCATGGGAAATTTGAAGCTTTATGGATTGGCCCTTATTTAATAGTCAACGCTCATGGGGAAGATTCATACTTCCTTCAGAGCTTAACATGTGTACTTTTTGAACTACCAATACATGGACAGTTCTTGAAGTCATACTTCTCTTAAGTAAGTTATTTTCTATGTACATTTTGATTTTTTATATTATGTATATAAGTGTGTTTTCTTTAGTTATGTTTGCTTTGGTCCTACTACCTTGTCTAGGTGGTTCCCTAGTTTGGGTCCTTTTATTTTAATCCACATTTTTGGTATGCTTCAACCTGACATTCTTGGGATCTCACACATGCCTACAAGAGGCATACGTCCCCATTCAGAGCCACTGATGGAACCTTAATTTTTTTGTTCCATTTTAAACCCTTGTCACATTTGGGAGGGTTTGGGATTTACTTTAATAAGTGCTTGTAATGTTCTATTTTGTTGTTGACTCCTTGTTTCTTGGTACTAGTCATTTCTTAAATTTTTGCATCTATCATTATTGTCCAGTAACTGGTTCCCTAATCCTAGGTCCATGAGTTTTTATTACTAAGGTTTTGGGGTCTTTAAGTCCTTTCTATCATATCACCTAGGAAGTCCCCTCCATTAAAACAACTTATGAGCACATGCATAAAGATTTTCACTTAAGTTCAATCAGCCTTTTTTTTCTTCATTGCTCATCATTAATCACTTTTGAAGTAGGATTTGAGCAAGAAGTTAAGTCGACATTTAGGGGAAGTGTCATTTTTTAGCTTTAAAACAAATACCCGTTCATTAAATTTAAAATAGGTACCAATTTTGAAGTGTGTAATTGTTCCAAAATGTTTGAAACTCACAAGATATTTTTTCATTTTTATTTAGTGTTAGAAAGGCATGGTAACCCAACACCTAGGCTTAGACCTACAAGTACAAGGGTAGGGAATTTTGAGAGAAAAAAACTAACTTTGGCAATATGGTTGATGGACTTTTTTTCTGAATCAATCTCTAAAATTAAAACCCATTAGAGAACAAAGTGTCTAGTTTCCAAATATATAATTTTTATTAATATTGGATTATATTTGTTATTTTTTAATTAATTTCTAAGAAAAATAATCCTTAAACTTAAAATATTAGGGCTTTTTTTTTTAATAACTTTCTTTTGGTTAAGTTTCTTGTTAAAAAAATTATATGGCATCAATCTTCAAACAATTCTCTACATAATGAAAAAAAATATTCAATTTTTTTTTAGATTAGGTCCAATTATGTTGTCCGTACATGTTGATTTTTAAAAACAACAATTAAGGATAATAAAAATTCAATAAAAATAATAATTCCAAAAAAAATCACAAAAAAATTCTTCATCAATCTTCATGTTGTTAGCTCTCTTTCCCCAAAAGGAATTAGAAAAATACTTTTATTTGGGTCAAAAATTGGTGTCTGTGTTGGGATAAGGTGCCATTAACCTTGTAAATCCCAATATTGTATTTATTCCATTTATTATTTTTAATTTGTAATTACTCATAAGGGATGAATAAGTTTCACCGGCAGTTTATTACAGAGTTACTTTTACTGCTCAAGGAATCTTGGTAAATAGTAAATGAGGTGAGGTGGAGAATCTTGGTGCCTATCTTTGGGAAATGTATTTTTGGGCTATTATGATGCATGACATAAGTTTGTAAGAGCATCTATGACAACTTACAACTATCATAAGGTGTAAGAGATTCTATGACAACATATGACAACTATTATTATCTTGTAAGTTCCTATTCTTGGTTCTAGGCGCCTATATTGGGAAGATGCCTATGACAAGTGTAAGGGAATATGTAAGAAGATAATTTTGGTGTATCCCAAGATAGAAATATTGGATTTTATCCATCTCCCACGAATTCCTTTGGTGGGTACTCATTTTGTATAAATATGAGACTTGAGAGTGAAGTTTGAGAGAGAGTGTAACAAGAGTAACAGGGTGCTGCAGGATTGAAGACTCAAGAGGAGATTGGAAGTGGATGTATTGTAATCTTGTTTTGAAGATAATACAACTTGGGCCTCTCTTCTTGGTGGAGTTTTTTCCCGCAAGGGTTTCTCCACGTAAACACTATGTTATGAGTTTATTCTTCTGTTCCATTGCTACCTTGTGTTGTGAAATCTTGCATTCTTATGTTGCTGATTTGTGCCTCTTTGTTGCTGCTATCTTATGGTGATGTTATTGCTGTTATAAGTTCATCTAAGGTGGTTTTATCAAGCATGTTAGAGTGGCTGATTTTAGCATCATAAAGAAGTTGAATCTCTTCATGGTATTTCAAGGATTAAGAAAAGTTATTTACAATTTGCATACAATTTTCAGATTTCTATATTGTAGTAGTCAAAGCCTTGTATCTCACCAATTGGTATCATATCTTAATGATTTGGTGATTAACAATTGGATTTGAGATTGTTCGTTTATTCCAACAATTGGTATCAAAGCTTAAGGTTGTTTCATGGCTTGCATGTGCTTGTATGTGCTTGCATGTTTTTGGATGTGAGTTGCATGTACTTGCATGTTGCTTCCATGAGCTTGCATGTGTTTGCATGTGAGTTGCATGTACTTGCATGGACTTGCATGTTGCTTGCATGTGCTTGCATGTGATGGATTCATGGTAATTTGGTTCTGGGTATTCCTTCTTTTTTGAATTTAGCTTGTAAAGCTTGTGAATCTGTTGGAAGGAATTGTAGAATGTTGGAGGTTTTTGGGCTGCAGTGGATGTTCTATTTGTTGAAATTGCTTTGCAGATTTGTGATATTGGAAACCATGGTATCTAACTCTCCGAAGGATATTGTCAATGAGATCTATAGTGGGCTCTTGAGGCTCAGGGTTATGTATCTTCATGGAGTTGATTTTGTGGTAGTGATCTGGAGCTCCAGTTTGGCAATATGTGAGTATCCTCTTGCATGGTGGTTATGTTCCTTTACCTTGTGGTCATGTGAAGTGAATGGGTTTTCATGTTGGGTGGTTGATTTTTGTGTGCTAGTTACATGGAAGAACATTTATTTTTTGGACTATAGTATGGAGTGCTTATGTTGGATTCATGGGTTTAGCCCTTGGTTACATGAAAGCATTGGATGATTTGCCACTGGTTGCATGTGGGTTGTGGAGTTGGTATTTTAGTGATATGGAAACTCCTGGACAACCTGGTTCCTCCTTTTTCATATTCATGTTATTTGGGATATGTAGGTTTTACAGTTTTCCTATTACAAAAAGCTGTGGATTTGTAGATTTGTGATATTTCATTCTTTCAGATGACATGTATGGTGTGAATATCTGGATATTTAAGTGATTTCAAATTTATAGAGAGATGGTTTTGTAGGTTTTACATGTTAACAAAAATTTGTGGTTTGTAGATATGTGGAAAGATTGTATTCAGACTCTTAGAGTATTTTGGATGAAAACAATTTCAGATTTGCAGGGCTGCTTGATGGGTTCTTATGATCTATGGATACTCTTATGTGGATTTGTTTGGCAAATCAGGTCTACAGTTGATCCTAGTATTTGAGTCTTGGAAATCTACATGTTATTCCTTGGATACTTTTATTCTGCATGTTACTAATGTGGGGTTGAATCTATTTTTCAGTTATTTGAGATTGGAGCACTAACCATGTTTTTCTCCTTTGAGATATTGCATGAGTGCAGATCTTGTAAATTGTCTGATGAGGATTGTATTTGGTTGGTCACCTTGATTACATTGGTATGTTTATTGCAGTGAGACAGGAGGATGGTTTAGAGTACCTGATATAATTATTCATTAGAATCTATAACAATAAGTTATGGTGCATGAAAAGCTTTGTTCACTTTTAGTGGAGTTTTGGTAATGATGTCTATCATGATACCATGTATACAACTCTGTATCACTTTCAGTGGGAGTTTTGTGCAGTTACAGTGTGTTCTATCTTCTTGGTTTGGAGATTATGGTTTTCTTCACCTTCTGGGAGTTGTGTTGTATACAGCGGATTCTTTGATTGTGTTGAGGTCATGGATGATCTTCATTTAGGAGAAGGTTATCACGATGTCATGGATAGCTTGGTTACATGTTTCAATGGGAGCTTTTGACAGTGATGGTTTGATATTTATCTTGTTGCCATGTATAGCTCGGTATCACAGTTTAGTGGGAGCTTTGGTAGGATACGGTTATCTTCATGTGATTTGAAGAGGTTTTAACATCTTGTTTCATGGAAGACCTTTAGAGTCTTTGGTAAAGGTGTTATTATTCTTCCTTTGGAGAGCATGTAGTTCTCTTTGGTTTTGAGTGTTAATCATTTGCTTGGAGCTTCATGATTTTGCAGGTTGCATTTGAAGTTGGCATGGATTGATTAGTGGGTGCTCATGGATACTAGAGAGACTTGGGTTAGGCTGGATATTTCTTATGTTCAGAGATATGTGTTGGAATGGTTACTTGTTATAAAATTTTCTCAACAGTAAAGACCGAGGAGCCTACACCTGGAAATGGATGTGAGTCCACCATAGACATGATGAGAAGGTTGTCTTTATTGAAATCCTATATTGCTTGGTGTTGTATGCATAGGACAATCTTGTATCCCACTCTTGGTCTACTCAGTAGGTAAATGATCTAAAAGTTGTTGCCCACCTGATTATTAGATGCGTTATTTATATGTATCTTGTCTTCTCTTATGCATTAATCTTGAAAGTTGAGTTCTAAGGGATTGTTGAGAAGTAGATGCATGATTTTATGTATTTCCATTGTTCTCCTTGCAATCTTGAACTTTGGATTTGGTAGGAGAAGTACAAGAGATGGTTAGTGGCTTTGGGCATATTCCCTTATGTTGTGGGAATGTTCGGCTAAGTTTGATCTACTTTCTGTAAGAGGTTTACATCTAAGTTCTGCCATGTTTCATTATAAGTTGAATGGTTAGATGTTGATATCCTTTCAGTTTGGGAGTGTTGAAGGAGATCTTACTTTACACAGTTTGGCACATGTTAGTGTGGTATAAGGAGATGGTTTGACTTGCAAGTTCTCTCTTTATGGGAATATTTTCTTCTTCTTGAAGGTCCTTATGCTTATGGAATTGAGGTTCATGAATGGAGTTATGATTTGTTCTTTGTACTTCATTATTTTTTGGCAACAGTTTGGTAGCTCCTTGATCTCTTTCTTCATTGGTTGGAGGACTTGGGAGAGTTATTTGGATTGGTAATGAGAGATGTATTTTGGATATCATTGTATGCTTCTTTGACACTATGATAGAGGAGTTAGCCACATCCTCTATGTGAAGTGCTATAGGAGGACTTGTTAATGCTATGATCTTGTTTTTAGATTTGACATTACCTATGCAGTGGGAGTTCCGGAAGGTATATGTGTTATGTATGAGAGGGGAACCTCTCTTGGACTAGTTACACTTTAGTGCAGTGAGTTACTTTAGAGGTTTTTTATCACATGTCTATGTGTGTTATTACCTTGGAGTCTTCTTTTGTAGGATGGTGGATATACAAGGACTTGTTTGCAGATTTGGATTGTTATGTTGATAGCATGAAGTTCTACCTATGAAAGTTTGTTTACCCTAGTTTGTGGTATGGATAGTTTTGGATGAGCTAGAAACTTGTTGTGGTTGCTATTCCAATTTTGGTATGAGTGTGGCAGTCACTCAGAGTCTTTTGTTATCATTTGAATTTGATGCTTGTGTTCATGTATAGATTGGTGCAGGTTTCAGTGACAGTTGATATGTTTCACCATGGCATATTCCTTGTCCTATCATGGGTAATATGATGTGATTATTTCTTGCTTGAGATGGTGGTTATCATGGTTCCTTTTGTAGGTATCTTGTTGGAGCACAAAAGCATGTTGAAGAATCAATGGTACATGGTTGGCTAAGGGATGTTTATTCCCTTGTTGAGATTTCTTATGGGTTGATTTACAATGTATAATGTCAAGTGGGAGAATGTTGGGATAAGGTGCTATTAACCTTGTAAATCCCAATATTGTATTTATTCCATTTATTATTTTTAATTTGTAATTACTCATAAGGGATGAATAATTTTCACTGGCAGTTTATTACAGAGTTACTTTTACTGCTCAAGGAATCTTGGTAAATAGTAAATGAGGTGAGGTGGAGAATCTTGGTGCCTATCTTTGGGAAATGTATTTTTGGGCTATTATGACACATGTCGTAAGTTTGTAAGAGCATCTATGACAACTTACAACTATCATAAGGTGTAAGAGATTCTATGACAACATATGACAGCTATTATTATCTTGTAAGTTCATATTCTTGGTTCTAGGCGCCTATATTGGGAAGATGCCTATGAAGAGTGTAAGGGAATATGTAAGAAGATAATTTTGGAGTATCCCAAGATAGAAATATTGGATTTTATCCATCTCCCACGAATTCCTTTGGTGGGTACTCATTTTTTATAAATATGAGACTTGAGAGTGAAGTTTGAGAGAGAGAGTGTAACAAGAGTAACAGGGTACTGTAGGATTGAAGACTCAAGAGGAGATTGGAAGTGGATGTATTGTAATCTTGTTTTGAAGATAATACAACTTGGGCTTCTCTTCTTGGTGGAGTTTTTTCCCGCAAGGGTTTCTCCACATAAACACTGTGTTATGAGTTTATTCTTTTGTTCCATTGCTACCTTGTGTTGTGAAATATTGCATTCTTAAGTTGCTGATTTGTGCCTCTTTGTTGCTGCTATCTTATGGTGATGTTATTGCTGTTATAAGTTCATCTAAGGTGGTTTTATCAAGCATGTTAGAGTGGCTGATTTTACCATCATAAAGAAGTTGAATCTCTTCATGGTATTTCAAGGATTAAGAAAAGTTATTTACAGATTTGCATACAATTTTCAGATTTCTATATTGTAGTAGTCAAAGCCTTGTATCTCACCAATTGGTATCATATCTTAATGATTTGGTGATTAACAATTGGATTTGAGATTGTTTGTTTATTCCAACAGTCTGTACATGTGCATTGTATGGTAAAAGAAATGGACTTTAAAAAAATAGTTTTTATATATCCCTTTCAAAATTTCATTTCTATAATTAGGTATTTGAATAAATTACATATTTGGAAACTAGATTCAAAATGCTACATTTCATATTTCTGACTTTTTTAAGATTCATTGTGTAAGTGCCTCAAATTTTTTATCCAAGAGTGACAAATTCTAAAAAATAGCAAAAACACTTTCACTTTTTGAGCTTTTTGTACACACAAATTCTTGCATCAGCCCAGCAAATGTTCTAAATTAGTGATGAGTGATGAACTAATATCTCTTTGATATCACTCATCACGAATAGCTACTAGAACTTCTAATTTAAATGAGCAATGAGTGAGGTTCTTAGTATTATTGAGGGATCGCTTATCGCTAATGGTTTCTGACCCCTCAATATTGTAATAGCGATGAGCGATGCCCTCATGCCTTATGATCTTATTTTCATTTCCTATCATGGATATGCTATAAAATGATTTTTCAAATCAGCGATGAGCTAGGAAATGAATTTCCATTACATCACTTCTCGCAGATTTTTTTTGAGCACTAAGTTATTGATTAGGGATACGCGATATGTAATGACATCATGATAATGTATCATCACCAATTGCTTGCAAATCTTATGATAAGGATTAGAAATGAGCAATGGCATAATATTTTATCATTTATCACTAATCCATTTCAAAGCTTTAGTTTTGATTAGCGATGAGTGATAAAGTTCCTTATATTAAAATATTCTCTTTCACTAATCTGAGTACATCTTATTTGTGATACCTTTTGTGCCATTGATTTTCCATGCAGGTGTACATGTCAAGATATGATGCTTCAACTATATCTCTCATCACTGATAGGACCTAAGGTGTAAAGTAGAATTAGCAAGGATTGATGGAAATGAATGTGATCGGGAAACATGCCACATATCTAAGGGCTAAGATTTCATCGCATAAAACTCTTATATCAATAATGGAGTTGGGCGAGGATGAAGTAAATCAGTGATGAGCGACAACTACTACATGGAGAGACAACATGGTGAAATCTTAAGAAATTCATATAAAATAAAGAGGAAGGTGGTGAGATGAATTAATAACCATTGATATTGTTCTAAAGTTGAAAGATCAATGATCAAGTTTTAAACCTAAACGACTAATTATTTGTTCGCTCATGTGAGCTTATTATCAAGTATTAATGGTAGCACATCTCTCTCTTGGTCATAATAGGAAGTAGATATCTAGTTGATTGTGAATTCAAATTCACTGGCTAGCAGAAAAGATACCAAAAGCTAAATAAATTGTGGGGCAAGCTCCAGAAGCTATTAGTAACCAGAGTGGCATATTTTTCACTTGGGTAAGTAAAACTAATAGTTCCTTCTAATTGAAGTAGTGAGGTTAATCCTTAGAGAGTTGGTAAGAAATTGGGGAATTGTCTATTTGTTCATTAGTGGCAATCCCATGTTGGTGATGGAGCACTATATAATTTTTTAGGAAAAGTATTGTGTTCAATAGTAGTGCTTTGTCCTATCATAATTGTGAAGGGCTTTTATTGGTTGTAAGAAATTGCAAACCCTAGTTCCATTTGCATTGAAAACATGAGTGACCCAGAGCCTAGTGAATCTAGTGTTAGACCAAAAAGGAGACCAAAAAAGAAGAGGGTTAAAAGACTTAAAAATTAGGATGCTTCAATTGAAGTTAAGTCTAAGAAAATGGTAGTGTCCAACCCTTCACCAAATACTCTTGCAATGTCCACTAGGTCCAGAAGGAAAAAAAAGAAATGGATGAATTTATGAAAGAGACATTTGGAGGTGTCAAAGAAGGAGGGCCATGAATTGGTGAAAGGGCCAAAAGTCAAGTTGTTGTGACCTCTTGGTTGATTGATATTGCTGGAAAAATTTGTGAAAAACCCCAACCCCAAAGTGGATGGAAATTGTTCTGGAATGCTTTCAAGAGGAAAAATTCTAGAGAACCTGCATGTTTTTTATGGGGCTTGAACCTTGGAATGTTGGTAGTCTTGAATTTTTTTGTAGAAGTGGATTTAATGATGGAACTAGCAAGGCACAATAACCCTATTGATAGGACAATCAGAAGTGAAAGTGGTGATCTTATTCTAGAGGTAACAAAGGATATGATGTTAGATGTATTTGGGTTGAATCCCAATTACACTAGAATGTTCAAATATGTTGAATTATATGTTGAGTATGAGAGGAGAAAATTTACATTGAAAGAAGCACTGCTTGTGTGATAGAGGAGTAGGGAGATATTTAATGTTAAGGATGTTGAGCCTTTTGAATTTGAGGAGGGGTGATCCCACAATAGTGGTTTATAATTTTTGGCCAAACTGGACACTAAAATTATTATTTTTAACTAAATATTCACATTGAGGCACCTATAGCGGCTAAACTGTGAGGAATTTGAAGATGATGCAAAATAGAGTCTCGTCACATTTTGTCTATAGATTTCTTTTTATTGAATATTTTTTCTTTAATCAAGTTTTGAAGTCAAACCAATTACAATTCAAACATAGCCCGACCGTATAATGTGTAACTTTTTTTGTATATATCAATTTTTTATTTTTTTGTTGGATCAAGGACTTCAATATCTAGTGCACTCATATTTTTCAAAAAAAAAATTGATAATCTTTTATTTTTCCACTTGCAGGATAGAGACCTTCATTTTTGGTGAAAAATCTATCTTTAATAAAACTAAAAAAAAAGATACATAATAAAACCAAAACATACTAAAATTATATTCGTTGAATAGCTCATTCTAAGGACTACCTAATTCTTGTTGCGTTTGTGAAGACTCCTCCATTTTTATCCTCAACCTGAGCACTGAAGCATAAAAATTTAGATTTTTTTTGTGTCTCAAGAGGGGGATGAGGGGTAAGGGTGCTTTGAATGAACCCCTAAGGGTTCGAGTGAACCCCTAGGGGTTCGACTAAACCACCCTTCCATAAGGAGTTTTGTTTGGTTTTTGGGTGAGAAAGCATTAAGAGGGTTCGTTTGAACCCTAGTTCGAGCGAACCCCTTATGGGTTCACTCAAACCAGTAGGTTCGTACAAAACCCTAAAGTTAATTTTTTTGTGATTTTTCCTTCCTCACTTGAACTATAAACCACTATTGTGGCTTCACCTGGAGTTTAAAGACTATTTCAAAAACACTTATTGTTTCTTAAATGAAATACTAACTCAGGATTTTGAGGTTACGATAGCTCATGATTTACTTGTGATGGCGGTGGGTATACAAAGTCATAATCGGAACACTAGTTTTGATTATGCTAACTTTGTAGTTGAATGGATGCATGAGGATTTTCTCAATTTGAGAAAGGAGGTGCTCCCTTAGTCTTTTCCCCATTACTCTTTGTTGATGCATATGCTCTTATGGGAAGGTCACTACGAATGGAAAGGTAAATTAAATCTAAAGCTCAAGGATACTGAGAATAATGTTCCACCTGCACAAATGTGGACATATATCTTGGATCAGGATTGCTCCAATTTCAATTATATCTTGTTTGCTAATGTTATAAGATACGGTATTTTGGATTCATTAGGTGTAGCACCTATGTTTAGAATTTCTCTAGAGATCAGAAGTCTTATGCACCAAAAGATGTACTAGGTTCTAAGGCCACACATAATTGGGAAGATTGGTTTCTACATTCTAAATATACTTTAATTAGGGCCTATGGGGCTAAAGTGGCACCTCATTGTCTACCCTTCTATGTTTCAAACAATTGGCTTTCATGGAGCTCATGTGAAAAATTGATGTCATGGATTATGAAATGTTTAGAATTGTTAGAAAAGGAACTATAATACATCCCCAATGTGCTTTTTATTACTCTAAAATTGTTGCCCCTAAGGGATATGAAAAGCTTGGCATTATGGTAAATAATCTCAAAATTCTTGTTAATGAGATTAGATTTTTTGATCCAGATGAGTTTGTGGTAGGAAGAAGAAAACAAAAAAGCTTAGGTATCATACGTCATGAATTCTTATATAAGGATGATATACTAAGAAATATGATAAGTGATGAGGCTATCATGCCTAGGAAAAGAGAATGGATAGCTATTAAAAACATTGAGGATAAAATTATGAAAAGGAGTCCCTTCTACATAAGTCCATACAGTGTAATTGCAAACCCCTTGGAGAGAGCCATCACTACAGTTTAGATGCTCCCCTTGACAAAATTGTCAAATTGCAATATGACAGAGAAAATGATGATGATCCCATGATTAGGGAGTGATAAATTTCTGGATGATGATAAATTTATGCAATCTAGGGAATTTTAGGAGTTTATCATCCAATAGTGGAGTAAGAAGATAAAGGAGAGACTTGAATTAGCCCATGCTAATGTTCAACCTTCTCATTAGGAGGAAAATGAGAAAGCAGGAGAAGATAAAATTAAGGCTGAAATTGCAACTAATACTCACACTAAAGCTCAAAATATTGTCAAGGATAGTGGAATTATGTTGTTACCCGGATGTACTATCATTGCTGCCATAACATATGATGCACTTAGGAGAGATCCTCAAGCTTTGTTGTCTAAAGATCAATTCTAGGATAAAGTACTTGGTTCTAGATATAGTCCAAAGTTTCATACTCTTGTAATTTGGTCTATAGCACCTAATACTAGTAAACATGAGGTTGCTAGGCCTATTGAAGAAGTTATAGGTTCACTAGTGGTCAAAAGAGCTACTGATATAACTCCTATCTAGGCAGTTGAGTTAACTGCACATGTCAGAATGCTTAGTGTGGATAATGCACATATTTCTCAAAAGAAATATGAATCTTTGGTTAAAGAGTATAATAAGTCCTTGAATGAGCTAAATCAAATGAGAGCCACTGTTTAGTCTACTTAGAAGAAAATAACTCAACCATCTTCTTATTCTTCATTTGATCTATGTACACAAGATAGGGAGACTTTGGTCCTAAGAATTTATGATTTGAAAGCTAAATTGACTATTGAGAAAGAAAATGTCAAGCAAGAAAAACTTGAAATACTCTAGGTGGTAAATGAAAATTTTGAGGATGTGCTGAAGTATAGGGTGACTAAGTTGGTCCACAAGGCTAATGATGTTTGGGCCACCTATAAAATTATTCATGAGGCAAATACAAAGTATCTGCAAGTATATGAGGCCTTTAGGAATGAATGGAATAATTGGATCACTAGGGTAAATTGTTTGAGAGAAATGATGCAACAAATGAATGAGGATCCCGAGGAACCTACCAATATTCCTGACATCTTGCAAACAATTGACTCAATAAATGAGATAACTACTTTTCATGGAAAGATAGGTATAAAACTCTAGAGTAAGTTCAAGATAATCAAGGAGATGGAGGAATTTCGTATGCCTTAGATATTGAATCAAAAAGGTGAATTGAATCCATTTGACACCTGGAAGAAAAATTTGGGAGGAATGCTTGGAGCAGCTATGATGACCTTGAGTGTCACTGACTATATTTTGTTCAATTCAAATATTGACATAATGGTGGAAATTGAATCAAAGATCGACATATTTGTTAAAAAAGCCAAGATTTTAATTGATGTTAAGTATTCTTAGTACGTTACTAAGGTGCATAATTTATTGAATGCAAAATGGCCCGCTAAGGCATAATACAATACTTGGTTGGAGAAATACACAAAATGAATATGTGTAGGGATTAGTGAATAAGAAAAATAATAGACAGGAGGAGAATAATACATAGCTTGAATACAATATAGATTAGGCTTTTGGTATAACATGGTAGAATATTATTCTCTCCTCAATTTCAAATGAATAGCACGTGGTGATAATGTGGATTAATGAATTTTGACCTTTTGTCTGCTTTCCTTGTCTTGCTGCGTAAGTTTTGTTGTTTTGATTTTCCCATGGTTTGCACATTTTGAGTGCATGGAGAATATTTTGAAACTATTGTAACAAAATAATAATGTTTTTTGAGGTGGGGCCTATTTTCTACAAAGAATTGATGCTAATTTTTTCTCATGTTTATTTGCTCCACCTGAAGACTCAAGTATAACTAGAAATGGAACATTGTTGCCAATAGTCCAATGAAATTATGACATGTGTGTTATTTGGCATGAGGCTTGTTTTCTTCTTCATCTCTATAAGAAGCATGGGAGTTGAATTTTTTTTGAGTTAATACTATGAAGTTATCTAGATAATACGAAGCAAGTTTTAGAGTTTTTCATCCTATGTTTCTTTTGGAGTTCACATTTATGCATGTAAATATGATAATGGTATACCATTTATAATAAAGAGTAATATTAGTTTCATGGCTATTGTCCCTCCTTGTATGCGTATTATGATTTATGAGTGAAAGTAATCTATGATTTAGTTTGTTTGTCTCTATCATTTCCTGATGGATGTTTAGTTTCATGCATGCTTATTCATTCAATGAATTGATGTAAGTGCTTGTGTGAGATTATTGACTCATAAAGAATTGGGTACTAGGATATTTGCAAGTAGTAATAATCATGAACATCACAAAGAAATGTTGTAATGAAATATTTCTTTAGGTTATAGGTGCTATTGTTTAATTTTTTATCAGGTCACATAGAGTGATATTGACTTGGTGCTTAGGATAAAGTCACTGGTTCATGCAGAGTATTTATGGTTCATTTTTGGTATTTATTCATTATCTACTCAATATTTAAATCATAAAATCTCAAAGAGATACTATTGTTGTTGTTTTGTGTTAAAATCATACTCTCTCATGCTCAATATGTGTGAAATTGATAAATAAGTTTCCCACTTATTTGATGCATATTATTGAATGGTTTTATGAGAGATATCTATTATTGATAATGTATTTGATTGTAATTGTGCAAAGTTTTTAAGTATACATTGCACGGGATCACCCTCCTGGGTTTCATAGAGCCCAAAGATTAGGAATATAATTCTTGCAACCTCTATTCATTCATTGGCCAATCCCTTTAGAAGTGATGATAATTGGAAATGGAAAAATCCATAGGTATTTATAGAGATCAGTTTGGTTTTTAAAAAATAACCAACAAAATTCAAATTAACCAATGAAAAGCCCTAATACAAAGTTAATGCAAGCTAAATCTAGGATGATGATGGACTCCAAATTAGAAAAGAAAGTATTTGAAAAACATTTTCACCAAAATGGCGACAAACATTTTGGCACCCTAGGTTTCTCTTGCACTTCTAGGGTTTTTTTACCTACAAGGAGAGAGGTACGCCGAAATGTGCAATGTCTACACTCAATATTAATGCAAGAATGGATGAAATATGTCTAAATAGAATGTCTTAAATGCACAAGACTAATAAAATAGATCAATTATTGAATGAAAACTATAGAAATTGAAAACACATTGTGATATGCAAAAAGACCTAGAAGTGAAAGTAAATTGTAACATAAATGGATGAAACTAAATTTGTGCACCTGAGAACTTGCTAGAGACTGGAAATGACTTTTGAAATGTTGTTGATGCTGAAAATTTGGCCTTTTGGGACTCATTTTCTATTCTTGGTGAATTAGTCCTAGATTTGGGAAATAATTCTAGAGCCCATTTCAAAAAAAGGGGTATGCAATACTATAGAAAACACTTTTTAGGCCTGGAAATTGGACTCATTTGCCACTAATGGTGAATCAGTCCACTTCTAAATTTCTAAAAATCCAAAAGTGGAAACAAAATCCCTTTCTTTGCACTTTGGTTCTTGATGGGTGTCTGCCTCTGAAACTCTAATTTTTGGCATTGTAGGTGACTCTTTTTTTATATCTTGATTTGGTCAACAAGGAGATATCCTCAACAAATTTTAAAATTGATCTTTAATAATTTCCAAGTTTTCAAGATGCCTAAATCTGGAAACACACAAAAAAATAAGGATAAATGTTGGATGTTATAGTATGTGGGTTTTCCTTAGTTAACCCCTTTTAGGTAATTAAACCAAAATGAAGAAATAATGTAATGAAGCATGACATAATGGAGTTAGTACCTTGCCATGATGGTTTATCTTTAATTTTTTGCAATAATAGATGAAGATTTTACCCTTGAATGTCTAAAAAATGATCTGGATGACTTAGAATGCTAAACCCTATCTTCCTTGACTTGGAGTGGAAGAAAAATGATGAATGAGTTATGAATGAGGTAAGTTATTAGGAATTAGGGTTTAGAAGCTTGTATTTATAGGAAATCTACCTAATTTACCCATTAGTTTGATCCCCAAGGCTGACATGGAGAAAAATTAAACTTAAAACCTAATTTATCTTGCTTAAACCCTTAAAATGGCTCAAATGGGACTCATTCACCATCAAGGGTGAATGGGTCCCACCTGAATAGGACTCGTTCACCCCTAATGGCGAATGGGTCCCATAGGGTCCATTCTACTAGCTAGAATGCCAATAAGTAAGGAAATTGGGTTTATATGGTGACTTTGTTAGTTATTTCATCAAATTATGCCTCAAGATGCACAAAATGGGGCCATAAGAACCTATTAATGATGATGTAAAGGTAAATTAGGGCTTGGGACACAAAATTCAATGTAAAAGTGTGATTAAATACACTTTACAACATTAAAATGAGGTCCACATAGCCTAGAAAGGCACAACATCCAATGTGAATGTGTAAAAAACATTCCAACACTATATTAGAATTAAGTTTAATTTACAATCCTTCTAGATTAATGTGATAATGCAATTAAATATATTTTACAATATTGTACTAGGGGAAAGATAGGTCCATTAAGTCTAGAGAGCCATGAAATTCTTTTACAAGACCTTTACAAGACATTGTTAGATACGTTTTATTCAGTTTGAAAGGGTCCAAGACCTAATGTGCATGTGTAAATGTAATATCACAAAATTGTACCTAGGGGAAATTCCATATTTTAACTTTTATGCCTAGCATTTATGGCACCTTAAAATATTAATGAAAAAATCCCATTGGCGAAAATTTCATGATTTTGACTCCATGAGGACAAGTGGCTGAGCAATAGAATCCTCACGATGCACTTTCCAAAAATATACGGCTTGGATGAATGCATGATGTGCAAATGTCTTCTCATTGCACTAGCATCTTGTCTATTTCCTAAGTTCAAAATGCAAAATCTAGAATGTTAACCCTTGAGACATGTGTCCTAGTGGTTACACTAAAAGTAATGGATCCTTTTCGTAGTAGTAGCTCTTAAGCAAGCACTCAATGATGCATCTATGTGCTCTAGAGAGGGCCTTGGCCCATGGGTAACACTCTCTTCCTTTCTTACTTTCCTTTTACATGCATTTGTTTACTCTTTTGTGGTGTGGGCTCTACTCCTGAGAGGGTATTACTTTCACCACATGTTTATCATAGTGCGAGTTCTACTCCTAAGCAGGTATTGCTTTCACCACATGATTTGTTTACTCCTTTAGCATTCCTTTCCAACATGGTTGTCCATGGAGATGGGAACAACAAAATGGGGTTTGACTGAGGTAGGCCCCTATAGAACCACCCAACAAATTTCTCCTTGTCTTTTGTGTGTAGGTCATGAAAAGGAGGTTGGAGTGAAGATTTCAGTGTTTGATAAAGGGGTAAGCTTTCTCCAAGCATCTTAGTAATTACTCCAACATTTTTTTTGTTAGCTAAGTAGTCTCATAGAGACGATTCTTGAGTTCATGAGTAGGATCTATTTTGTCCATTTATTTCCTAAGTTCTCTATTGCTTAGGATTCCAATGCACCTCTCAGATGGTAGCACATTGCACTGGAGTCCTAGAACTACATTGACATCATTTGGCCAAGAGCTCCCTCTTCTAGACAAGAATCCTTTAGTTTGACCCCCTTGGGATCTTTGATTATTTTCCTTAAAGCATAACCGAGTCTTAGTTCTTTACCATTTTTTCAATCCATCATTTTGAGGTGTATAAGGGAAATTCATTCCTTAGTGATCTCTCAAGAAAAGGAGAGACCCATGTGCAGCGAATCCCTCTTATATCACATTTTGGTGAACCTGACATGAACATCAAAAATTTATTTTCAATGTTGCACATTCATGATAATGGATTTTCTGAGGAATATTTCAATATGCTAGAAGATGCTCTAGATGATTTCTTAGAGGCACTCTCCCTTATCCATAATTTCCTAAACAAGTCTCCTCTCAAAGGGCTAAGGGATTGGTAAATGTGATGGTGGTCTCAGTGGCTCCTCTGAGCCCTGAGAAACCCATCATCTACCTAACCCCAACTGACTCTTCCATCTATGGAATTTCATGCCATAGTGATTCACTAGACTTGTACTCAAGGTTTGTGAAAGCTACGGACTCTACATCTTATAACACTATTGGACACACATATCCTACAAGGAGTAATAAACAAAACTTGAATCAACAAATTTATGTTCGTACTTTGAAACCTGCTTCGTTTTCACCTTCTCAACCAAACCTTCCTACAACACCTAATCCTACGATCAAAGCACTAGGTGATTATGATCTTGTTGAGAAACTCTATGTTACCCTGGCTAAGATCTTGCTTTGGGATATGGGTATGTGCAAGATCATGATGGGCCAAAAAGTGGCAATATGATGGGTATTTGTAAGGTATGTGGCTGACGACTTTTTTTTTACCAAAAATTAATGAAACAGAAAGGGTTCTTAAAGGAGATTCTCAGCTTTCCACCAATATAAATTAAGCTTTACTTTGAATTTAATAAATAATTATTATTCATTTTTTATTTGAATTACGACTAAAGTCTTGATTGATAGGCTGATTGAAAAACTTCTATAGCTTCCAAATGGTATCACATTTTTTGAATCTGAAACATGCATCACATTCTATGCTCCATATACTAGAGGATTTAAAAAAATAATAATTTCATGAAGTTTTGACCAAGTTAAGGTGGTTAGACGTACGAGTTTTTATATTTTTTTAAAGTTGTAATACAAAAATCATAATTAATTATTTACTTCAAAATAAATTACAAAAAAATATGCATCACATTGGGACATGAGTCCTCTACTTATATCTAAAATATTAGAAAAAAATATTATCATTTTATTGTGGTTAGGGTGGTTAGACAGACATCTACTTCTTATTTTTTCCCTAAATTTTAAGTACTACTGCATTGAAATTTCAAATTTTCACCAAATAGATTTTGTTTTTAAAAAAATAAACTTAGTAGTTTAGAAACTACATTAAATTTGCTACAAATTCTATTCTTACATATTTTTGAAATAATATAGATAACTTATTCAAATTTTCATGTCAATTTGCCTAACTCTAATTTTTTTGAATTTTTTGCCACTTAAGGGCCTATTTTTTCCATGATGATTGTTGGCTCATATTTGTGTGGATCTGCCAAATTTCATGTTCCACCCACAAGAACTCTCACCTCCAGACATGTAGAAGCAAGCAGAGCCTTTGATGATTATAGTCAATGTTAACAACATCAACATTAGGTGTACCCTTGTTAACACTAATTTAGCTCTGAACATTTGTGGTATGGACCTACTACCTAAAATAAAAATTGATTGATCTTCCATAGTAGCTTCCTCCTTGTGCATTCATGGATTTGATAATGTTTGCTGCCAAGATCTAGGTACAATAATATTGCCTTTGTAGCTAGGCCTTGTTAGTTTATCCACATTGATCTATGAGATGCTAGGCCCCTTACCATACAACCTCTTCTTAGTGAGACCTTGGGTCTATGCTATGGGTGTGGGAACTTCTACTTTACACCATTCCTTGAAATTTTTCACAAATAGTTGAGTAGTTACAGTCAAAGTAGATTGGAAGGCATTCACCTTTGTGAATTGGCCACCACCAGTCATGATTTGACTATATCTACCCTCAAGAATTGTATTCCTTCTTTCACTATTGATGGTATGGCATGATCTTCATTGATACCCTTTGTGGAATTTGTCCCTAGGGTGAGTGTTGAAAATGAAGAACTGCCTAAAGCTAAAGACCCTGTATCTCCCATGCCAACTTCTTAAACAAATGCTCCTTGGAGATGATTGGGGTTCCTTGAACTTTTCTGAATTCTTTATCATGTAATACAAGGTAGGCCCCTCTTGTGTGGACTTCCTAGGTGCCCTTAACGCAAAGATAGACTATACTCCCACTCAGGAGAAGGGGTGTGACCCTATTCAATAGACCACTCCTTCCTGCGCTGAAGAAAAAAAATCTCCTACAAAATAAATTAATATTTGTAAGCCCAACAAGTAAGTTGGAAATACCCTCGTTGAAACATTTGGCATCCACTAGTGGAATGAAATGCTCTATGTGGATCCACTACCTCCTGAGGTTTTAAGAACCCACTATGGATTTGGTTATAAGCTCACTTCTTAGTATGTATATGTAAAAAATGGCCTAGGGTGTATCGAGCAAGGAATTCAAGTCCCCATCCATTTTAAGCCACAACAATGCTATTTGGGACTAGGATGTTGTTGAACAGTCTAAGCAAAAGCCTTGGTGGAGTGCTAATATGATTTTAGTCAAACCATTCAACCTTGTTCACCCTAAATTGATAGAGGAAAGGGAACAAGCCAAGAAAATCCCTCTCGATGTCTTCTCTTTTGATGAAGCACTAGAGGATTTCTAGGTTCCTATTCCCCATTACCTCCTTACCACCACAAAAGATGATTCCTATATCGCTTGCATAACTAAGCATATTTCAAAGAGTTTGTCTGAGTATTGATGAGGAGGACCCTCTATCTAAGACCACTAATGATGTCATGATACCTCATCATGAAGAATGTAATTCCCTCCTAAAGGAGGACACTGTTGAAATCTCCATGGATCCTGCATCCTCTGAAAAATTGATCAAAATCAGGAAATGTCTCTCTTCAGAAGAAGTAGATGAACATTCTAATCTCTTACATTCTCATCCTAAAATATTTGCTTGGACATATGAGGATATGCCTAGTATTGATGAATCTATAGTGCTTCAGAATATCATCCTATGTCCTGATGCCAAACTGGTTAAGCAAAAAATCTGAAAGGTCAATCCCAGGGTGGCATTGATGGTTAAGACTAAGATAGAGAAACTGTTGGAAGAAATCTTTATTTTCCCTATCAATTATTCCCCTTGGATTTTGAATATTGTTGTTCTTAGTAAACCTGATGGTTGTATTCGCATATGCATTAATTTTTGAGATCTTGAAAAGGCTTCTCTTAAAGATGATTTCCCACTAGCTAATATAGATATGATTGTCAACTCAACTTTAGGCCATGCACTGCTTTCTTTCATGGATGGCTTCTCAAGTTATAATCAGATCCATACTAACCTAGACGAATAGTACAAGATAACCTTTACTACCTCGTGGGGTACTTTCTATTATGTGGTCATGCCCTTTGGGTTAAAGAATGTAGGAGCTACTTACCATTAGGTGATGACCCTAATATTTCATGATTTTATTCACAAGATTTTAGAAGATTACGTCAATGACATATTGGAAAAATTTGTGCCCCATGAGGATCATCCTAAGAACCTTCGTCTTATTTTCAAAAGACTTCAACTCTATAAAATGAGACTAAATCCCCTTAAGTGTGTCTTTGGCATTGAAATCAATAAGCTTCTGGGGTTTATAGTCTCTCATCATGGGATCAAAGTTGACACTAAAAAGATTGATTCCATTGTTAACATGCCTCCACCATTTTGTGATCCCACAATAGTGGTTTACAATTTTTGGCCAAACTGGACACTGAAATATTTTTTTTAACTAAATCTTTACTTTCGGGCACCTATAGTAGCTAAACCATGAGGAATTTGAAGATGATGCAAACTAGAGTTTCATGAAATTTTGTCTATAGATTCTAAATATATTTTTTTCAAAATTTTTGGAATCAAATTACACTTCTTTTTCCATCTCCCTCAAAAACTAGTTTTTTTCAAAAAACAACATTTTTAAAAAGTGACGCTCACCGTATAACACATAATTTTTTTTCCATGAAGAATAAAATTCTAATTCTTTCAAACTTAGATTTACAACTCTGATATCTAGTGCTTCCACTTGGTTAGATAGTTGTTTATTGAATATTTTTTCTTTAATCAAGTTTATAATTCAAACCAATTGTAATTCAGACATAGCGCGACCGTATAACGCGTAACTTTTTTTGTATGTATCGAAATTCAATTTTTTTTCTTTGTTGTATCAAGGACTTCAATATCTGGTGCATGAATATTTTTTTTATTTATTTTTTAATAATCTGCTATTTTTCCACATGTCCAAAATAGAGAGTTTGATTTTCGGTGAAAAACCTACATTCATGAGAAATACAAAATAAATATAATAATAAAATTTAATTTATTTAAAATTATACTTTTTGGGAAGATTATAATAAGGACTCCATACTTGCAAAAAATAAATTTTAAATGAATTATTTGATCCACCAAAAGGTAAATCAAAAGTGGTTTTTTATCAACATTTTGATAGGTGTAAAGGAGACTCTGTTATAGGTATGGTTTAAAACTAGCGGGGTTATATCCAAGGGGGTTTGATTTAAGGTAGTTTGATCAAACCCTCTTCAATTGGAATTCTTTAAATGGAAATTTTCAAGGCTTAAATCATTATATTTTCTAAAAATATGTGATTTCATTAAAAATTAGTTCCTCCTAGAGATTGTAAACCACTATTGTGGTAGCACAAAATGAGTTACAAAGTCTACAAGGGAAAATTTGTGCAATTCGTAGATTTATATCTTAGTTGGTTGATTGTACCCCTCCTTTCACTCACTTACTAAAAAATGATGTTTACTTCATGTGGGATGAGGAATATCAAAGATCCTTTAAGTTGATCAAGGCCTATTTGGCCAACCCTCCCGTATTGATGTCGGCTATGCAAGATAGACCCTTTCTTCTTTACCTAGCTACATCACCATATGATTTGGTAGCTCTTTTAGCTCAATATGATGACACTAGAAGGGAAAGAATAGTCTACTACATTAGATGAATCCTAGTCAACTATGAAACCTATTATTCCTCCATGGAGAAACAATTCCTTGCTCTTGTCTTCACCACATAGAAGTTGAGGCATTATCTTCTTCATGCTGAAACACACATCATAGTAAAAATAGATCTTTTAAGACATTTGTTTTCTAGCTCAGATCTAGTAGGAAGGTTAGCGAAGTGGGTTATGTTATTTTCTGAGTTTGACATAAATTTTGTTACTCATAAATCAATAAAGGTCCAAGTGGTTGTAAATCAATTGGCAGACACTCCCTCATCTCACTCTTTTCATGGCTTGGATTTTTTTCCTAATGAAAACATTTTTTTAATCAATCATGACTCCAAGTGGAAAATGTATTTCAATAGATCAAGGTGTCAAACTAGTTCCTAAGTAGGTGTGGTTCTAATATCTCCCGAGGGTAAAATAGTTCCATTATCATTTTTATTAGATGTCCCTTGCACCAATAACATCACCAACTATGAATCCCTTATAGTTGGCTTACATTCCACAATTGCACTAGAGATTAAACACCTCCATATCCTAGGTGACTCAAAACTTATAGTAGATCAAATAACATGAACCTATCAAGCTAAGCAAGGTAAGTTGTCCTAGTATTGGGACCTTGCCTTGTCTTTGAATAAAAAATTATCTTCTTTCATAAAAGATAATGTCCCTAGGAGAGAAAATAGGTATGCTGATGCCATGGCAAATAGAGCTTCCTTGGTACCTTCTAAAGAAGATACCAAAGAATACCATTTCATGGTCTAGGTCTTGTGAATCCCTATGGGTCTTGAAGAACCTAAATCCAAGTCCACAATGTGCTCCCATGCAGACTCTAGGGAATGGTTTCTAACATCTATAACTATCTAATGAATGGAAACCTCCTCGGTGATGCGACAAAGAATGACCATGTTCATGTGAGGAAGCTTTCAGTTTACTACGTCATCCTGTCTGACATACTTTATAGGAAGTCCTATAATGTCCTACTTCTTAGGTTTCTTACTAAATTGAAGATACCCCTTTCCCTTAAGGAAGCCCACGTGGGCTCTAGTACTAGAAATTTTGGAGGTAAATCCTTGGCGCAAAGATTGGTACACATGGGATACTATTAGAAGAAAATGGAACAAGATTCCTTTGACTTTGTCAAAAAATTTCCCTCAATTTCATTAAAAAAGTCATCTCATTCATGTGCTGGCCCAAGAGTTACAAAACCAAACTCCCCTTGGTTGTTTACTAAGTGGGGGTTGGATATTAACAAAAAAATATTACCTCGGGCTCTTCTAAAGGACATTCCTTTATCATTATCGCTATGGATTACTTCACAAAATGGGTCGAGGCTATCCCACTCTGATCCACAAATGCAAAAGCTATCTATAGTTTCCTTATGAATAACATCATTTCTCAATTCATATTTCCTGCTACGCTTGTTTCTAACAATGGTACTCCATTCAAAAACAAGGAAGTGAAGCAGTTCCTCTAAAATTTCACAATCAGTATAGGTTTTTTACACTATGATATCTGCAATCAAATGATCAAGTGGAAGCATCAAATAAAACTCTTGAGCTTATTCAATGTAAAATAGTTAACAAACATGGTAAAGTTTGGCACATTCAACTAACATACACTTTATGGGCCTATTGAACGAGTGTTCAAATGGCTACAGGAACAATGCCCGATAGCCTTGTGTATGGCACTAAAGCTATCATGCCTTTGGAGTTGCAGATTTCGTATCAATGGGTTTCCCTTAAAGGGCTAATTGATAATGAGACCCATCAAGTTAACCGTTTGCATCAGCTAGAGATGCTTGATGAAAATCATTTATGATCCCTTGAACATCTTAAATCTTATCAATAGTGGTTATCTAGACAATACAATAAAAGTGTACTTCCTAGAACCTTTAAAATAGGAAATATGGCTCTTTGTGAAAACTAGAGAAATGGAAATGCACCACCCAACTAGAGAGGAAAATTTAGCCCTAACTAGTTAGGCCCTTACATTGTTATTTCTGCATATGGCTTAGGCACCTATGGATTATCATCTATGGATGGAACGCCTTTAAAAGAACCTGATAATGCAATGCATCTTCGTCATTACTACGCATAGTGTGCTATGTGTAATCTATGTGGTGCTCTCTCTACTAGAAGAGTATTAGTATTACATACATTGACATTTTTCATTAACACATTATGAGAATTTGTTTGTTATGAATGACCACGTGCATGTTTGTGTCCACTAGATCATCATTGTATTTAATTAGTAGATAGTATGTTTATTAAATAATATTAGCATCTAATGTAACCATACATCCACATGAGAATATAACATCCATAGCATAAACATATGTTAAAAAACAAAAAAATATACACATTCAGACAATAACATGAAATCAGAATTGATGTATCCATATACATATATATACACAATGTATGCATCCAATGTCATGTACATGCATCGGGCCACTACTAAAAAAATGAGTGGTTGCTAAATATATGTCTATATAGAAAGATATACAAGTATATATGAATGTATATGTATCTTGTTGCAAACATGATATGCACAAAAATTGATGATGAACCTCTGATCATTATGGAGCATGGCTCCTAAAGCCCTATGGCTCTGGTGGATGCTCAAGAAGCCATGGGAGGGGCTAAACGGTTGTCATGGAGCACAAATGATGAGAGTGTGATGCAAATAGAGATTCCCACATCACTCTGATCTCCTCCTATAAGGAGGATATATCTATCTCTACCTACCTCAACTAGTCCCACAGTCATTGAACCTCTCTCAAGCTCACAACTACTAGCTACATGTTGAGGTCATCAAGATGGCTCTGAAAGGTGTCATGTGCCTACTCAGTGGCATTAGGCCTCCTCACTGTCATGTATCACTCAGTGAGTGTCATCTATAGCTAAACCAATAGTTGGTCATGTTTCCCTCACATAGTCATCAACTATATAGTGAGTTGGACAATATCTACATCCCTCTCCTTGTATGCAGTCTACATATGTACAACTGGCTCAAAGGTAGGGGCATGATGTCCCATAGACATTGGATGATACACCTCAAGAACTGATCCCTGAATTTGCATAGTAGGAGCAACCTTTGAAATACACTAAGCTATGAGCCTAGTCCATCCCTTTGCATCCTCTACAATAAAAAAAAGGAAAAGGTATCAATATCGCATGGCATGTATAAGATACATATATCATAAAATTGAAGGTACAAAGCATAAAATAATAAATCATGTATACATGGGTCCCTTGGCTACCATGTCAGGTCAGGATGAGGATCAGTACTAGGTCCTGTGCCACTAGCCTCAATGGTTGCTCCTGGTGTTGCAAGCGTCACAGCTATAGTAGAAGATGGTGGTATTGAAGAGACAGGGGTAGCCGATGGAGGATATGACCTCCTCCATCACCTCGGCCTTGGTGGCATTGCCTCCTCCTCCTGGGCTTGATGTCAGCCTCTCCTTTTGTCCTATAGTGGTGGGGCTAGTAATTCCTCCTATGGACTAGGGTCCCCTCTTGGAGCACCCTAGCCAAACACAGGAGCAGGATGATGCCTCTCCCACCATCATGTGAAGTCTGCTACCACCCCAACATTGTCCCCCACTGATATGGCTGGAAGATCATGATTAGGATCATCATTATCAAAGGGGAAAATATTTATAATAGTGGGGCTAGGGTGGTCCCCAACTATTGCCGCACTCCTATGGGCCTTGGTATAGGTGGGCATGTTTTTTGGTATGATCTATGGTTGGCCATGCTACCACATGACCCGAATCCAATAGTAGGGTATAATAAAAAAATCCCTACGCCCAATCAAAAAGTGATCATGTTGCAGGTTCCTCAGGAACTTGCTATCCTCCACCCACCTGAAGAATCAATAGGGTCTCCATCAGACCCTATCTATTGTGAGAGTATCAAACTATAACTACCAAAACTATAAGTCTTTGAACCTCCACTGGCCTGTCATGTCATACCAATGGGTCATGGGGTACTATTACAACCATCGCTGGGGAAAACCAATCGACTAAGTGCACATGATGTGGGAAAATGCCTACACCTACAAAAGTGTACATGTTGTAAGGTTGTAGTACTCATAGTGTAGCTCCTGGTAGAGCTATGTAAGCATGCTACACCCCTAGGAAAAGATGGTCCTATGCTCTATCATCTCTCTAATATTATGGATGAGGCCCCCATCTAGGTGAGAGCCTCGCCCATATATCATGATCTGGAAGGCAATAGTCATGACCATAACCTAGTGGACCAATGGTGTTGTGGTCCTCATATGGTCATGCTAGTGTGTATAGATATGACCCATGTCATCACCACCATTTGTCCTCCTTGTGCAGTAGAAAATTCCCTTTGATTTCTCCCGTGTTGATCATGTGTTGTCAAGGGCCACCCACTGTCCATGGATAGGTAGTCTAAGGATCTGGTATAGGTCTTCAAGAGTGATGGCCATCTCTCCACAGGGTATCTAGAACGATGACGTAGTGGTGTCCCACCGCTCAATGAAGGCCATCAACATCTTCTCATGATATCTCATCTCTGGCATGGTGAACACATGCCAAAGACCGATGCGCTCTAAGAGTGTGACCTCATCCATAGATAAATAGTCCCTCTACTCATGAACAAGCTAAAATGCTCACCCTCCAGGATTCTCCCAAATCTCTAGGTACTCCTCCAAAAATGTAACAAAAAATTTGAATCAGAACATCAAAATTAGGAAAACATAACAAAGACTGATGCACGATGTGCAAACATCTGTGTGTCGTGCATACATCTCCCAACTACCATGATCGCCTTAGAGATGACATCATGTCTCCAAGACGAAAACACGTATATGATACAACAATGCTAATCAAGGATGAGCATTTTTTGGATGAAGGTACGAGAAAAGGATTGTTGTGCACCTCACCGATGGAAAAATCTTAAAAAATGCATAAAAAATCATATAAAACGAGAGTTTGTGGCCTACCTGGTCCACCTCATGACCCTCGGCGATGTCCCAGTGTAGTTGCTCTAGGCTTGGCTCCTTGTACTCTCTCCTGCTAGGCATTTTTCTAACTTTTCTCTCACAAAATTCAACAATTTTCTCATAGTGAATAGTGGAAATGACCCTTCTAGGGGCCCACCTAGGTATATATAGGCCCCCCAGGGCGAATTTTTCCTAAGACTTATGGCTTCCCAGTTTCTCCTAGATTTGTCCCACTAGTTTGGGGGAAAACTCAAGAGGGAGCATAAGGTCATCTATTGATCATATTTTTATTTTGAATTGATGACTTTTTCTTGATCAGTCCTCTCTCCATGGTAGCTTTCTTCTAATTTTTTGAGGCTGACCTAAAAATTGAGTTTTGTAGGTTGGAACCTTCTATAGTTTTTGTGACCATTCAGATACTATTTTTTGAGCCCGGATGTTGGGGCCACCTTTAGTTCTGGTTAGCTCGACTATAGTAGCCACTATGGTGTCTCTCTATTGGCATGCAAATCCATAAAAATTGAAAATTCAAATATTTTTTTCTTTTCTACTTTAGTGAGGCTGATTTTTTCTAAAATCAAGCCCACTAAAGTGGGGGGAAAATGTAATATCATAGAATTGCACCTAGGAGCAATTCCTTATTTTAACATTTATGCCTAGCATTTATGGCACCTTGAAATATTAATGAAAAAATCCCATGGGTCATAATTTCATGATTCTGACTCCATGAGGACAAGTGGCTGAGCAATAAAATCCTAGTGACATGTTTTTTGAGAATATAGGCCTTGGACAAATGTGCGGTGTGTAGATTTTTGTGTGGTATGCTAGCATCCTATCAATTTCTCGAGTTCAAAATGCAGAATCTAGAAAGTTAACCCTTGAGACATGTGTCTTGGTGGTTAGACTCCAAAATCAACAACTATTTTCCACCCTTGAAAGCATAAAAACCTCCTTTTACCTCTCATTTGGAGGTTTGAATACATTACACTAGCTCTCTCTTCATTTTGCTTCAACTTTGAGACTCCTTTAATAGCAGTGCACTCATAAGTGAAGCCATGCCAGATTGAGGTCCTCCCAGTAGCAACAACAACTCTACAATAACCACTCAACAATGTGTCTGTGTGCTTCGAAGAGGGCCTTGGCCCATGGGTAACACTTTCTCTTCCTTTCTTACTTTCCTTTTGCATGAATTTGTTTACTCTTTTGTGGTGCAGGTTCTACTCCTAAGCAGATATTGATTTCACCACATGCTTATTGTGGTGTGGGTTCTACTCCTGAGTGCGTATTGCTTTCACCACATGCTTATCCTGGTGTGGGTTCTACTCCTAAGCGAGTATTTCTTTCACCACATGCTTTGTTCACTTCTTTAGCATTCCTTTCCAACTTGATTGTTTGTGGAGGTGGGAACACCAAAATGGGGTTTGACTAAGGTAGGCCCCTATATAGCCGCCCAACAAATTTCTCCTTGGCCTTTTGTGTGCAGGTCATGAAAAGGAGCTTGAAGTGAAGACTTGAGTGTCCAAAAAAAGGGTAAGCTTTCTCCAAGCATCTTAGTATTTACTCCAACATTTGGTTTTCTGGTTAGCTAAGTAGTCTCATGTAGATTATTCCTTATTTTGTGAGTAGGATGTATTGAGTTCCTAAGTTCTTTGTTGCTCAGGATGCTAGCACACCTTTCAGACAATAGTGTACCACGCTAAAGTCCCAAAACTGCATTGACATCTTTTGGCCAAGATCTCCCTCTTCTAGGATAGGAATCCTTTGGTCCAACCCCCTCGGGATCTCTGACTATTTTCCTCAAAGCATAACTGGGTCTTAGTTCTTTACCATTTTGTCAAGCTTTCATTTTGAGGTGTATAAGGGTAGGTTGTTCGCTGGTGATCTCTCGAGAAAAGGAGAGACCCATGTGCAATGAATCTCTCTTATATCATAGTAAAACACCTCACAACACTAAATCAATGCCTCATTAAGTCCAAGTTATCATTAATTATTCTCAACTCAAGGAAGCAAAAAGGGATACATTTTTTATGCCCACACAATATAAAGAGTCTTGTGTAGGTATGACACCTTGTGCTAAGCAAGAGATATCTTTGTGACAAAATAAAGAAACATCCCCCACTTTTGACAAAGAGAGTATCTTTGCGAGACTCCTCCAAGATAATCTAATCTCTATCCCTCCAAGAACACGAAAGAAATTCTACTATATGAGTTAATTTTTCACATATCATAGAGTTCATGGTCATCCTACTAATGAATGTAAGGCTTTAAGTAATAGAATTCAACATCTCAAGGAGTGTGATGTTCTTCCTTGTGTTGAAGCACCTAACTCCTCTAACTAATACTCATTTTCACCATATTCAACTCACCCTTGTCTTGCACTAAGTGTGGGAAAGGGGTTAGGTAGTCTTGTCCTCTTATGTCACCTGTTGTTTCCTTGTTTGGCTAATTGATCACCTTTCATGTATATGTAAGAGTAAGCTCAGGATGTGAATAGCATGCCTTAAGTTGGCTCACATGTGATGTACTGAGCATTGTATTTGTTTGGGAAACCCTTCCATCCTATCACATGATGTAGCTTATAAAAACATATGGTATAGGACTTTCCGAATAAGCTCTCATGTCTTCTTCTACTTTAAATAAATTTCTCACAACAATGGTGTTAGAAACCACTTTAAAGTGGGTTCATACATTGACACTCATGTTTCACTACGCAATTTTTCTTTTTTCATGTGATGTGTCCTTTCCATGGTGCCATCATTGGGCTTGATTTCCTCCAAGAGTGTGATGTTTCATTGAATTTTTCTCTATTGGAGACATTAGGCACAATGATCCCTAACAAGAGACCTTGGACAAACTAAGAAAAATCCCTTCGAACATCCCTCTTTCTTGTTGTATTGCATCTTTTGTACCTTCTCAACATTGGTAACACAAGGGAAGACAATTGAGAGGGGGGATAATTAGTTGTCACATAAATTATACTTATTAAAATTATTCACAGATCAAATAAATAAACATGAAAGCATAAACCATCACCACATCAAAAACACACATAACACCAATATTTTTATGTGGAAACCCTATTAGGGGAAAAACCATGGTGGAGGTTTATCCACAAGATTATACCCTATTAAAAGTATAAAATTATTACAAATGGGGAATGCACATGCATTCAGGAACACTACCTAGAGTTCATTGCTCAAATACAAAAAGTGTTACTACCCAAAGGAAGACTCATTGTCTTATAGTCACATTCAGATTACATCCAGAAGATTTTGAACTGATAAAATAACATCTTTTAATATCTAATTATAGTTTTGGTTAAGCACATAAACACTTCTTCACACTTCACTTCTTCCTTTGAAAGAATAGAACATTATTCACAATTACCACACAACACACATCACACACCATGCCATCAAATGGAATAAAAAATAGATCATATATATCTGCAACCAAGGATAACATCAACTACATCTCAACCCAACAAAATAAGAAACATGTACAAACTATTAGCCCAAATCAATAAACAATTTATCAATGTGAACCAAACAATGTTGTCCAAAACATAGTAAGGACCCAAAACAACATCCTCAAATATGGAACACCTTCAAAAAATATTCCTCAAAGATTCGCAACATGCTATAATCACCCTATCATCCATGATCATTAAAAATATGAAATCATAGAAGAAAATCACCAATCATGAGCACAATGATCAATGTGGACTGACAACATAGATACAACACAATCTAGAAACAACCACAACTAGACAAATTACAAGAATCACATCGTCTTCTTTCAAGAACACCAACTAAACCAATAGAACAATTATCAAAACACAAATAATCATAGCTCAATTAAATCTTCATGTGAACCTCTAAAACTTCATGTGGATAAAATAGATATACTTATCAAAAAACCCTTTAATCCACAACCTCTTATCATCAATATACTAAGCTAGCCACCATACTAAACTTCACAACATCATTGACAACTTGTAACTTAATTTATTACAATTTAATCAATATCTTAGACATATATAGCCTTAAATAAATTAATTAAAATAGTGTTGACATCAATGACAACCACATATCAGTAATATCCAACAATCTCCCCCTTTGGCATTGATGGTAAGACATGATGTGAAAAAAAACATCAATGGAACTATCTCTTAGGACTTTCTCCCCCTTAGATTTTGGCTATTTTCTCCTTAACTCTTTGACAATTTTTCACATGACTCTTCACCCCCTTTTACATCAATGACAAAAATACACATTATCTTTCTCCACACACGTTCTGAACCACATTTCTAAACATCTAATTACACCCCCCTAAGTAATAGCCATCACAACATTCAATCTGGATCACAAGATATGATTATGAAATGCACTAACTGATGCAAGTCAATGCATTATAATTCTGATTAGGATGGGTATTCATCCCTAGCTTCCCTCTGAGATAATAAAAATTATCCTTAGGAAAGGGCTTGGTAAATATATCTACAATTTGTTCCTTAGTATGCACATACTCCAATTTGACTTCCTTCTCACTCACCTTCTCTCTCAAAAAGAGAAACTTGATAGATATATAATTGGTTTTTGAATGCAACACCAAATTCTTAGAAATGTTAATTGCACTTGAATTATCATATAATATAGCAATAGTTTCATCATACACAACTCTGATATCTTTCAGCATCTACTTCATCCACAATACTTGAGTACATTTGTTAGCAGCAACAATGTATTCTTCCTCTGTAGTAGTGTTACACCCAAGTTTGATCATCAAAATTTTTAAATTTTATCCCTATATTGAGGCACCGATTTAGCTTATGATAGTTTTAAAAGTATTTATCTTGAGTGTTTGATCTATCAGTCATCCTGAAAGCAACAAATTTGATATGGAATCAGGCATCCCCAATGATCTTTGAAGACTATGTAAGAGGATCTTCATTCAGATTTAAGTATTCAGTTTACAAATAGGTATCTAGTGAGAATGATATGAAGCAGGTAATATTGATTCCAAAAATCTAAAGGATTAATGAAGGCATTTAGTTCTTGCCTATAGAGAAACTTATTCCCTTCATGAGATACTTTATATAAACTCACTACCAAAATAATCAAGATAAAATGATGTCTTTAAAGAGATCTATCATCTATGGTAGCATTTTGAGATGGGTTCTTGCAAGAGAAATTGCGCTGAGAAATGTAAACTATTTCCATCATTTTCAACAGGGACAATGTTCTAGTGGAGAATTTGGAGAGTTGTGAGTTCTCCCCCACTCTTTTGTTGTCGAGGATTTCAAAAGTTCCTTAACTCCTTTATATCACCAATTATTCTTTGTCAGCTCATCAATGGTTCTAAATATCTCATAACCTTTGATTAGAGGTTCTCAAGTTAGGATTCTCGACAACTTCACAACATATAAACATATTCTTAAGGCATCAACAACAAAAGAATTATTACCTATCCTCCTTTAATGCAATTCGCTATGGTAGTGGTGAAGGAGAACCTTCATATCACAATGATTCTATTTTGTAAATTTTTCCATTTTTCCATTTGTAGGCGTCATTCAAATTCATTTGATGATTAATTGCAAAAAAATTGTAAAATTGTCAAGAAATAATGTCAATTTGCAAAAAGTGTAAAAGTTGCATTTAGGGAGTTAAAAGATCATTAGGAACTAAAAATGGTTAGGAAGTTGGAAATAAGTTATAAAATGATCATACATGGTCTAAGTTCCTTTAAAAAGAATTTTGTAATCATTTTTTGGTCATTGGTGATTGAATCCTTGGATCTAATAATGAAAAAAAATTGATTTTATGCATATTTGCACATAAATTCTCTGGTTTTTGGTGTTGTATGACCATTTTATGGGATGGAGTACATTTCTAATTGTTTTCATGTGTTATTAATCTCAATCACCTTCCAAATAAACTTTGTCTCATGCAGATTGGTGTTGATTTGTGGAAGTTATGGTGGTTTTGTTGACTGCAATTTTTTAGATTTCTCTCTAAGAGTCATGTTGCAACACATTTTACATGTAGGTAGGGATTCCAAATGAGCTAAATAATATATGGTTGTATAGAAGAATGTGTTTTTTTTCTTTTGGAATTGGTTTGAGGTCATTTCATTGAATATTAAGAAAGTTATGCTCATTTTGGTATAAACTATCAAGTTCAGATTTTGACAGGGCAGCAAGCTTTCAAAAATTCATAACTCCATTTAAATTGATTGTAATCCTTTGAAAATTGGTTTGTAAGTCAATTATATTGTGTTATTGAATATTATTGAGGTTGCAGGTGTAAGTGTTGAATATTTTGGTTCATTAGGTGATGCCCTAGCATTGTTACAATGCTTGGAAGAGCAATCAAGAGGGTTACCAATTGGTATTTGATAAAAGTCTTGAATAAAGTTTGGAGAATGGTTTAATATGATTTTTCAGACCTATTTACATTTTTTTGTAATGTTAGAAAGGATAAATGGGCTTCGGTTAAATATTGTGATGTTACTAAGATGTTTTGTTGAATCAATAAATGATTTGGTGCCATGTTTTCTGTTTCAATGCTTTGGAATCAAGGTTTTGTGATGGGAAAAAATGAATTTGAGATGAGTAATCAAACAAGATTGCTTTTATTTTTTCTTAAATTAGATTGAAATTTTAGTATTATTCCTTTTTTCCGCATCAGGTAGACATGTAATTGAATGATAGAGTGGAGACAAGGCTCACAATTGTATGACAAAAAGCCTTAAGGAAAACAATATTTCTTCTGGCATGAAGGAGTATAAAGGAAGTTTACATAATGCATAGAAGCATGGAAAGCTAGTAGTTATATTATGATGGCAGAGGATCTCAAAGCGACTTATAGGAGATATTGAATTTCTTAGTTCGCAGAGGCCTTCTTTCCAGCAAACTGTATGAGACGACCAAGGGAATTGTCAATAATCTGATTTCACTTATACACACTTATGGATTTGTTTTGAATGGTGCAAGGACTTACTACACTAATAGAAGTCAACCTCCTCTCCTTAGTGTAATGGTACAGTCCATTTACATGAAAACAAGGGACCTTAATTTCTTAAATAGGACAATTCATACTGTTCGAACCCCAAGCTTGGTGCCTGCAAAACAAAGAGAATAAACACCTCAAGTTAGATATTGCAAGCAAAAACAAGAACTCCCCATGAAATCCATTTACAACCTCACAATATGAATGAAAACAACAAAGAACACAATGAAAATGATAAAAAAAAGATTAAATCCTAATTAGATGTGTAAACTCATGATCCCATGGGGGAATTGGTGCCAATTTGATGTGAAAATTGGCCCTTTCCCAATTCCTAAGATGCAAGCTTCGAATGTTAAAGAGATTGATCCACTTTGTTGGTGAATAATGAAGACTCCAAGCCAAAAATCTGCAAAACCTAACTATGACTCAATGGTAATGGATGAAATTCAAGAGACATTTGAGCATGGTAACTTTGCTTGGATTGTGGATAATGAAATGAGGATATGAGCTCTTCATTTATAGAATGTCAAGATGGATGAATGTCCAAATTTGAGAAATGTGGGACTAACATTCATCCAATGATATGATGCCACTTGTCAAGCTATGAATGAATGATGGATGTGCAAGATTTGGGGTTTGTGCCAATAAATGTAAATATTTTAATTTCAAATTTGTTGAAATGACATGCAAGAGGGAAGTGAAAATGCAATAAATGCCACTTGGCTCAAGGAAAAGGACATGTAACATGAATTTATTGCCTTGTTGGATGTACATGTTGACTTGGAATTTTTGAATTCAAATTGAGAGATTATTCCAAAAGATGCCTTGTGAGGAAAATAGGGATTTAATAAATGAATTAAATCTATTTTCATGTGCAACTTGCATTGTCTAGAGGATGTGACATGAAATGAGATTAAATTAATCAAGGGTTAATTAATTTAATGAGAGAGGTTAGATGATGTGACCTATTTGACTCAAATTTATGGATTTATTTAAATCAAATAAGAGAGGAATATTATAAGAGGCTAATTAAATAAGAATTTTGATTTATTTAATTAAAAGGGATGGTGTTAGATTAAATCAAATAAGGTTTTAAATTATTTAATTTATTGGATAGACTTTAGATATTTAATCAAATAAATTGATTATTTAATTAAATAGGGATAATTAGATCAGATGGATTGATTTAATTAACAAAAGAGATTGACTTGATTAGATAAAATGATTTATTTAATTTAGAGATGAATATTGATGAATTTAATGAGATAAGAGAATTTGATTAAATGGTTAGACTGAGGGATGATTCAGGAAGAAACGATGTTAGTAACTCAGGATCAGATGCATGATGTCAATTAGTATATTTTATGTGTCTACATTTTGCCCCTCTTTGAAGCAATGCACTCATTGTGTTGGTTCAAAGAATAAACGATCTCGGTCAAAGTCAAAATTTTTGATATTTAAAAACTTGCCCCATTACTACATGGTGAGAGAAAATATGCCATTATAATGCCCCCTTGAGAGATCGGACGAAAATTTTAATTTTTTGGGTGATCTTGTGAAAAAAAGGTGACAAAGTACCCGATATGTCTGAAAGGGGTCCGAGAGGCTAAAAACGTGTCTAAATGCAATAAAATGATGAAAAACAAGCCTTAAACAGACAAAAAATAGGTTCAGGGGTCTAAAACCCTAGCAGGACAACCATTTAGGGTTAAAAAACCCTAATTTTTAGGCTTAAAAGGGGCGTGAGGGGTCACTTTCAAGTCATTTTCACACACCTCTGCTAGCAAACTTGAGATTTGAGCTTTGATTCTCTGGCAATATGGTGCAACGACAACTTCCCCTGCACATCATTGATCGAGTTCGGACCTTCCAGTGACCACCTGGCATCGAGGCACCGGTATGTGACCCTTACCCAAGCTTGGTTTTTTTCATTTAATGCTGCAATTAATGCTTTAAAAGGGGAGCTCATCTCCAGTGGCACTATATAGCATTGCTCGACACTCAAACTGCATCGCTCGGCACTCAAATTGCACTGTACGGTGCTATTTTGCACCACAGTGGTGCAGTTCGGAGTTTAGAAACTTTGACGCTGGGCTTAGGCTCAGTGGGTTGGTTTGACAAAACTACACCATGGCGTCACCCTTTTCAAGGAAATTACGATGCTGGAGGGTAAAGTGCACCGCAACGGTGCCATTTTGCACTTTTTAGGGCTCGAGCATAAGAGTTTGAGTAAAATCAAACTGTGATGCCATCACAAACTACACTGCTAGGGACACTCTTGGAGAGCTCAACCAGGAATTTTTCAAAAAAAATTAACACGCTGACATTCCTTGATGTGGGATGCGGTGAGGGAGCTCTACTCTCAGGACCACTGGTCACAGGACTTGGCTAGCATTTTACAGGACCTGAGTGACAAGGACCAGGATCAACTAGGAGTTGTAGGCTTATGGCACATTGCGTATGCGGTGCTCGTGTGCACCCACCTAGGGATGTTGTTAGCGCTGGCCAAGAGGTGGCACAGTGAGACATCGTCATTTCATCTCCCCACTGGCGAGGCTACCATCACTCTAGAGGATGTTTGGCGAATCCTACAATTGCCTATTCATGGTAGCCAGGTGATATATGATATGGACGAGGGACGCGAGTCCTACGTCAGAGTCCTCGCCACACCGGACATCATCTACTACAAGGGATAGATTGAGCTAGAGCGATACAAGGTTGTAGTACCTCCCTATCGCTGGGCAGTTGCAGCCATCATTTTGGGTCTTATTGCCCCAAACTAATGAGGGCCATATTTCAGTCCCAACTAGGGATATTGCTGGGAGAGGATGGTCTGAGATAGGCCGGTTCTCTTTGCATGGGGGCCTGTGCTTCTCGCTTCACTTTATAGGGACTTGCATGAGTATATTTACATGGACGGTAGAGCACTGGGGGTTGGGGTGACTTTACTTCATATCTGGGCATGGGAGCACATTTTTGTGTTGCATCCATGTGTCGTTCTAGTTCTGATGGGGGAAAATGATGCCCTCATGGCACGATACAGAGGTGGTGTGTCCTTTACACACACTAGTGAGCACAGAATCCCCTACTGGAGGCGGGTCTTGAACAAGATGCTTGTTTTCACTTGGCGTCCATACCTTGGTTGGCCTGGATGGGCCGATGATGCTGATCAGCTCTTTTATTGCTGGTAGGACCGATATATGTAGGGGCGGGAGCATACCATGATCGAGAGGTACTTTCCCGAGCATGTACAACATTAGTTCGAAGAGCCGCAAGATCAGCTTGATGACAACTATGTATTTGTCTTTTCTCGTAGCATGACACATGTGTCATGAGGACATGGTATTCCTGGCTCAGAGGTAGTTGACAGCTTCAGGCACTTGGTAGCTTGACCATGGGCTTACAATCAGGGTTTAACAGATCTAGGCACCACTCAAGCCTATAGAGACTGGTTTCGCCCTCCACTTCGGTTGACCATTCTAGGCGAGGATCTAGATGTGCGCAGGGTCAAAGGTAGAGGGAGAGGATGAGGGTGAGGACTGAGGGTTGAGATTTGATAGGATCCACCAGTTGTGCACCTAGTCCCACTAGGTCATGGAGACGTACACATAGGATCAGCAGCAAGAGCCACCATGAGACGAGGATAAGCCTCGAGTGGAGCCACATGTGCAGCCATAGGGATAGGAAGATGGTCGAGATGCACTAATTGCATAGGTGCAGGCCTAGGTTCAGGCCATGATAGTCGAGAGAGATCAGGTGAGGGTTGAGAGAGAGTAGCTCAGAGTAGAGAAAGATCAGGCCGTGCAGTAGAGATAGGCTGCAGAGCTACAAGTAGCCACTGAGCTAGGCCACAGACAGTAGATAGAGAGTATGACAACCTCCTCCTCCTAGGGTACAATGTCTATGTGATCTTATAGGGATGATATTCAAGAGGCAGAGTATTACAAATGGACTTATCACAAGACTATGCCTAGAGCAGAGTGGGTCCTCGAGTATTCAAAGCGAGTCAGCCACAGACCACCAGAGGGTCATGGTGATAGGGGTGAGGGGAGTATTCATAGAGATCAAGCTTAATCAAGATGTTTATATACTTTTGTACCTTATGGGCTCATTTTTGATATCCTGATGGGTGTTTTGTACCAATTGACACATATGTATAGTGATCCAATTTATTCTTTGTACTATGACAGTGACATTATTGATGAGCCGATTTTGATGTGATGTACCATGTTCTCCTTTATGCATGGATGGTTTATTTCTATATGTTTTGCAATAATGTCTTATGGATGCATTTATTTCTAATGATATTTATGCAATGATTATGACTAACAGATCTATATTATGCTAACCTATGATATGATGTAGAATGATGTTATATATATGATGATTTATTTTATGCCAATGTGATATGTGATATGGATTTTAATATGTAAAATGATATGATCTATGGTATATGCAATAATGTGTGGAAAAAGCTTATATATGAGATGATTATGGATGGTCAAATATGAATGTGATGGTTGTGATATAATGTGAATGAAATGGTTTTATGAGATGCAATGATATGTTAATGTGTAATGTGAATGTAAAGTGATGAGATGATGTCATGATGTTATTATGTTAATGACTTAAATTCTTATATACCTATTGATTATGATTATGCAAAAATGATTATGAAATGCTTTTGTTCATGCTATGTGATGATTTAGATGGTAGATGGTGATATGAAATGGTTGTGAAATGCAAATGAATGTTTATGCAATGATTGATATAATGCCATGAGATGCAATGTAATGGGTGAAATGCACTAACATGGATGCACCTATCTATGAAGAATGTTTATAATAACTTGTTTATATGATGAAATGTATATGTTTCCTATATGATATGCTTATGCAATATGCTAATGATTTGTGGATGTAGGATCGATGATGATGATGGTGATGATGGTCAACTATCATAGTACCTTGTTAGTGCGGTTAGTAAGAAAAGGAAGAAGTCATTTCAACAAGACACAAGGTGATGCAAATGCAAATGATGGTGATGATGATTACTTGCCAAGGAATTGGGATTTTCAAAGGGCCAAATTTTCTTATGTTTGATAACACACGTGGTATGATTCATCAAGGTATAGAGGACCATGATGGCATGGTACTTAGTGTGATGGACTTTAACTCAACAGATAGATAGGAGTATTCTTGTTCACACCTGACATACAGAAACCTTGCTAGGATGCACTTCAAAAGTTTTAGACACCTCGGACAAAAACATAGAAAGGTAAACCTATCCATGTAATAGTCAACAAGTTGCCCTAGACCTCTTCCCATACATACCTAACAAAGCAAGTATTCGTCGAGGTTATATTACAAGAATTTCCAACAAGCATAGTAGACAAAAGATAATAATCATTGCCCCATTCCTATTTCTCTAAATCCCCTATTTTGGGATATCATCGAGACATCCTTGGAATGAGCACAAATAAGATAAGTCAAAAGATAAAGACCAAGTAAACAAACAAACTGATGCTCTTCAATACCACTAGCGGAAAGACGATGTGTTTTCTAAGGATAAGAACTGAAACTTGTTGCCAAAAGATAATGCCCATTGTAGGAAGGATTCATCTGAGGACATGTTAGTGGATGGCAGCATGTCATTTCATTTACCCAAAGTTTTCTAAGGGATGATTGATATGGGACCAATTTAGATGATGTGTTACCGATACAAAGAGATGACCAATTTTCTTATGCACTGACTTAGACCTAAGACTTGACGTTTTGGCGTTTTACTTTTAGTCTGCTAGACTTGCTTCTAACTGTTTCACCAAAGGTTGATGATGGCGATCATTTTATTATGAGTGGTGTTATTGCGGGTGCAAGCGAGATGAGATGGATGGATTTTTCAAATATTTGGATGTTTTTTATTTTTTGCAATGTTTTGAGGCTATTTTTTGGTATTTTTCAAGGTTTTACAAATGTTTTGATTTTTTGATTTTTCAAATATTTTTGGGATTTTCTGAGATTTTGACCAAGAGATTAACCTAAAGACCTATCCTAGGGGTCTCAAGGGCTGATCAGCAAATGAGCCTTTCCTACATTATACACGTAGAGACCATGTAGTTTGACTGACGACTTGACTGATTTACAGATGGAGATATACATGATGAGATGTCAGTTTATTATGAAAGACTCCTATAAGACTAACCTAAATGTCTTAGGGGATGATCAAAGATCAACCTTGCCTACGTTCAAGATCAGAGATGACATAGTTTGACAAGACAAACTTGTTTTTGACTTTTTGACTAACTTTTTGACCTATTTTTGCATTTTGATATGTTTTGATGTTTTTGGATTTTCTGATTTTCTAATGTTTTTGGATTTTTTGATTTTTTGATGTTTTTGTATTTTTTGATTTTATAATGTTTTTTGATTTTTTGATTTGAGAACTTTAAGAATATACACTAATCTAATCCGATAAGGATGTGCCCCCAACATGATACAATAGACTACTCCGATAAAGGCAAGACAAACTAACTTTGAGGATGGGTTGAGTAGTACTAGGAGGGATCATGATATGAAAATAGGACCAAGTTATGGTGCAGATGTGAGGGGATGAGTGATGGATGGAGACCTGAATGCAATGGATGATGGAAGCGAATTGGATGGATGCCGAACAAGCTATATAGATCCTGGTGGATGAAAAGTGCTTATTTACGCAAGGCACCTATTTGCCAGGTTTTCACCAAGGTACTTGCCCAAAGTGCCACTGGAGTTTTTTCACTAGAGGATGATTTTTATCTTTACTATTTTTTATCCTTTTTCTGATTTTTTTGGATTTTTTTCTTTTTTGATTTTTTGTTGTCACCAAGACGCCTGTTTGCCAGGTTTTTTCCTAAGTAACCATTTTTTCAGGACTTTTTTTTATTTTTGGGATTTTTTTGGATTTTTTGGTTCTATACCTTGAAGGATTTAGGCATAAAACTTTTTGAGATGGGAGCTATTCATGGGCTCCTGTAGAGGTTCCCCTTCAAGTGTTGATAACTAATATGCCCCTGATTTGTAACTTGTTGTGATGATGAATGGTCCCAACCAATTAGGTTCAAACTTTCCTTTGTTGCTTGGGTTTGGAACATTCTTCTGATTTTCTTTTAAGACTAGTTCTCCAGCTTGGAAAGTCTTGCTTCTGATTTTCTTATTGTAGCTCCTTTTGAGTCTATTTTGATAGAATTGCAAGTGATTCAAAGAATCTATCTGTCTCTCATCCAGTAGCTCCAACTCATTTAATCTTGACACTCGGTACTCTTTATCTATGATGAGGTTTTGCAGTGATATCCTAAGGGATTGGAGCTCAATCTCAATGGGGAGTATGACTTCTGATCTGTAGACCAGGGAGAAGGGGGTGGTGCTAGTGGGTGTGTGAATGCTGGTTCGATAAGCCCAAAGGGCAGGATTAAGCTACAGATTCTAGTCACAACTTGCATCATTGACTATTTTCTTGAGGATTTTGAGGATGGTTTTATTTGTAGCTTCTGCTTGGCCATTGCCTTGGGGACAGTACAGGGTGGAGAAGTGATGTTGGATTTTGAATTTCTCACACAAGTCACAAACCTCCTGATTCTTTAATGGTGTCCCATTATCTAAGAGAATGGCTTGTGGAACACCATAGCACCATATGAGATAGTTCAGGATAAATTTTGAGATCTGCTTCCCAGTTATATACATCATGGGTATGGCCTCCACCCACTTTATGAAGTACTCTATGGTGGTTATGATAAATTTGTGCCCATTAGATGAGGTCAGAGTTATCTTTCCAATGAGATCGAATCCCCACAGCAAAAAGAGCCATGGTGTGACAATAGGATGAAGCTCCTGAACTGGAGCATGGATGAGGTCCCCATGCTACTAACATTGTAGACACTTTCTAGCATGATCATGTGCTTCTCTTTCCATTGTGGGCCAATAATACCCCATCCTTAGCAGTTTCTTGGCTATGGTCATTCCACTTGAGTGTGAACCACAGATACCACTGTGAACCTCAATTAGAGCGGTTAATGCCTCCTCAACATTTAAGAAGTGTAGTAAGGTACCTTCTATGCTTCTACAGTATAAGGTATCACCTAGGATGACAAATCTAGATGCCTTTTTAACAAAGGTTCATTTTAGGTTTGATGGTAGGTCAGTGGGTATGACTCCTATTCAAAGATATGTGTAGATATCATGATACCAAGGATCACCTAGACAAAATGATTTGACAAATGAATTCTAATTTTGGTACCTCGAATGTGGGAATGAGATGCTGCTCAATCAAGAATTCATATTTTGGAATGTTCTTGGGGATATCTAATAGGGATCCAATTGTTGCCATGGCGTCTGCTACTCTGTTGTTGGTTCTAGGAATCTCCTCAAATGTTATTTCTATGAAAGATTCTTTGAGAGTCTCCAATTTCTTGTATGGAGTGAGCTCATCATCCTTGGTCTGATATTCATTATTGACTTGATTTTTGATCAACTGAGAGTCTTCGTACACTTTGAGAGCTATGATGTTCCATTGCACTGCTATCCTAAGACCTATAGTCAAAGCCTCATATTATGTGATGTTGTTGGTGCAAGAAAATGCCAGTTTGTATGACCTTGGTATGCAATCCCCCTGTGGGGTGATGAAGAAGAAACCAGCTCCTGATCCGTGTTGTGTGTATCAACCATCAAAGTATAATTTCTAGTGGTCAGCTATTTTGAGGTTAAAAATGGATTTATCTCGAAACTCTAAGACAAGGGGATTCTCAGAATAAATAGGTGCCTCTTCTAGTTGATCTACAATAACTTGGCCCTTAATGGCTTTCTACTCCACATACTCGATGTCATACTCTGATAATATCATTACTCATTTTTCCATTCTGCCGGTTAGCATTGCCTTTGATAGTAGATACTTGAGGGGGTCAATTTTGGTGATGAGCTTTATCTTATGTGCCAACATGTAATGTCTGAATTTCTGTGATGCAAACACTATTGTGAGGCATGCTTTCTCAATGAATGAGTAGTTTAGCTCATGATCGATCATTGTTCTACTGATATAGTAGATAGCCCTCTCTATTCCATTTTCATCATGTTGATCTAGGAGAGCTCCAAGGGTTGTTGTTGTTGCTGACACATATATGATCAATGGCTTTCTTGGGATGGGTGGCATTAAGACTAGTGGTGTCAATAGGTATTCCTTGATCTTGTTGAATGCCTCTTTGCACTTGGTATCCCATTTGTATGCTACTCCCTTGTAGAGTAGGTGAGAGTATGGGTTCTGTTTATCCGCTAGTTGTGCTATGAACCTTCGGATGGATTGGAGTCAGCCTTGAAGGCCTCTTAGTTGTTTTAATGTCTTTGGTACATCCATCTAGAGGATTGCTTTCGCCTTTTCTGGATCCACCTTGATACTCCTCATGGACACTATGTATCCTAGAAATTTACCTGATTGTATACTAAAGATGCACTTCTTGGGATTTAGTCTAACTTTATATTCCTCTAGTCTGTCAAAGATAGCACGTAGGGTTGCTATATGATCTTGTCTTTTCCTTGTCTTAGCTAGAATTTTGTTGACATAGTCTTCAACTATTTTATGAAGCATGTCATGGCCCTTTGATAGGTTGCTCCTGCATTCTTTAGGCCAAATGGCATCATGTTCGAGCAATAGGTTCCCCATGGACAAGTGAAAGTTGTCTTATGTTGATCTTCTTTTGCTATCATGATCTAGTTGCATCCTAAAAATCCATCCATTAGTGATAGCATCTCATTCCCTACTGTCATGTCTACTATCATGTTGATGTTAGGAAGCGGGAAATCATCCTTTGGACATGCTTTGTTCAAATCTCTGAAGTCTATGCAGATTTTGATGGCTCTGTCAGGTTTTGAAACAGGTACCAAATTTGACACCCATTCTGGGTAGTCGATTGGTCAAATGAATCCTACATCTAACAAATTTTTAAGCTCTATTTTGACCAATAAGGTGATTTGAGGATGCATTTTTTAAGCTCTTGTTTGATCGGCTTTGCTTCTGGATACACTACTAAGTGATGAACCATAGTCTTTGGATCAAGCCTTGGCATGTCTATATAACTCCATGCGAAGTTTATTTTCCTTTCCTTTAGGAATGCTGCTAGGAGTTCTTGCTCTTTTGATAGTAGTGATTCTACATAGAATGTAATATGCTGGGTCTCCTCTATTCCTAGGTTGATAGGATTGCATTTTTCAGCCAAGGCTACTAACTTCTCCTGATGAATAGCTCTTAGAGGAAGATTGAATCCTTCATCCTCGGGCACCTTAGAGAGGTTTTCACTATTGGATACGTCCTTTCTTTTTACTATTTTCTTATCAGAGAGTGCCACAGTGTGGTTTTCACTCAAGGACTTGGTTATGATTCTTAGTTTCTCACTTTTGCGACTAAAGGATTCAATTGTTTCCCCATAATAGGCATGTGTGTCCAACTCCATTATAAACCCTGCTTTGTGATCCCCATCTAGAATTTTGTCCCTTAATCCCATGAATTCTAAGAGTGCCTCATCATTTTCAAATGTATCAAGAATCGGTGGTCCTTGTTGGTCGTAGTCGATCAGTTGGCGGTACACTAAACGGACCTCATGATTTGGATGGTCTATTTCAAAGGAGAGGGTGCTAATCATACATAGGGTAGTGTCCTCAAATAACCTAGGTAGATTGGTCATGGTATCCTCATCATCACTACTAATATAGGCCTCAGTTATAAAGTTATGTATGTCTTCACTTGTGGATATTGGTGAGCGTACTTGTGCTAGTATTGGCTGAGGAGAAATATTAACCATTCTAACCAGAGGACTTCGGCCACATATGGTTATACACGAAGGGGTACATCCAAGGCCAAGATTTGTTATTGGTCGCGTCACTGGCATGATAGCTATTATGAGCCCATTGTCATTTTGTCCCAATCTTTGATTTCTATCGTAGCCCATTGCGAGCATCATTTGTAGGCCCTTGCTTGTCTCATCCACTGGTAATTTAGGTGTCGGTCTTTCCTCTTGATATAACATGTGAGATGGATCTGCTTCAATAACCTCTTGGCCAAGGTCTCCCCATCTTGTGAATTCAGGATAGTCTTCGGGATACGTTTGTGATGTGGAACGTTGATTTTCTTGTGGATGTCCTCGTGATCTAGGAGATTTTGGTAACTCTCCTATCACAAAAGCATTGTTAGGGAGCTTGTAGCTTCCATATCCATCCTCCTGGATGATGAGCTTGATGTCAGAGATGGTGGGAATGGTGGGAGTGGCAGGAGTCTCTGTCGCAGAAGTGGACGTGAGAGTGGCGAGGTGGGAATGGTGGGAGTGGTAGGTGTCTCTATCGTAGAAGTGGACGTGAGAGTGGTGAGGTTAATGTATGGTGTGGATGGGCCCTCATCATTCTTTGGCACTTGGGAGATTTTGTAATACTTTTCTTCAAGATTCTTGCAATATGAGAAAGATTCACGATCTCCATGGATAGTAACCTCTTGTCCATTATGTGTAAATTTCACACATTGGTGGAAGGTTGATGCTATAGCTTTCATCACATGGATCTATGGGTGTCCCAAGAGGATATTGTATGGCAAGTCAAGGTCCAAGACCTGAAAAGTGGTTTGCATGAGATTTGGCCCTACTTGAATAGGGAGTTTAATCGTGCCCTGAGACAATCTTTCTTGGTCATCATAAGCTCTTTTCATGATGCCCTTTCCTTTGCCGACAGAATTTTCTAATATTTTCAACTGCTTGATGAGGCTTAGGGAACATATGTTCAAACCTGCACCTCCATCCACCAAGACCCTTTTGATTTTTTTCTTGTGTACAATGGCTTCCAAGTGAAGTGCACAGTTGTGAGATGGTTGGGTGGGGAAATCTTGGTTAGAAAATGTGAGGAGATTAGGCATTATGATATTTCTGACCATAGCTTGGAATTGCTCTACATCGAGATCTGTGGGGATAGTGGATGAGGCTAATGCTTCCTCAAGGATCTTTTTATGCACTGATGAGATTTTTAACAACTGAGCCATGATGTAGATGTGTGTTGGAATTCTCTTGAGTTGATCTAAGACATTGTAGCCATTAGGAACGGATCTAGATGAAGGGACTATGTTTGGTTGGGATGATCCTGCAATGGTGACTTTTCTGCCTCTTGTGGTGACTCCACAATCTTCAACATGGGCACCCTTGATGGTGATGACCATGCAGTCTTCATTTAGAGAGGAAACGACTATTTCATACACATGATTTACATTTCCCTTCCCTTTATCATTTCTATTCCCTTTGTCTCCATCATTTGACATTGGATTCGTGTAGATTTTAAGATCCTGATTTCTGGTAGGTTGTTCCACGTTTATGATTTTCTTATCAATGAGATCTTGGATGATGTTTCTGAGTCTCATGCAACTATTTGTGGTATGGCCTTTGATTTAATGAAATTTGCAAAGTTGATTCTCATTATACCAAGGATGTTTGACATTGGGTTCTTGGTAATTCTCAAATTTAGGAGGCTTGATGAGTTTTTCCTCAATCAACTTTTTCATTATTTCCTCAAGTGGTTCCCCAAAAATGGTGTATTTGAGTTTGGGATAACTTTTGAATTGGGGTGGTCCTCTTTGGTCATTGAGATTATTGATGGTTGAATTGTTGTTTGGATGGTATGTCATGTGATGATTGTTTTAGTGTTGTGCTTGGGTTTGCGGTGCGGGTGTATTTTGGCATGAACCACTAATGACAACCTTGGCATTGACGACACCATCATTAGTGATATTTTTGTTCCTTGCCCATGTACGGTGTTTATCGTTGTAATTGGATGATGAGTGGTTATTTTTTTGTTCATTGTATGATGTTGATTCCACGGGTTGAGTCATAAGAGCTCTTTTGATGCTGAGCACTTTGGAAATCAATTGCTCATATGTGGTGATGCCCTGAACCTTAAGATGAAATTCCAAGCGGCCTTCAAGGTTGGCTATCATGGTGCAAACTTGTTGTTCTTCTAGCATGGTCCACTTGCTCTGATTGGCCTTGGATCACCATCGTTGTAGAAATGAGGTGAATGATTCACCCTTTCCTTGTTTTAGAGCTAAGAGTTCTTCAAGAATAAAATCCATCGCAATGTTGCATGCATAATTTTTAATGAATGCGTCTCTAATTTCTTGGAATGTTCTAATGCCTGAAGGTAAGCGAGAGAACCATTCTATAGCGGGGCCTTCCAAGCTCCTAGGAAATAGCCGCATCAGATAAGTATCGTCAGATGTGACCTCCATGCAATGAACCTAGAATTCCCTGATGTGATCTTCAGGGTTTCCCATCCCTTGATATTTTTCAAATTTGGTGATTTCAAATCCCTTGGGGAATGGTTTCATGTCTAGGCTCCTATCAAATGGATAGGGACACAAGTTGCTTGGTGTTTTGGTTGTTCGCCCTGATTGAAGGTTGAGCACTTGTTGCGAGAGCAACCTGAGTTGTGTCGTCACATCAATTTATGAATAAGGGGGTGGGATGAAAGTGTTTTGGGGTGTTTCAATCGTTGGTTGGATGGATGGGTTGGTCTGTGCATTGTTCGATGGTATCAGTATGTTCTAGCAGGGGAAGTAGGCTTCCACCTACTTTTGTATGAACAACACTTGTTGTTAATCTTGTTGTTGCTGAACTAAGATTTGTGCTTGTTGTTATGCTTGTTCCTATTCCAACAACGCTTGTTGTTGTGCTTATTTTTGGGCTGCCAATTCTACTACTTTATGTTGCTCTTGGTATTTCTTTAATGCTTGTTGATATGCCTGTAATTGCATTGCTTTCCTTTCTGCATTGAGTTGTGCTTGATATTGGGCTTGTTGTGCCTGATATTGAGCTTGCATTTGAGCTTGCGCTTGAGCTTGTGCTTGATCTTATGCTTGTACTTGCACTTGACCTTGTGCTTGACCTTGTGCTTGTGGGGCTTGTTGCTGCAATAGAAGTTGTTCTTGAGTGGCCCATTGTGCTATCAATGCTTGTATGGCTTGTGTAGCTTGGGTGGCTTGTTGTTGTTGTTGTTGCAATAAAGCTTGGGCTTGTGTATTTTTTGTGCTTGTAATGCGACATGTGCAGCTTGGGAAGCTTATGCAGCTTGAGCAACTTGTTGAGCAGCTAATTGTTCTACTATTTGTTTCTAAACTTGTTGGTATCCTCTTTGGAAAGCCACTTTTAATGTCACGTTGTATTGACTTGATGTGGTGGAAGTTGGTGGTTGTGGGGGTGGTGGTGGATTCGAAATGGTGTTTGTGGTGGGGATGAATGTCGTGTTGATTATTTGATTGGTGGATGGTGTTGTTGGTGTGATGGTTTGAGTGATAAGTGGTGTCATTGATGTGATTTTTCCTTGGGAGACCACACTTTACAATGTTAGGGGGGTGTCTGATGTTCTTACAATTGCTTGTGTGTTTGTCATTTTTTGTTGCAATATCAACAACAAATTTTGCATGTTTGATGTAATGCTTTGATTAATGGTTGGGATATAGGTCTAATTGATACTTGGTAGGGGAGGAAGTCCTAAACCAAGGAGTGGTGCGGATGATGATGGAAATGGTGGGAGAAGTGGAAATGTAAGGGGTGTGAGTTGTTGTGTCAAATATGCCCCCTGGTTTGAACATATCTCCCTCTTCTTGTGGATTTGTGAGAAGAGGTGTTTGAGGTGTTGCATGAAAAAATGATCATGATGGATCATGATGGAAGGTGAGAGGAACATTCTTGTGTAATGGGTTTTGGGCTATGCTTTGTTCCAAGGTGGTGTTTGCATCCAAATTTTGATTATTAATGAGGGGGTGTGCTTGAAGAGCATTGAGGAATGTGTTTCCCTTGTTAACATTAGGTTGGGTTGGAGCAAATGATGTTGTGATTTGCATAATGTTTTGCATGATGTTTTGAGATGGGGGTGTAGATGAAATGGGAATGGTGGATGAAATTGGAGGAAAGGATGCCTCTACTATGTTACTCACATCAAAATACAAAGGTAACTTGGCCCCTTCTTTTGCTATCTCAAGCATGTATAACAAAGGGTTAAGTCTCATCATGATGTTGATGATTCTATGGTTGTCTGGATTGTGTAGCATTTTAGTCATTTCCTCACGAGACATTCCAAAAGTAAGGTCCTCTCCTTGGTTTTCTTCTTGCGGATTTTGTGATGATGAGAGGGTCAATGGATTACTTGATTCAGCGAGATTTTTTTTTGAATTTTTTTGGCTAAGATCATTTCAAGTGGGTGTTTCTTTGTTGGCTTCCATACTCTTCTTGTATTGAGATCTAGTTAGAACCATAAAACAAGGGTCAATTTTCAAGAATATGGGAGATGAATCTCTTGATTCTTTAGATTGATCTCTATTTTATGTCCCAAAGTAGAAATTTTCAGGATTCCTTGAGGATCAAAGGTGATGATATGATGATGATATTAGGGATGGTTGATATGGATGTTTTTGGCTTTTGATAAATCTTGAATGAGATACTAGGCTTTTAGGACTTACAGATTTTGATTTTGATTTGTTTTTTTGGATTTGGTATTTTGTCCTTGATTTTGATTTGCTTTTGATTTGGATTTTGAACAAAAAGACCCTAAGATGTTCGATGATGATCTAAGGGATAGCTTTTTTCAATGTATGATGATTTGAATATGTGCGAGGAGAAGGATGCATCTACCCACACCTATTCAAACGAAATGATTGTTTCACTAGGTATATGAAGAAGGATTCATCTACATATACTAAGATAGACAAGATGATTTTTATAACTTTGACTAAGCATGTGCAAAAGGATGCATTTACACATTCCTAGCCAAAGGTGTTTTTTGATAATGTTCTCAAGGATTTAGTCTCAATGATTTTGATGATTTTGATTTTGCCACAAAGCCTAGTATTAGGGATGATTTCAAGATTTTCCAAAAGGTGATGATGAGATGGATTTTGTTTTGATGTTTTGGAGGATGGATGAAAATATTTTGATTTGATTTGATCCTAAGATGAACCTAAAAAAAGACACTTTGTTTGCCTAGACCTAGGTATTGAAGAGCATGCAAATGCTTCCTATAGACCTTTGTGACCAAGAAATGATTTCATTTGAACATTCACTTTCGGATTTCCAACGAATGATTTTTTTTCTTTTGGGGTTGTGAGTCTTCAACACATATGAAAGTTCATTTTTCTTAGCTTTTCCTAATGTCTTTATTTTACCAAAAACACTTTCTTCAATTAGGTTTTCAAACTAAGATGTCCAATGTCTTAATTTCTTTAAACCCCACAAGATATGTTATGTGGAAATTCAATGAACTTAAGGCAAGGGTTTTCCTATTGTTTAATTAAGGAGACAAATTGAGATATAATCCAATGTTTAGAAACCTCTAAGGACATGAATCCCAAGGGAAAGCAATAACATATCGATTGAGTCAATTGTATTTGTCTCCAAAAGGGTTTGAAATTTAGATGATGTTCAAGTGTTTGTTTCCATGATGTTTTTGATCAAGTAATGCATTTTGTAACCCAAGAATAAGTACAATCCTATGGGTGTGTAAGACAATATTTGTTGGATTCCCACTTGGACAAGTCCAGCTATGATTATCTCTAGCAAATGGTTAGATGCTTGAACCCACTGGCTCCCCTCCACAACACTCACTTATATGGGGCAGCCAGGCATCAACACCCATGAAACTCCCATGGCATGTTTTCCATTTCTACTAGAAGACCATAAAAGTGTGGGGTGGCTTCAGAATGACCGTTCTTGCACCAACAAACTATGACGCCATTGTTTCCTGAGCAGTGCCCTCACAACGCCGCTTACCAGTCAGCAGCACTTTGTGTTGGGATAGAGAGCTCAACTCCGTCACAATTTTTGACATGCGTTGCAGTTTCCTTCTAGCGTCATTGTTTTTGAAAATTTGAAAATTCCTGCAAGTCAACGAGTCCAGCGGCTAAGTTTAGAATTCAAATATTTTGGCGGGACGAGTCCAACGACGTAGTTGGTGTTTTATGTAGTGCCATATAGCGACACTGAGCTCCCAACATTGGAATTTTTTGTGTGTGAAGAAAAATGCAATTTTTTTGAGAAAATATGAGAAATGATGATGTCCATCCCTCCTTCTAGCATCAAATGTGCAAACCCCAACCTTGGTGCCTGCAAAGCAAATAGAATAAACACCTCAAGTTAGATATTGCAAGCCAAAACAAGGATTCCCCATGAAATCCATTTACAACCTCAAAATAGGAATGAAAATAACAAAGAACATAATGAAAATGATAAAACAAAGATTAAATCCTAATTAGATGTGTAAACTCATGATCCCATGGGGGAATTGGTGCCAATTTGATGTGAAAATTGGCCCTTTCCCAATTCCTAAGATGCAAGCTTCGAATGTTAAAGAGATTGATCCACTTTGTTGGTGAAGAATGAAGACTCCAAGCCAAAAATATGCAAAACCTAACTATGACTCAATGGTAATGGATGAAATTCAAGAGACATTTGAGCATGGTAACTTTATTTGGATTGTGGATGATGAAATGACAATATGAGCTCTTCATTTATAGAATGTCAAGATGGATGAATGTCCAAATTTGAGAAATGTGGGACTAACATTCATCCAATGATATGATGCCACTTATCAAGCTATGAATGGATGATGGATGTGCAAAATTTGGGGTTTGTACCAATAAATGCAAATAGTTGAATTTCAAATTTATTGAAATGACATGAAAGAGTGAAGGGGAAATGCAATAAATGCCACTTGGCTCAAGGAAAAGGACATGTAAGATGAATTTATTGCATTGTTGGATGTACATGTTGACTTGGAATTTTTGAATTCAAATTGAGAGAATATTCCAAAAGATGCCTTGTGAGGAAAATAGGGATTTAATAAATGAATTAAATCTATTTTCATGTGCAACTTGCATTATCTAGAGGATGTGACATGAGATGAGATTAAATTAATCAAGGTTTAATTAATTTAATGAGAGAGGTTAGATGATGTGACCTATTTGACTCAAATTTATGGATTTATTTAAATCAAATAAGAGAGGAATATGATAAGAGGCTAATTAAATAAGAATTTTGATTTATTTAATTAAAAGGGATGGTGTTAGATTAAATCAAATAAGGTTTTAATTTATTTAATTTATTGGATAGACTTTAGAGATTTAATCAAATAAATTGATTATTTAATTAAATAGGGATAATTAGATCAGATGGATTGATTTAATTAACAAAAGAGATTGACTTGATTAGATAAAGTGATCTATTTAATTAAGAGACAAATATTGATGAATTTAATTAGATAAGGGAATTTGATTAAATGGTTAGACCGAGGGATGATTCAGGAAGAAACAATGTTAGTAAGTCAGGATCAGATGCATGATGTCAATCAATATATTTTATGTGTCTACACATACTTTGTTGTAGGAACAAAGATTTTGGAACTCAGGTTTCCATAAAGTTACTATACATGATGTGTATGGCATCACACATTCGTTAAGAAAATACTATGCAATGTGGAACATTCCTAGACCAGAGTCTGCAACAACTAATAAAGAAACTACCACTTGTTTGACAAAAGCCAAAAATAAACTTCTTTACTATGATATTTCTACAACTGCTAAAACTTAATGAGACTTGAGCTTATGATGGATGCGTAATCAAAAGAATGTTACAACATTTCATACCAGTTCTATCATATGTATAGGTCTAAATACTTATTTATTACAAATAGAGTTGAATATAGCATTTTTTTCCAAAAATATTGGTAGAAATTTAGTTTCCAAAGACTTCACTCAAGCTTCTATTGCTCAACATCTTGCAACTAATGCTATCCTTTGGAACAATGACATGGGATAGGGGCTTGATTATTGTCTTGACAAACACAAATGTGAAAGCATTCAAATCAATGATCAACCATCTAAGGAAATCTACACATGGGATATAGAAAATCAAAACAAAAACATTTTTTCTTAAAACTTTTTCCCATTATGGAGAAAGGTTTTTCATTCAAATCCTACAACAGCAGAAAATGTGATTCATAAATTTCAAACCTCTAGACTTCTTCAACCAATAGGAATCTCAACATCGTTGTTGAATATGCAGTAACAATGTGACTTTCCAAATGGATGAGGTTGCAAAGGTTTTAGTGTAGATAAAGCTTCCAATGACTTTGATGTCTTTGTTTGGTTCCAGTCCTATGTACTCTCTTCCAATTTGGGAGGTATTTTTTCCATTATGAGTTGTGTAAACTTCTACAATCAAGGTTTGAATTGTCAACATAACATATAGAAGGTAATGATAGTGGTTGTTCCTTTGGTCATCAGTTGTTCTGAAAGATGGGACCATTCTTATACAATGATTCACACAATCTGTTGCAAATGTATTATCAAAGACATCAAAGAGACACCTACCAATTTTCCACTGGAGATCATTATTTTGTGGAATTTTGAATGTGTGATATTTTAATTCATTACATTGAGATGAAAGATGTATTTAATTTTGTAACTGATCTTTATTAAATGGTTACCAAAAACTATAAGGGTAGATCCTCAGAGAGGGATTTGAAAAGTTATTAATGGCGAATGAAAGAAGGATAGAGAATCTAAAGAGACAGTTATGGTAACTAAGGGTCATTTTTAGGGAACTATTTATTGTAAGCCTGATTCAGAAAAATGGCTTTTTCTTGGTTGTTCTGTGAAACAAAGGAGGAGTAAAAATTGCATTTTTCTATTTGTAATCAGTTGTATTTTTCCTAAACTCAATCTATGTATAGGGAACACTATAGAGACTTGGAGCTTTGTTTTATTGAAGAAATGAGAAATTTTTTTAGAACTTTATTTCTACGAATGTTTGTTCTTGATTACAATTTTCCTTTGTTAGTCTATAGTCTATCTTCAATATGTTTCTCTTGTATGTGGTTGAATCTGAGAGGGGAATATGACTGTCTTTATTCAATTTGATGTTATATGTGGGTGTGGGATATGAATTATGTATCATTTTTCTTCATCTACTTCATTCTAAAATTAATTCACCACATATGGGTCATGGTTATGCATATTTGTTAGTTACTTTCTTCCTTTTGTTCAATGGAATACCCCAGTGTCCATTCATTGCATATCTTTTGAAGGTAGTTGCACCTTGTAAAATAATTAGACATCACTTGCAAATATCATTGAAAGTGACTCAACTATTGGTTGGATTGTCATTTGTGTGGGAAAGAGAATATAAATTTAAAGTGAAAAATCTGTTAACCAACAAGTAGATAAAGAAATGACATTCCTCTTCTTACTTAACCATGAAATCAACTTCTTTCCTAATAAAAATACACCACCACTAGTAATCTTTCTATCATTCACATCTCCTATCCAATCAACATCAATAAAGCACTCAAAGTAAATTCATCTTCTTTAGGATAACATAGGCCAAAATCAATTGTCCCCTTCAAGTACTTGAAAATCCTCTTCATAGCTATCACATGAGATTCCTTAGGATCAACTTGAAATCTTGGAACAATGCATACGACATTCATGATATTAGGTCTAGTTTGAGTCAAATAGAACAATCCACTAATCATGGATCTGTATCTAGTCTAATTTTTTTTAGAAGAATAATCATCTTTTTTCAACTTACATCCGGTCACCTTAGGTGCACCAACTAGCTTTGAATCTTTCATACAAAAATTCTTTAGCAATTCTTTCACATACTTGAACTAAGATATAAAGATCCCTCTATCTAGCTAAGTAATTTGCAATCCCAAAAATAATTTCATTTCTCCAATAATAGACATCTCAAACTCACTCTACATCTCATCAGGAAACTTAATGCACAAACTATCATCTCCTCCAAAAATGATATCATCAACAAAGACTTCAACAATTAAATCCTTATCATGATCAATCTTGAAATATAAATTAATATCAATAATACCTTTATTAAATACAGGCTTTAACAAATAATTGTCCAATATGGCATACCATGTTCTTGGGGATTTCTTAAGTCCATACAATGCTTTCTTCAACCAAAAAACCATATCTCCCTAATCAACCAATTGAAATCCATCAGGTTGCTCATTATACACTTCTACTTCTAGTTCACCATTTAGAAATGCTGACTTGACATCCATATGATAAACCTTGAAGTTTTTGTAAGTAGCATAATCAAGAAATAGTCTAACAACTTCAATCCTACCAACAGGAGAAATTTTTTCTTCAAAGTCAATTCCTTCCATCTGAGAATATCCTTTACACACAAGTCTTGCTTTGTTTCTAACAACTTCACCTTGTTCATTCAGTTTGTTTTGAAAGACCCATTTAGTTCTAATTTAGGAACAAGAATCCATGTATCATTCTTCTCAATTTGCAGTAGTTCTTTCATTGCTTCCACCCAATGTTCATCTTTTCATGCTTCATTGACACTATTAGGCTCATTCTTTGAGATCAAACATTATTCTTATGCAATTCTTCTCATAGTTTGAACACCTTTTGTTCTTATCACCTATGATCTAATCTTCTAAATGATTTAGTCTTACATACCTTGGAGTCTTAGGGTATTCTCAAACTTTAGGCTCTTGCAATCTCACTTATACACTTTCACTAGTTTCTTCCTCTTGATTTTCTTGATTCACCGGAATGATTTGAACTTGATTTCAAGTTTGAAATTTCTTTCCTTTATCTGAATTGTCATTCTGATTGTCTGAATCATATCCACAGGTTTAGGATGGTCTAACTATGTCTTCATCAAACTTGACATTAGCCTTTCAACTAATTTCCTCAATCTCTTATTATAGCACTAGCAGGCTTTACTTTTAGTAGAATAACCAAGAAAGATTCCTTCATCACTTCTAGCATCAAAATTTCATGCATTTTCATCTCTTTTGATATAGCATTTACTCCCAAATATTTTGAAGTATCTAACAGTAGGCTTATGAACAAACCATAGCTCATAAGGAGTCTTAGCGGTATCACCTTTGACATGTACTCGGTTGAGAGTATAAATGGTAGTACTCACAACTTCTCTCCAATAGATATTCTGAACATTTCCTTACAATATCATGGTCCTAGTAGCTTCTTGAATTGTCTTGTTCTCCCTTTCCACAACTCCATTTTTCTAAGGGTTTCGCGGGGTAGATAATTGTCTCTTTATCCCTTGTTCTTCATAGAAAGAATTAAAATCACCAAAAGTGAGTTCACCACCTCTATCTGATCTCAGACATTTAATCTTCAGACTTGTCTCTATCTCAACCATAGCCTTAAAAATCTTGAATTTCTCTAGAGCTTCATATTTTTCCCTTAAGAAAGTAACCCACATCAATCTAGAATAATCATCAATAATTAACATGAAATACTTGTCTCCTTTTAAACTTCTAACTCTAGAAGGACCACACAAGTTAGTATGCTCAAGCTCCAACACTTCATTCGAACAATGTTGTTTGCTCTAGAATGGAACTCTAATTTGCTTCCCTAACTGACATTCATTATGTATACATTATTTGGTTTTATCAACTTAGGAAGATCTCTCACTACCCAAGTAGAACTTATCTTGATAATATTGTAAAAGTTTACATGACACATTCTCCTATGCCACAACCAACTTGCATCAACTTAAGCAATCAAACAAATTTTACTAGTAGCACTTAGGTGAAAGATATTACCTTTTGTTTTTGTACCAGATGCAATCACATTTCCAAAACTCCCCAATATTCTACACTTTCCATTCTTGAATTGAAGATCAAGTATCCCTTTCCAACCATCTATCCAACACTTAAGAGATTATGCTTCAAACCTTCCACATAAATAACATCATCAATATTATTCTTACCATCAAGAGAAATGGATCCACTTCCACAAATTACACCAACTTTGTCATCACCAAATCTTACAACACCGCCATAATACTTTTCCAATCTCACAAATTTACTTTTATCACCTGTCATGTGATGAGAGCATCCACTGTCAATCACCCACTCATCTTTTTCTTCAACTCTGGAAGCTAGAGCTTTCTACACATTTATGCAACTAGCAGATTTAGTAGGTACTAGATCATTTTCCTTGATAGCAATAAATACCCACTCATCCTCACTTAAATTCCCTATCAAATTCATCATCTATCACAACTTCATCAACAACATAATACACTTTCTTTGGAATCTAGACTTGTTAGGTTTTGGCTTAGAAGCTCTTTCTGGACACCTTGAGGAAAAATGACCTATCTTATTGCAAGAAAAGTATTTAAGAGGAAATTTATCTTTATACATACCTTCTCCTCTAGATACCCTCTTGACAATAAGTTCTTCAAGCTCATCTAGTTTTCTCTCTTCTTCTTCAATCTCTCTCATTTCCTGCTCATACTTGGAAATTTTTCTAGAAGAACTTTCTCCTAGATCATATCTTTGCTTATCTTTTCTAGAGAGAGTAGCTTTGAATGCATATTCTATCTTAGGAAGAGATTCACCAAACTCACTTAAGTCAAAAGAAGAAAGCTTAGCAATCAACATGTCTCTGCTTACATTTGTTATAGTCTGGATCTTCTCAATAGTAGCAGCTTTGTGTTTGTATGAAGCAGGAAAGGATCTCATCACTTTAGCAACAATCTCTAATTCTTCTAATGTTCCACTAGAATATCTAATACTACACACAAGTTCACTCACTCTCTGCATAAAAGAAGTGATGTTCTCATCTTCACCCATTCTCAATATTTCATATTTCCCTTTAAGGATTCGTAGCTTAGCAATCTTCACATGGGCATCACCTTCATACAATGTTTCCAAATTTTTCTACATCTCATAAGTAGCCTTCATATCCATTACATTTTTCATCTTAGAATTAGTCAGAGCACTCAACAATGCTTCCTTAGCCCTAATATTGTACTCAACTTCCTTAATCTCACCTATAGTAGAAGTACCATTCTATGCGATGATATATGTATTCTTTGTAATTGTCCAGTAAGGTTCACCAATGCATCTTAGATGACACTCCATTTGAGTCTTCCACAAAGAATAATTAGTTCCATCAAATCTTGGACTATCCTTCTTCTATGTTGCCATCCTAGATCACCTCAATCTATTCAACTTCTTTCAAGGAACCTGCTCTGATACCAATTTTTTCCAACACAAGGGTAGACATCTAAGAGGGGGGTGAATTAGTTGTCATAGAAACTATACTTATTAAACTTATTCATAGATTTGATTAATAAACATGAAAGCATAAACCATCACCGCATCAAAAAAATGAATAACACCAAGATTTTCATGTGGAAACCCTATTAGGGGAAAAACCACAGTGGAGTTTAATCCATAAGATTATACCTTGTTAAAAGTATAAAATTATTATAAATGGGTAATGCACATGCATTCAAGCACACTGCCTAGAGCTCACTGCTCAAATACAAAAAAAATTACTGCTGAAAGGAAGACTCACTATCTTATAGTCACTTTCAGATTACATCAAGAAGATTTTGAACTAAGAAAATAGTATCTTCTAATGTCTGATTACAGTTTCAGTCAAGTGCATGACCTTCTTCACACTTTACTTCTACCTTTGAATGATTAGAACATTATTCACACTTAGCACACAACACAAATCACACATCATGCCATCAAATGGTATAAAAAATCGATCATATATATTCACAACCAAGGATAACATCAACTACATGTTGACCAAACAAAATAAGAAATGTGTACAAACTGTCAACCCAAATCAATAAACAACTTATCAATGTGAACCAAACAATGTTGGCCAAAAAATAGTAAGGATCTAAAACAACATCCTAAAATATGGAACACCTTCAAAAATTATTCCTTGAAGATCTACAACACACTACAATTACCCTATTGGCCATGATCATTAAAAACATGAACTCACAAAAGGAAATCACCAATCATGAGCACAATGATCAATGCAGACTGACAACATAGATAGAGCATGATCTAGAAACATCCATAGGAATCATTAATTACCATAGAAGCATCCACAAAAACTTAAATTACTAGAATCGCATCATCTTCTTTCAGGAACACCAACTCAACCAATAGAACAACAATCAAAAAATAGATACTCATAACTCAATCAAATCTTCATGCATACCTTTGAAACTTCATATAGATAAACTAGATATACTTGTCAACAAACCCTTTAATCCATAACCTCTTATCATCAATATACTGAGCTAGCCACAATACTGAACTTCACTATATCGCCGACAACCTGCAACTTATTTTATTACAATTATCTCAATGTCCTCGATATATACAATCTTAAAGATGTTAATTCCAATAGCATTGACATAAATGACAACCACATATCAGAAATATCCAACAATTAAAGTCATGGAGGTATGGCTTTGATATGGACTTCATGGGGCTCACCTAGTGGACACCTAGCTTCATTAGTCCTTGTGAGTGTGCATTTTTTTTCTCCTTATCATAGTCATGGGGGTATCAGATTGATATAGACTTCCTAGGGATCACCTAGTGAACAACTAGCTTCAATATCCCTTGTGAGCATGCATTTTTTTTGCATAGTGGACAAAATGTTCCACTTGTAAACCATTTTTCAGCCTACACCCAGTCCACCATGTTGGATGGCCAGTTGAAGCTTGGTTTGTTGCATTTTTCCTTTTCCCTTTTTCCTTTTTTTTTCCATATTTGATGGTGTATGTTTGCAATCTAGTTATGGCTTCATATATCATCCAAAACTGTCTTCCTTTGTGCTTATGTTGGTTTTCCATAGGATATTGATCCTAGGGGCTTGATTATCCCTCTTGATTATTGTAATCCTATCTTACTATAATTTATACACAGGAATCCCTCTTGATTGCATGGTTGGCTACTTGAGTGTGAGTTTGAAGCAAGTTCATCCTTTCTCTAAAGTGGGGGATAAATGTAGTGTAGTAAAATGCATACCCTTGCAATTTCACACTTTTCAGGGCCAACCTTGCTTTATTTATTCCTATTTATGTCTTAATTGGTCCTATTTTGCATCCACAATCCCTATGAATAATATCTTTATATGAAAAATCCTGACAAACATCAAAAGATAAATGATAATTTAATGATTTTGTCTTTGTGTCCTTGATTTGTGGACTAGGACTAAAATGCCCCCTAGGGTGTCTTTTTCCTCCATAGTTATTCATAACCTAATTTTGAATGCACCTTAGAAAGGTCCCTTTTTGGAGTTTGGGCCTTGAGATTTGAGCCATGGGACTTGTGTCATAGAAAAATGGCCCCTTGTCATTTTCATGGCCTTTTAGGTCTTGTTTCATGGTACTTGATCTATTTTTCTCTGATTTCATGTTGTAATATGGCTTGAACATGCATATTTAGGTACTAAAATTCAAATAAAAATGTCTTGTGAAGGTGTTGTGAAGTTTTGTAAGACATTTCTGCACTCTTCTAGAATCTATGCAATACAATTCACCTAAAAATTACCTTTTCATCAATAAACAAGTCCTATTTTGAAGTGTTGTAAAGTCTTGTAACAATATTTCATGCTTTTATAGGCATAAATTCACTATTTATCCCTTTCTCATGCTTTATTTGGTCCCTTTATGCCCTCATATGTCTTAATTAAGTGTATTTTTTAATGTTAACCTTGTTCACCTCCTACAATGATTCAGTAACTAGGCCTTTATAGCTATAATTCAGAGATTGGGCATCTAACCTAAATAGCTATCTCAATCATCGTGAAGGTGCATTTAACTTGTCAACCTAGGGACATGAACTTGAAATGAGTCAGCATAGTATGTGCACTAGGAACCCAAAGTAGCCATTTTCATTATACAGCTAGGAAAAACACAATGTTGAAAGTAAATTACTTAGGAATGAATGACATAAATGCTAACCATCAATCAAAAATTACACCAAACTAAATTGCATGATAGAAATTAAAATCTGAGCAAACAAACATGACACTACTTTCTCTGCTTTGGCTGTAGGAACAGTCATAGAATGAAATTCTAGTGGCTGCAAGAACAGTTGAGGCCAATTTTTTAACTAATCGTTGAACAAAAAGTAATACTTAACTAATACTAAACTAAGGGGATGGATTACTCACCAAGTGGGACCCTTGGATAAGTATCCTCTAAAACTAATGAGAACTCAGATGCTTGAACACAGAACTTTATTTTATTCACTATAAATCATGAGTATATAAGAGTAATATATTTGTATTACTAAAAACTCAAGCATGCAAGTACAATATCAAATCATGCAACCTTCAAAAAAGGGGAATCAGATCTTTATTTATACTACCAACAAAATAAGGTAGTCAACTCCATGAACTAGGAGGATACCATTTATGGAAAAAAGAGAAAGTGGAGCAGCGACAGTTATGCATGCATAGAATCCAGTTAGACATGCAGGTCCAAACATAGATTCAACACAACAGTAACACCCATAGCTACTCAACAACATTAAATTCCACTATAAGGAAGTTAAGTTTAGTTTGCATGAGGAATCTCCTATCATTGACCTCCTTTGACCTTTGAATGATTCCCTTGTTGGATGTTATGGTGCATGCCTAGTTGGCGGTGTCTTCCTCAATTTAGTATCCTCAAATTAAAATTTGCATGGCAATGTTAGTTTGCACAATAATTGCATATCTGTAACCACCATGAGGAACATTCATTAACCACATGAAAAATTAATATAGATAGTCCATTTAACATGCTATTTATTATTAAAGGTCTACAGAAACAAGATTAAGCCCAATGTCTATATTTTGAGGAAAATATCATAAAAGTATCAACACTTAATGTCAAAGCCCATGATAACTTTAGCAAATAGATCACAAATTCTACCCAAAATGAGACAATAAATGAGACTCATCACTCCCCCCCACCTAAGATCTTTCTGGTCCTCCAGTAAGGGAAGGGATATTCTTTTGCTTTGTCAATGCTCAGAAATTTGTAATTGACAAATGTCCCACATCAGAGTGTGTTGTGCATGAATCAGGATCCCAAAAGAATCCTCCCAATCTATCTAATCTGCTCCATATATGTTTCTTTGTAGTAATATCATATTGGTTGAACTTGATGTTTAGTACATGCCACATTAGGATGGGTGGCTGAAAAAGTCAAGGGAAGTGAGAATCGCCCCTTTGTGCTTCCAATGTGAATATATCTATCAATTATTTTAAGAGATGTTGCATAGTTCTAGATGGAATGAGACTCAACCTACTTGAGATCATTAGTTAAGATTTTCCATCTTTGTGAGAGGTATCTCTTCATGGTTTTCTTTTTTTCTTTTTCCTTTGCATCATATTCACTATAAACTACTTCTATCCAAGGCATAATCTTATTACCATAGCTAGTTCTGAGAAGCATTTTGTACCACTCCCTAAAACTATCCCTTGGATTCCTTGATTTGACCATAATGGATAGGGGGATGTTAGACTCCAATTGCTTATAAGCTCCATATTGTCATCCCCAACTAATCTCATTTTTCACCCAAGACATAAACTCCCTTAATTGGGCATCCCCAATGTACAATAGTGGATTCCAATCATATTCTTGAGTTAGAACATAATTATGCAAATAAAATTCACACAACAAATTCTTCATTTCAGGGGAAGCAATTCGATAAGCATTGAAAAATTCAATAGGGGTCTCAATAGAAGGGTTCAAACATGAGACAATTATTTCCAATTTAAAAGAGAGATATTTCTCCTTCAAATGCAAAGCATAGACCCTTGGAGGGGTCCTACATTCCAAAATTTGTGGTACCAAAGCTGCCATATCATCCACCTTCTTCTTCAAGGTGGCAATTTTTGCATCTTTATCTTCAATTTCCTCATCTCTCTTTTGAATTTCCTTCTTCAATCTGCATTTTTCCTTCTTCCATTCCTCTTCTCTTATTTTCATCTCTTTTCATAAATGCATGGCTACCTGGTGCATTGAAAAATCAGGGGGGTTATGTATTCCTACCATCATCTTTTCTGGCACTAGTGCTAATTGCAAGGATTCGAGTTGTCTTATAAATTTTGGCTTGCACTAAGTGCCAAAGGTTGAAGCACCAAGAGTGGCTTTAGACATGCTCAATATCTTCCTAGACCTATGAGGTTGAGGTAAAACCCTAGGTTGTAAATGCTTAGGTCTAATTTGATCAATTTTCATGAATTCTTCCCATGTCATTCCAAACACATCATGCAAAGACTTATCAACTAGAAATTTAATTAGACAATGGTGGGAAATAGAATTGTTCCTACCTTTTTGGGTCTTGATCACCATGATTGAGAGAAGGTTAGATAACACATTCATCCTCCTTTTGTGCCTCATATGATTCAAAAGTTTAAAGTGGACAAAATGCAAATTTGACTAGAAAAATTCACAAGTGATGTATTTTATGACATACACAGCTATCTGCTTCCATGGCTCAGGGAGAGACATTCTCTTTTCACCCTATTTATCTATGCTCAATGGAGGGTCATTTGGCTCTATAAATTTGGCCCTAGCTGATCTAGCATCTCTAGAAACAGGGAAATTTTTACCATTAGTAGGTAAACCTGTGACTTCTACAATTCTCTCTTCAATTTCTATGACCTCTAGCCCTTCCACCATGGCCGTCCCTTTAGAGAATGTATGGGCAATCTCAAGTGCAATACCTTCATCAAAATCATCTAGCTTCAAGAAGTAGTCTATCCACCCATAGTTTTTGAACTCGGCCAGGTAGGGTGCATCCTATAAAAATATATTGTGCACCATGGGTTCATTCCAAATTAACCCACCTCCCATTGTTTGCAATCAAACAAACACTTTTTATTTTCCTTCTTGCAATTCCATCTAAAAATAAAATTCCCCTTCCTATGACACTTGCTAGTTTTCTAATGCCAATGTCGACTAGATTTTTTCTTTTCTAATTTTCCTATTTTTTGCAACAGAACTTGAGATATGACAAGGTCAATAATGGAAAGGAAAGAGTAATAAAGGAAAGCTATAATGGAGATAAATGGTGGCAGCAACTGGTGTTACCTCACACATGTGAGCCATCCTTTCAGTCATATTTCAAATTGGCTCAATTTAAATTTTGTTGACGTAGACTAGTATGGACTGACATGTGGGAAAATATTCACATCTTTCTCCTTCCCCCTCCAATCTAAATTTGGGCATGCATCCACACATGTGGAATGATGATTTGATAGGGTAGGGAATATTGGCATGCTATTGTGAACATCCATACTAACGTACACCAATTAAATGAATGCACTTAAAGAAAATTAAGATATAGCAATTAATGTGCACATACCTAAGTGTGTAGAGGATTCATTGCAAAGATTGTAGATAAAATACCCCTCACCTTTTAAAGAAATAAGTTGATAAATTAATGAAGATGAGGTGGAATGAGGTGGAGTGTATCAATGGAAGAGAGAGAAAATTGGAAATGGATGGGTGGATGGGTGGATGGGAAATGAAATGGACTCCCACAAAAGCGGAATTCTTTATTATGACAAGTACATACCTGAATTATCCAAAAGGAGGGACACTAGGTCCACTTCCTTCAGATGTAGGAAGCTCGGATGTTGCATGCTAAGTGAGTTGTTGCATGAAATCCTCCTTGGAAGTTGGCCTTTGATACAATCTGAGATGGTGACCATTGACAAGTAGCTTAAATCCGAGTAGGTCAATAGTAATCAATTGTACATCACCATTAGGAAATACCTCAGAAACCTCATATGGTCCAAGCCACCTTGTTTGCAATTTTCTTAAATTGTCCTGATATTTTGAGTCATAGAGCAGGGCCCAATCTCCTAGTTGGAATTTCTTGTCCTTGATAAATTTGTCATGCCACTTGATTCTCTAATTCTACACTACCTTTGTATGATGCAAGGCTACTCTTCTCATCTCATCCAAAGCATTTAACTACATGATTCTCTCTCTTTTTGCCTCAAAAATATCCATCCCCAAATCTACTACAATCCTAAGAGTTTTATGTTCAAATTCGATGGGCATCATGGTTGTCTTTCCATACAACAACTCAAATGGAGTGAAGCCTATATTTTTTTTAGGTAGTTATGTAGGCCCAGATAGATTCTAGTAATCTACTTGCCCTATCCTTTCTCTAGATAGGTACTGTTTTGGTCAGAATGGCTTCAATTTCTATGTTGGTCACTTCAACTTGGCCATTAACCTAGGGGTGATAAGGAGTAGACTTTATATGCCTTATGTTGTACTCATTGACTAGTGTTGAAACAAGGGTTGATGTGAATTGAGCCCCTTGATCAGTCACTATCTCTCATGGAACTCTATACCTTGTGAAAATAATCTCATAAAGAAATTCTACAACTTTGTTATCTCTTGTGTGCTTCATGGCCTTAACTTCTACCCATTTTGTTAAATAATCAGTGCATACCAAGATATAAGACTAAAAATTTGATGGAGGGTCAATGGGTCCTCAAAAATACAATCCCCAATTGTCAAGGGGAGTGATTATTACCTGAGGATAAAGTGTCATCTCATTAGATTTGGTTGGCCTGCCCATTCTTTGGTATTTGTCACATTTTCTTGTATACCTTCATGCATCCTTGTGGAGTGTTAGCTAGTAATATCCTATGTTCAAAATCTTTATTGTTGTCCTCGTGGCTGCAAAATTTCCTTCACATGGTTCATTATGGAATGCATGCAAAATTTTATATGTCTCATCTTCTCTCAAATGCCTCCTCATGACATTTTCTGGTCTAGTATAAAACAAACATCTAGCAATCCATGAAAAAGGAAAATATTTTTCAATGAGTGCCCTTCTCTCTTTTAGAGAGAAGTGAGAAGGAACTCTACTTGTGACTAGATAATTAGCCATGTCAGCATACCAGGGTGTTTGTACACTAACAGAGAATAGATGCTCATTAGGAAAAGAGTCATCTATGGTTTGATTATCCCCTGATGCAGTAAAACTTGAAAGAAAATCTGCAGCATTAGCCTTTCCTAGCTTATCCACAATGGTTATGTCAAACTCTTGCATCAATAATAACCATCTTTCCAGCCTACCAGAGATTTGAGGTTTATTCATGAGATATGTAACAGTTGCATGATTAGTGTGCACAAAGATTCGGTAAACTATTATGTAATGCTTGAATTTTTTTAGGGCATAAATCACTGCCAACATTTTTTTCTGTCACTATATAATTCAATTGAACTCCCTATAAATTTTTGCTAAAAAAGTAAATGGAATTTTTAATAGCTCCTTGTTTTTGTCCTAAGACTGCTCCTATGGCATAATTTGATGCATCAGTATGGATATGGAAAGGAATCTCCCAATTAGGTCCCTTAAGTATAGGTGCATGAGTCAAAGCTACCTTCAACTTAGAAAATGCCTTGTCACAAGCTTCATTCCACTAGAATTCCACATCCTAAGTGAGAAGAGTATATAATGGTGTTGCTATCTTGCTGAAATACTTCATGAAACACCTATAATATCCTGCATGGCCCAAGAAACTTCTAACATCCTTTTGTTTTGCAGGTGTGGGCAGATTTTTGATCACCTCAATCTTTGTAGGATCTACTTTAAGGGTATGTGCAGGATCATGATGGGCCAAAAAGTGGTGATATGACGGGTATGTGTAGGGTATGTGGCTGACGACACGTTTTTTACCCAAAATTGATGAAACAAAAAGGGTTTTTAAAGGAGATTCTCAACTTTCCAGCAATATAAATTATTTTTTACTTTGAATTTAACAAATAATTATTATTCATTTTCTATTTGAATTACAACTAATGTCTTGATTGATAGGCTGACTAAAAACATCTATAGCTTTTAAATGGTATCACATTTGTTTGTTAGTGTAATTAATTATTATTACACTTGCATAGGTTTACTTAGGTAATATTTTAATTCATAAGTTAATAGTTGTTATCCTTATCTTGTTGAGCTATCTTGTTGCTCAAGATAAGATTAGGGTTATGCATAATTGCTTTTATAAAGCAAATCATCTCTTGTAATTATTGAATTCCAGAATAATATTATTTGCACATCTTCATGCAAAACTCTGATTTTATTTGTTTTTCTCTTTTGTGGAATGTTTTTTGGTTTCATGTATGATCTTTGTTTCTAATATGGTATCAAAGAATTGATATGCAACCACTTCTCATATTTTTTGAGAAAATCATTGAAGAGTCATTTGGGATTCCTCAAGGGTATCATGCCTTGAGTTCATCTATGCAACATTTTGGATCAAATCGGGCATCACCAGTGGATTCAAAGCACTGGAAAAAGTCAACATTGGCTTTTATTTTATTCATTTTGGTCATCATTTGCTAGATCCATGAGGGTTCCAAGCTTGATGATTTTTTGCAAACTCTGGGGGTAGCCGACTTTTCAGAGCATTTTGGGCACAAACGGAGGTCACCATCATGTTCATAGTGGCCAAAAACCCCAAGAACGCCTTTCATTTCATCAATTTTGGAGAAATTTGTTTTTGAGGCAAAAAAAATTTGCTAGGGAGGCTGTACAGTCTCCCTAGCATGCACTTTGAGGGACGAAAATAGAAAAAAAATCAAAAAACTATTTTTTTTTGGGTTCTGAGTGGGCGCCTCTAGTTATAAACTTTCCTTCCACCACCGCGCCACCCAGTGGCCACTAGGAGTGGTGGCCACCAATGATCCACTTGGCATTTTAGTCCCCACAGGTTCCTAAACGCTTCACCCCAATCGCATGGACGACTGGGGACCCTCCGCTAGCCACTAAGGGCTTCTGTAGCTGCGACCCGCAATCCTATGGGGGACTAGGTGCTATGCGCCCAGTCCCTGACCAACCCTTCAGCACTAACAATAGTCACATCAATGACCAAGGACTTTGCCCCAGTCCCCATCCCACCATCCCCTAGTCATGCACAAGACCAAGGGCTTTTTTTTTTAGCCCGCAAAGCTGCCTATAGGCCAGATTGGCCTTTCTGGAGCACTTTTACAAAATCGGGTGTAACTTTTGCTTACGGTGTCCCTTTTTCACAAACAAGATATCGTTGGAAAGCTAATTCTGATACTGATCCATTGGTAGAGGTATATTTTTCTGTTTTTTCTCTAGATTTATTTTTCAGGTCCTTGAACTCAGATGTTGTTGTTTTTCACTATAGAGGGCATATCTTTTGAGTCGCTTATCCTTTTTTTGGCATTCTTTCGGCATTGAAAATATGGTTAAGTTCTCTACACATATTTGAGGTCCATTTTTATTAGGGAGGAAGTTATGAACTTTGGTTTGTGCATGCATCTTGAATTCTTGTTTTCTTGCACTAGGTTTACTTTTTCTCTCTAGTTTATGCATGTTTTCCATTCTCTCCTTTTACAATCATGGGTTATTGTAATAAATGAACTGATATAAAATTCCATTAGAGGGGGTTTCTTGTATAATAATATAATTAGAGTGTAGTTGTACTTTGGTCTCCATCTTAATTTTGATGACAACTTGCATGGATTGTATCTAGTTTCTGTAGTTTTCTTTTGGCCTCATTTTGCTTGTAGCTTGAAACATATCAAATTCACATCGATTCACACTTCAGATTGAGAGTCTATGGTTAATGATCTACATTGGGTCACATCTCAGTTTGAGGGCCACTAAATTTGTGGTTAATGTTCTAGAATCTTCATGGTATTTGCTGTTATGGATCAGTTTTAGTCATAGTTTTTCATCAACATTGAGATACTCTTCGCTTCTAGATTATATCATCATATAATTCCCTCTTATGGGGGTCATCATTTATCATCTACTATTACTTCACAGATTCAATGGTTTTTCTAGTTTTTGAGTTTTCTAGTATTTTGTGGCATTGGGTCTACTGTTGCATTATTATGATTCTGTTATGGTTTCTTGTAGATAGAAGTATCTTTCCTTTCTTGTCATATTTTGGTTCTAGTGTTACTCCATAGTGTTCTTCCAATGCTTCTTTGCAGCAGTCATCTCATTGTAGGGGGGTTTTTTCCCACTGGGTTTTCCTTCTCTACCTCATTATTGCATTCGTACATGGGTACCTGATCAAGCCTTGTTGTCGGGACCCATTCATGATTTCTTGCATTCATCCTACCATTCAGGTGCATGCTTTTTTAGTCTCCCTAACTTGCACTTATGGGGGGTGTTAGTGTAATTAATTAATTATTACACTTGCCTAAGTTTACTTAGGTAATATTTTAATTCCTAGGTTAATAGTTGTCATCCTTATCTTCTTGAGCTATCTTGTTTCTCAAGATAATATTAGGGTTATGCATACTTAATTTTATAAAGAAAATCATCTCTTGTAATTATTGAATTCCTAAATAATATTATTTGCACATCTTCATGCAAAGCTCTGCTTTTATTTTCTTTTCTCTTATGTGGAAGGATTTTTGGTTTGCATGTCTAATCTTGGTTTCTAACATTTTTGAATCTAAAATATGTGTCAAATTCTATGCTTTCCATACTATAGGATTAAAATAATAGAAACAAATTTCATGAAGTTTGGACCAAGTTAAGGTGGTCAGATAGACAAATTTTTATATTCTTTTAAAGTTGTAATAAAAAAAAAATAATTAATTATTTACTTGGAAAAAAATTACAAAAAAATATGCATCACATTAGGACATGATTCCTCTACATATATCAAAAATCTTATAAAAAAATATTATCATTTTATTGTGGTTAGGGTGGTCAGACAGACATCTACTTCTTATTTTTCCCTAAAATTTAAGTACCTCATTCAAACTTTGAATTTTCACCAAATAGATTTTTTTTTTTAAATAAACCTAGTAGTTTAGAAACTACATTCAATTTTCTACAAATTTTATTCTTACATATTTTTGAAATAATATACATAACTTATTCAAATTTTTAAGTCAAGTTACCTAACTCTGATTTTTCTAAATTTTTCACCACTTAAGGGCATGTTTTGTCCATGAAGATCCTGCACATACCCTTAATTCCTTTGTAGGAGAGGTATTGTCCAAGAACTATACCTTCTTGCATCATCATGAAACACTTTTCACTATTTAAGGACAAGTTTTGGTCTTTATATCTCTGTAGGACTTTCCTAAAACTTTCCAATGCTTGATTAAAATCAGCACCATAAGTGGTAAATTCATCCATGTAAATTTCCATGTAGTCAAGAGAGATATCCAAAAATATGTTAATGAACTCCCTCTGAAAGATTGCAGGTGCATTGCGTAAGCAAAATGGGAGTACCGAGTAGGCATAGGTACCCCATGGATAGGTAAATTTGGTCTTCTCCTGATCCTCTGGTGCAATTTGGATCTGGTTGTAGTAGTTGAATCCATCTATAAAATAAAATTATTAATTTCCTCCAAGTGTGTCCAAAACATGATCAATGAAAGGTAAGGGAAAATGGTCCTTTTTTATGGTAGCATTAAGTTGTAATCAAGACACAATTTCCATTTCCCTCCTTTCTTGGGCACAATCACTAATGGAGATGCCCACTAGCTATCTGAAATGGGGTAGATAAATACTACATATAGCAATTTATGCAGTTCCCCTTTTACAATTTCTCTTAGTTCAGGGTTAATTCTTTCTTTGGGGCTGCAATCATCTCTGATATAAATTTATTGTGTGCAAATTTTAGGTTCCAATCCCTTCATATCATGATAATCCCACTCAAATGCATGTTGGTGGGTTCTCAATAATTTTTCCAATAATAATTGTTGTTCTTCACTTAGTTTGTTGTTAACATTCATATATCTTCCCTCTGACACCTGCACTTGTGTAGTCAACTCTATCATGGTTCCTTCATTAATGGATGGTACCTTTAGTTCATATGGCAGCAATGTATGGGTCATACCTATTGCTATAGGAAGTTCATCTATAGGAACACTTGTTGGAGGAAGAGTGGCTACAAGAATAACGTCTATAGGAAAAGTGGTTGTAGGAAGAGCAAGCAAAAATGTCTTGAATGGAATAGTAGAATGAGAAGATGATGCTTTTTCCACTTCACAATGCAATGATTCTGAATAATGTTAGCCAATACTTCATCCTCATTTTGAAGTTGCATGAAAGAGATTATTCCTAACATCATAAGTTGTGCCACATAATTAAATTCCTTTGCCTCTTAACCAACATGTGGCCATATGAGATTATCCTCATCATGAGATGGCTAAGTAGGAGGATAAAGAAAAAAAAAAAGAGTTCTCTTTCCATCTAAAATGGTCATGTCACCTGACCAACATCCGATATATGCATTTGCAGTTGCTAACCATGGCCTTCCAAGAATAATGGGATACTTGCCTAGTAAAGATTTAGGAGAAAGAATCATGAAGTCTACTGGGTACTCCCAAGAGTGTAAAATTACCACAAGATTCTCCACTATACCATCAGGGTTAGTAGTAGAACTAATCAGCAAGCAGCAGTCCATAGTAGGAGTAGATCTCATACTTGCAATGTTTAGTTGTAGGATGTCCCTGGTTATTACATTTATTGTTGCCCCTAAATCAATTAGAGTATTCTTAATTTGGATCTTGTTTATAACAACTACTACCATAGGACTACCTAGGCCATTGTACTTGGGGATAGTCACTTTTCCAAGCATGATGTTAGCTAGCTGTCCCACCACACGAACTGTAGTTGGGTCTTTCTTCTTCCTTCCTAGATTCTTGAGGCATATTTCCTTGATTTCCTTGCCATATATTGGGACATACTTTATCACCTGAAATAGAGGGATCTGAACACATATATGCTTCAACTAATCCAAGATGTCAAAATTTGTATCCTCCTTTTCTTCCTTCTTCTTGGAAACTTCCAATCTCTGAGGAAATGGTGGTTCTCGTTCATTCTGCTTGGCTGGGATTGGTTCATGATTTCAAGTTACATTTGGCTGAATGGGATCATCCAGAGGTTCCTCTTCGTCTTCGACAAGAATCTCAGTGATAATGGGCTTGGAAGGGGCTGGTAAAGTAGTTCTTGAAGGCAAGTGGATGTCACTTACACTCACAACATATGTAGGGAATTGATTTAAATCAACAAAGTATGCAAGTTGTTGTTGTGGTTTGTTATTTGGATTGGGTGTGGGATAAGCTAGTAGCTAAGTAGGTTTAGGTGAATTTGAGCTTGGATTAGTTGGTGGAGGAATTATGGTAGGATGTTGGGGTTGAGAAGGTGGCTTCATGTAATTGGTTGTCTGGGTTGGCCATTGTTGTCCTCCCCTCCATTTATTTATTTGCTGCCAATTTCCTAGAGGTGGCTGCCAATGCCCTTGATATTGCTGCCAATTCCCCTAAGGTTGTTGCCACTAGGGTGGAGAGCTTTGATGATTGGGCCCAACAATAGGAGGGTTACTCCAATTCTTTGGTGGATATCCTCTATAGTTGGATGGATATGGGGCCTGCCATTGGTTACCAGATGAATAGGAATTGAAATATGGCCCAACATAAAATAGTGGATTTGGTGGAATACCTTGTCTTGGAGCCCAATGTTTCCTTTGTGTAACATAGTAGACTTGATCTGCTTCAATCTAGATCGGCTTGAAATTAGGAGCAATATGCTTACTTTGAATATTAGCTATCATCTTGCATCTGTAGTCCTTCTTCTTCTATATGTATTGGGAGTAGCTAGATTGTTTATAGTGTCTTTCTTGAAATATGTTAGCAATTGTGTGATATCCATTATTGAGACTCCATTAGTATATGACTTACACATAGAGGATTGGTAAGCTCTCCCTTTCTTTGAATTTTCCCTAGATTAGTTTTGGCATATTTTCTTGATGTATTCTAAAGGAAATTGGGTGATATATCCTCCTACCATTAGGTCCAAGGAATCAATGCAACTCTCATTGATTCCTCTTAATACAATCAACTTATGTGATTCTTCATTAAGGGTATGGTGTGGAGATTTCTACAAGAAAAAAAAAAACCTTTAAATGTAATCTTCTAGGCTCTCATCCTCCTTTTGTTGCATCCTAAAAATGCCATCTCCTCTTATATCATTGCCCCTACAATATTCTTTTTATTTCTCAAGAAACTTTATCTTCATGTCCTCCCAAGTTTCCATAGTGTCTCTACCTAGGCTCATGAACCATTTTAATGCAACTTCTTTTAGAGTGGTAGGAAATAGTTTAAGCCTATGGGCATCGGTGGTATAGTCATAACTCCTACAAAGTATGCAAAATTCAAATAAGAAGGTATCAAGATCTTTTGTAACAAGTCCATAAAACTTAGGAAGGGTTGAAGCAGGCATATTGTTGACATTACCCACTTCATTTTGATGGGAAATGGGGAAAGGAAAAGCTAGTTGGTTAGGCCTGTTTCTATTTGCATCACCCATACCTGCTTGATGGATTTCCCAAACAAAGGGATTCTCAAACTGATTTTTGTCTTTAGTGGAAGCTTCAAAACTGGTCAAATCAGGAAATGCATCAGTAAAGGGGTTTAGATCTTCTTCTTCATCATTGTTCCTTGGTAGATTTGGAAGCTCTTCTAGATGGAATGGATCAGGATTGTTAGGAAGGAATCTCCCATAAGAATCTCTTCTCCTTCCTCTATACATGTAGTATCAACTCACTATCAACCAACTCACACAAATAATTGGTAAAGAATAATGGGGTCATTACTTTCTAAATGATGGATATGCTAAGAAAAACTCTCATAAATGATACAACAAGAAAACTATCAATGACTCCAAAGAACATCCTAGTTTGACACGATCTCGACAATGACACCAAAAATGTTCACCTCCTACAATGATTTAAAAACTAGGCCTTTACACCTATGATTCAGAGATTGGACATCTACCCTAAATAGCTATCTAAATCATCGTGAAGGTGCATTTAACTTGTCAACCCAAGGACATGAACTTGAAATGGGTCAACACGGTATGTGCACTAGGAACCCAAAGTAGTCATTTTCATTCTACAGCTAGGGAAAAAACAATGTTGAAAGTAAATTGCTTAGGAAGGAATAACATAAATACTAACCATCAATAAACAATTACACCAAACAAAAATGCATGATGGAAATAAAAATCTGAACAAACAAATAGGACAAAACTCTATCTGCTTTTGCTACAGGAACAGTCACAAAATGGAATTCTAGTGGCTGCAAGAACAATCAATGCCAAATTTTTAACTAATCACTGAACTAAAAGTAATACTAAACTAATACTAAACTAAGGGGATCGAGTACTCACCAAGTGGGCCCCCTTAGATAAGAATTACCTAAAACTAATGAGAACTCAAATGATTGAGCTCAGAACTTTATTTTATTCATTGTAAATCATGAGTACAAAAGAGTAATATATTTGTATTACTAAAAACTCAAGAATGCAAGTACAACATCAAATCATGCAACCTTCATAGAAGGGGAATCAAATATTTATTTGTTCTACCAACTAAAAAATGCATTCAACTCCATGAACTGAGAGGATGCCATTTAGGGAAAACAGAGAAAGTGTAGTTATGCATGCATAGAATCCGAGCAAACATGTAGGTCCAAACATAAACTCAGCACAACAATAATGCCCACAGCTGCTCAATAGTATTAAATTCCACTATAAGGTGGTTACATCTAGTTTTCATGAGGAATCTCCTGTCATCAACCTCCTTTGACCATTGAACAATTCCCTTCCTAGATGTTATGGTGCATGCCTAGCTAATAGTGTCTTCCTCAATTTAGCACCCTCAAATTAAATATGCATGGAAATGTTAGTACACAAAATAATTGCATATTTGTAGACAACTTAAGGAACATTCATTAAATACATGAAAATTTAATATAGAAAATCCATTTAACATGCCATTTATTATTAAAGGTCTACAGAAATAAGATTAAGCCCAATGTGTATAGTTTGAGAAAATATCATAAAAGTATGAACACTTAATATCAAAGCCCATGATAACTTCAACAACTAGATCACAAATTCTACCCAAAATGAGACCATAAACTAGACTCACCAAACTTTACAAACAACATTAAATACAACTTAATTCTTGACACTCATTTTTAGGTCCTAGGTGGAACCCATTTTCCATGGGTGGCGAAGGAGTCCCCCTTGGCTACAAATTCCCAATTTTTAAAATTTCTTTTTGGGTTTTTATTCAAAAACACTTGATTTCAGCTTGTGATGATGTATGAATAGCTAACTAAGGCACAAGATTGTATAAATAAGTGATTTTCACCTCATTTTACATCTCCTATAATTTCCTCATTCATTCATTCACATAATCTCAAGTATTCAAGCATTTCTGGAATTTTTCTGGCATTTTCTTCGATTCCTATTTTATGTGGTTAGTTCTCTATTAAAGTTTGTAGCATTTTTGTTATTTGCATTTAGACATCTTTGATTACCTTGCATTTGATTTCACCCCATCCTTTGTAGTACTTGTATGAGTTTTATGTGCCCCGTTGATAATACTTTAGTGAGAAGTTCTAGACTCATGGCCTCCCACGATAGAACTTTCATTGTGGACCTTGGGATCTCATGAGCTCCTGCTCCTAGTATGGACAATGGTGCATTAGGCATTGAAAATACTACTTCTATGCCTTCACCTTTCCATCCAATGAATGTTGACACCCAAAAAAATTCCCTCCCACAAGAAACGGTGATTAATATTCAAGAGGATTTTGCATATTTACAACAATACTTGTCACTTGAAAACATTTCCACCATTGCCATACCTGCTATTGACTATCTTCATCATTTGATTGAAAGTGATGATGGCTTACAAGTGATGAAGAGAATTGATGAGATTTACAATAAACATGCCTCTTCTAATACTCAATTTGTAAACATTCATGTAAGCCAAGGAGGTCCTCAAGTTCCTCCTACTTAAACCATATCATCAATACCAACTTATAGCAATTCACAAGTCCACACAACTATGCACTAGGTTATTTATGCGACTACTTCTTTCCCGATTCCACCTATCATTCCTACTTCTCTTGTGACCTCGCAAGTCCCCTCCACCACCTTCATGTCCCATAATATTCCTTTCACTTCCCCTAATATCACCTACACTCCATCACCATTTTCTCTTCCACCTCAACCTACGTACCCTGACACTGTTCTTACACAACTCCTTAATGTTGTTTCATCAATGCAACAAAAAATTTCCACCATTAGCCAAGGTCAAATTGCTCCACCCACATCATGTCTGTAGCAACCCCTTATCCTTAGAAATATTATGTACCCCAATGCCACAAGGGAGATAAATTCCTTGGTTTGAGAAATACAAAGTAAAAGGAGACCGTATCAACCATGTTAATGCTTATACCTCTTTATGTAGTGATTTTTTCCTTGATGATAAACTGTTAGCCAAACTGTTTCCAAGGACATTGAAAGATAATACCTTAGAGTGGTTTTCCAACTTTCCTAATCATTCCATTTGTTCATTTAATGAATTGGTGGATTCTTTCATAAGTCACTTTCAAGTGCACATGACACCTAAAAAGAAAATGGTTGACCTCATACGATGTAGATAAAACACAAATGAAAAGGTAACAAATTTTATCTCATGATACCAATCCTTGTATGTTCAAATTAATGTCAAGATTCCTGATTCACATCTACAAAATATCGTTATCAAAAATTTGCACACAAATATTTAAGATAAACTAACTATAATGAAATTCCCTTCATTCATGCATTTCTGCAAAACCTTGTGTGAATACCATAACTCTGTTTCAAGTCATGATTCAAAATAAACTTCTAACCAAGCTGAAAAACCCAAACACAACAATCAAAACCAAACTAAAAAATTAAAATTTCACAAACCAAATAGAGGCTTTTTACAATTCAATCTGCCTCCTCCATCACAACTGCAACCAATCCAATCAGTTCAAACTCAAGTGGCAGTTGTTAAAGAAATGGTGCCTTATACCTATGGGGATCCAAAGAGAATATTTACTCCCTTACTTGATGCCCTCCATAACAAAATGAACCAATTAATTTGACAAGGCATGCTCACTTTTCCACCTATTAGACCACTTGATCCAAATCAGCCCTTACCACCCACCTTCAAACCTAACACTTATTGTCACTTTCATCACCAAAATGGACATCACACTGAACACTGCAAGCATCTAAAACATTTAGTTGAAGATCTCATTGATTCAAGCCATTTTTCCATCATGGTTGTTAATGATCAAGGCAATAATTCTGTTGCACCCCCTAACCAGAACTTACAAATTTTCACCAATGCTATGCCTAAACACACTACTTCATTTTTCAAGGGTAGCGAACCTTCAAACAATGATGTAATGACTGTTGATAAAAATAATGAACATAATATACCTCCACCTATTACTGAAGATAGTCCTATGGATCAACTTGTGGCTATGATAGACATTATTCCTCATACGATCCAAACCACTAAATCTCTTGATATCACTTTTTCTACTAAAGGCATACTACAAAAACTTCATGATGGTCCTCTCTACATAGTTGGCAAAATCTATGATAAAGCCCACTAATGGGATATTAATAGATCCCACTTGTGGTGAGAATGTGATTAGATAAGAGTTTATAGTATTACATGAGCTATATCAAGATGCTTATAATAAACCAATTGCATGGATTAAAATACATACTGGTTTTGCATGCCCTACGATCGGATTGATCATCATCCCCTTGTAGATAGGACCTAAAAATTTGGATACAACATTTTCAATTATTCCACAATCCAACCAATTTCGTTTGCAGCTAGGCCACCCTTGGATTCACTCAATGAAAGCGGTCCCATCAGTTGTTCACAAGTGTTTGAAGTTTCCCCGTGGCAATGAGGTATTCACCATACACCATAGTGGCTTTAATCCCTTATCTTCCAAAGTTAATATTTCATTAGAAGCCTTTTGGTCTAAACCAATGGAACCCATCACCCCTCGAAAGGACTTCTTTTTCATAACTTATCAAAAGTTCAAAGCCAAAAAGATAGCTGAATTGTCTCTTCATAACATGTCCCCATCCACTTCCACACCTCCTATCATAGATGAAACCATGCTTCAACTTGAGTCTAACATTGAACAAACCATACAACCTCCTAAACAACCACCCCTAGATACTTCTCAACCATCATTTAAATGACCAAGGGAAAATGAAAGAACTCTTGTCATTCATCATATTAAAAAAGTGTATAAATAAAAAGAGAAAGTGCTTGATCCATCCTCCTTGGTTTCTTCTATTCTTCCCTCCTTGGAAGAAGAAGAACCTATAATGCCTCAATCCACTCTTACACCTCAACAACTCTAAAACCAAATTAAGTGAAACCACAGTGCTAGGGAATGTAGGCATCATCGTTGTCTCCTTGCTCATCAATCTCATGTGGAAGAAAATAAAGAAAATCAAACTCCACCTTTGACAAAATTAATAGATAACCACCTTCCTTCTCATGACCTACCATAAGATAGTCCAGTGCCACAATCACAACAAAATTAACCAATATAGCAACCACAACTTTTGATACATCCATCCTCAGAAATCACCCTTTGTCCTCCTATTCTCATCAATCTTGATGATGATGATGATGATACGATAACAAAAATAGATGAAGAAGTGCATATTGACCTAAATACTCTATTTTTGTAAACAATGATCTTACATGATAAATATTCTCAACCTAGTGAGGAACCTAGTATGACTCCTAGTTTGGTGCTTGCAATTATTCCTTTGGAAATTCAATTTCCCTTGCATTACACTGAACATGATTGAGAGGAAGATGACTTGTTAGATGGTTGACTTGCATTCTCCTAACTATCCCTTTTTCTTTTATCTTTTTATTTTTTCCCTTTTTTCTATTTTCCTTTCATGTGTGTATCGTGTTCCCCCATATCATGTGTTTTATGTTCTCTCTTTGTACACTTCTACTATTTGTCCCTCTATTCTTCTATATGTCATACATCCTTGTATTTTTCACTTTCATTTTGTGTTCTGCTTTTAGGGATGATGCAAACTGTAGAGACACCCTATGTCTCTACCATGTTGACCCAAAAGATCCTTTTCTTTTTCATTTTTGTTTTGTTTTTTCCTTTTGGGGATCACGCAAAGCATAGAGGCACCCTTGTCTCTTCCATGTTGACCCAAATGGTCCCTTTTCTTTTTGTATTTTTCTTATGTTTTCCTTTTGGGAATGACACAAGGCATCAAGACCAAAATATCTCCTTCATGTTGACCCAAAATATTTTTCATTTTCTTTCATTTGGCTTGTGTTTTCCTTTTGGGGATGATGCAAAGTATTGAGACCACAATGTCTCTTCCATCTTGACCCAAAATGGAATTTATATTTTTTCCTTTGTTTTTACTCTCTTTATGTCATTCTTCCAATTATATGTGCTTTGGGGAATGATGATAGTTTGAAGGTCTTTCATAAACACATTGTAGCAATGAACATACTGACCCCAAATCCATAGATCCCTTATGTGTTTGGTGTGCTCTTTTCTGGGGGAAACTCCCTCTTTGTCTTTCATTTTCCTTGACATGACACAACCTAACTTCAAAATATATGACTTGGCATAGGGCTTTCAAATTTGGCTCTCATGTCTTGTTTTCTTTTAGCATTTTCTTTCCTTCACTACTTTAAAGTAATTACTCACAAAACAATGTGTAGCAATTCCTTTAATGCGGGGGGCATACATTACCATTAATTCATTTGCATTCTTAGTTCCTAGTGTAGCTTTGTCATTTATATGATGTGTATGTCACTTTGTGGATGACATTGGGTGTGATGTCCTTCATAATTGTGATCTATCTCAGCATATTATATTCCTCTTGGTGGCCTAATGCGACGCACTCCATTCCCTAAGTTGTGAATATACTATTCTTTGACTGGTCCTCTCTTGGAGACATTAGACATAATGTTCTCTAAGTGACTGATCTTCCATGAACTGAACAAGACTCCTTTGAACATCTTTCACATTTTACACTTAACATTTTTAATTTTTTTTCCTTTTTCCACATTGCATAATGCAACTTGCATGATTGTGGTACCTTTCTTATTGTTCGTGAACTTTCTCTTTATGGCACCTTGTTAAATTTATCAAGAGGGATAACTTTAATATGGTTGAGTAAGAAGCCCACCTAGTGGCACAAATTTTCCCCATAACCACCTTTTTTTTTGTGAGTGCATACCAACTAGCATATGTATCTTACCTTTTGGGGCTTTCTCACCTATGGATAACTAGAAGTTCTATGGCCCTAGAGTGAGTACATTTGGGTCTTCTCACCTAGTGGACTGCCCTATGTTCTATCACCCCAAAGTGAGTACACATTCTCTTTTTCAAACAATCAGTCTAGATCTAATCCACAACTAGTTGGACTAACGATCAAAGCTTCATCTGGTTCATTTCAACACTTGTTTGTTTCTTTGTTCTTATGCTTAGTTTTCCATGAGATCTTCATCGTGGGGCCTTGATCATCCCTCTTGATCATTTTCATTCCATCTTTCTAATGTAAGTACACTCAAACCCTCTCAATGTTCATGGCTACTTTAGTGTGAGTTTGAATCAAGTTCATCCTCTCACTAAAGTGGGGGCTAAATGTGTTGTAGAAAAATGACCCCTTATCATTTTCATGGCCTTTTAGGTCTTGTTTCATGGTGCTTAATCTATTTTTCTCTGATTTTATGTTGTAAGATGGCTTGAACATGCATATTTAGGTACTAAAATTCAAATAAAAACATCTTGTTAAGGTTTTGTGAAGTGTTGTAAGACATTTCTACACTCTTCTAGACTCTATTCATTACAATTCACCTAAAAATTACCTTTCCATCACTAAAAATTCCTATTTTGAAGTGTTGTAAATTATTGTAACAAGATTTCACACTTTTCTAGGCATAACTTCACTATTTATCCTTTTCTCATGCTTTATTTGGTCCCTTTATGCCCTCATATGTCGTAATTTAGTGTATTTTTGAATGTTAACCCGACAAACATCATTAAATACAAATTAATTCCTGAAACCCATTTTTAGGTCCTAGGCGGAACCCATTCACCATGGGTGGTGAATGAGTCACCCTTGGCTCCAAATTAAAAAAATTGAAAATTTCCTTTTGGGTTTTTATTCAAAAATACTTGATAACAACCTATGATGAGGTATGAATGAGTAAATAAGGTAGAAGATTGTATAAATAATTGATTTTCACCTTATTTTACATCTCCTACAATTTCCTCATTCGTACAAGCATTCATTCACATCATCTCAATTATTCAAGCATCTTGCAACATCCTATCAAGCAATACTCAAGCACTTTGGAGCATCCATTTGTCCACCTCCTACAATGATTCAACAACTAGGCCTTTACAACCGTGATTCAAAGATTGGACATCTAACTTGAATAGTCATTTCAATCATCATGAGGGTGCATTTAATTTGTCAACCCATAGATGTGAACTTCAAATGGGTTAGCACAATATGTGCGCTAGGAATCCAAAGTATCCATTTTCATTCTACAGCTAGGAAAAAAAAATGTTGAAAGTAGATTGCTTAAAAAGGAATAACAAAAATACTAACCATCAATCAAATACTACACCAAGCTGAAATGCATGACAAAAATGAAAATATGAGCAACAAACAAGACACTACTTTTCCTACTTTGGCAGCAAGAATAGTCACCTAATAGAATTCTAGTGGCTATAGGAACAATCAGTGCTAGATTTTAACTAATTACTAAACAACAAGTAATACTAAAATAATATTAAATAAAGGATGGATTAATCACCAAATGGGCCCCCTTGGATAAGTATTCTCTAAAACTAATGAGAACTCAGATGCTCAAACTTAGGACTTTATTTTATTCACTATAAATCATAAGTACAAAATACTAATGTATATGGATTATTGAAAACTCGAGAGTGTAATTACAATACTGAATTGTGCAACCTTTAGTGAAGGAGCATTATATCTTTATTTATACTATCAACTAAAAAGGACAGTCAACTCAAGGAACTTGGAGGATGCCATTTAGGGAAATATAGAAAGTGGGGTGGCAATGGTTATGCATGCATGTCCAACCACAGATTTAGTACTACAGTAATTCACATAGTTGCTCAACATCAATAATGACCACTACAAGGTGGTTACGTCTAGTTTGCATGAGGAATCTCCTACCGTCAACCTCCTTTTACCTTTGAATTATTCTCTTGTTGGATGTTATGGTGCATTCCTAGCTGGTAGTGTCTTCCTTAATTTAGCATCCTGAAATTAAATCTGCATGGCAATGTTAGTATGCACAATAATTGCATATCTATAACCATGTTAAGGAACATTCATTAACCACATGAAAAAATAATATATATAGTCCATTAAACATGCCATTTATCATTAAAGTTTTACAAAAATAAGATTAAGCCCAATGTCTATAGTTTGAGGAAAATATCATAAAAGTATCAATACTTAATGTCAAAGTCCATGATAACTTCAACAACTAGATCAAAAATTATACCCAAAAATGATACCATAAACTAGACTCATCACTACCCCCAACCTAAAGTCTTGTTGGTCCTCCAACAAGGGAAGGTTTTTTCTTTTCCTTGCTCAATGCTTTGAAATTTGCAACTGATAATTGTCCCACATCAAAGTGTGTTGTGCGTGAATTAGGATCCTAATAGAATCCTCCCAATCTATCCAATCTACTCCATCTTTGTTTCTCTGCAGCAATATCATATTGGTAGAACTTGAAGTTAGGCTCATGCCACATTAGGATGGGTCGCTAAAAAGTTAGGGGAAGCTAAAATCGCCCCTTTGTCCTTCCAATATGAATATATATGTTTATTCTTTTAAGAGATACTACATAGTTCTAGATGGAATGAGGCTCAACCTATTTCAGATCATCAGTTAAGTTGTTCCATCTTTGTGAGATGCATCTCTTCATGGTTTTCACTTTTTCTTTTTCCTTTTCCTCATATTCACTATATAATGCTTCTATCCAAGGCATAATCCTATTACCATAGAAATTTTTGAAAAAAATTATATCCCATTCCCTGAAAATATCCCCTGGATTCCTTGATTCAACCCTAATGGGCAAAGGGATGTTAGACTCCAATTTCTTATTTATGCCCCATATTGTTGTCCCCAACTAATCTCATTTTGTACCCAAGACATAAATTCCTTTAATTGGACATCCACAACATACAATAGCATATTTCAATCATGGCCTTGAGTTGCAAGATAATTATGCAAATAAAATTCATGTAGAAGTTGTGAAATCCAACTTCACAAAACCCAAAGATCAGTTGCATGCAAATAACCTATCATAGAAAGAAGAGATGGAGAAAAAAATATAAGGTACTCTACAAGCTTCAGGAGGGATTGCATTAACTGAATCAAATAATACAAAGTGATCAATCTTTATGAAGGATTTCAAGAAACCTGAAAGTGTAACCTAAAAGGGTGCATTTCATAATTAGAATAATTATTAAATGCATACAAAATGCAAACTAAGTTTATCTTAAGAGAAATATAAAAGGTAACTTAATTAAAATAATGAAGTAATAAACCTTTCACTCTAACAACTCACACAACAAATTCTTCATTTCATGGGAAGCAATTTGATAAGAATCAAAAAATTCAACAGGGGTCTCAATAGAAGGGTTCAAACCTGAGAAAATTCTTTCCAATCTAAAAGAGAAATATTTATCCTTCAAATACAGAGCATAAACCCTTGGAGGGGTCCTACATTCCAAAATCTATGGTACCAAGGATGTCATATTATCCACCTTCTTCTTCAAGGTGGCAATTTCTACATCTTTATCTTCAAGTTCCTCATCTCCCTTTTGAATTTCCTTCTTCAATCTGTGTTTTTCCTCCTTCCATTCCTATTTTTCCTCCTTCCATTCCTCTTCTCTTCTTTGCATCTCTTTCCATAAATGCATGGCTACCTTGTGCACTAAAAAATTAGGGGGGTTATGTATTCTTACCAACATCTTCTCTGACACTAATGCTAACTACAAGGATTTAGGTTGTCCCATCAATTATAGCTGTAGGGGTGCTGATTGTTCTCCCAATTCGGGTTGTTGTTGCAAGGAATATTGATCCTATTTTGGATTTTGCTATAGGATCTCTTGTTGTAGGACCTCTTGCTGTAGGAAGTCATGATTTTCCTCATACTCCTAATTTTCAACTTGTTCTACAATATTGGCAAAATCAACTAATTTTATGTTTGTTGTTGCCTTAAATACATTGTCTCCCTCAACATTCTCCTACCCCATTGGAGCTCCTATGTCCCCTTGTGATACGTCTCTAGGCTTAGGGATTTCTTGCAGAGGCATACCAAAGATTGGTCTAGCTGGTCTTGCTTTCCTAGGAGAGATCTCATATTTTTCTTTGGCTGGAGGATGAATAATGCCAACCTTTCTCTTCTTAGAGCTTGGCACCTCTTTCTCTATTGGATGCCTTTTGGACTTTCCTTTTCTCATTTCTACTTCTCTCTTTTGTGCCCTAGTTTTCATTAGAATTCCAAGTGGAACATCATCATCAAAGTCAGGGGAAGAACTTTCTTTGTCTGAGTGCTCTATCCCAGAAGAGATAATTTCTATGGTTTCTTCTGCTGCAAGAGGGTTTACACTCAGGCCTATGCCAGAGGTTGAAGCACCAAGAGTGGCTTCAGTCATGCTCAATCACCTACTAGACCTATGAGGTTGAGGTAAAACCCTTGGTTGAGAATGCTTAGGTCTATTTTGATCATTTTTTATTAATTCTTCTCATGTCCTTCCAGATACATCATGCAAAGACTTCTCAACTAGAAATTTAATCAGATAATGGTGGGAAATGGAATTGTCCCTACCTTTTTGGGTCTCAACTACCATGATTGAGAGAAGCTTGTATAACATGCTTGAAACATTCATACTCTTTATGTGTCTCATATGATTCAAAAGCTTGAAGTGCACAAAATGCAAATTTGACTAGTGACCTGCATAGGTGATGTATTTTATGACATAAAAAAATATCTATTTCCATGGCTCAGGTAGAGACATTCTCTTCAAACCATGTTTATCTATGCTCAATGGAGGGTCATTTGGCTCTGTAAATTTGGCCCTAGCAGATTTGGCATCTCTGGAAATAGGGAAATTTTCACCATCAGTAGGTAACCCTATAACCTATGCAATTATTTCTTCAGTTGCTATGACCTCCAACCCTTTCACCGTGGCCTTCCCTTAAGACAATGTCTGCGTGAACTCTAGTGCAATGTCTTCATCAAAATAATCTAGCTTCAGGAAGTAGTCAATCCATTCATAGTTTCTGAATTTGGCCAGACAAGGTGCATCCTATAGTAATACATCATGCAAGGTGGGTTCATTCCAAATTAACCCACTTCCCGTTGTCTATAATCAAACAAACACTCTGTGGTTTCTTTCCTACACTTTCATCTAAAAAGAAAATTCACTTTCCTACAACACTTGCTAACTTTCCAATGCAAATGTTGACTGGATTTTCCCTTTTCCAACTTTCCTTTTGTTTGCAACACAACTTGAGATATGATAGGGTCAATAATGGAAAAGAATGAGTAATAAAAGAAAGCTATAATGAAGAGAAATGGTCGTAGTAGTTGGTGTCACTTCACAGATGTGAGTCGTCCTCTCACTCAGATTTCAAATTAGCTCAATTTAAATTTTGCTGATGTAGACTAGCATGGACTGACATGTGGGAAAATATTCACATCTTTTTCCTCCCCCCCGACCTAAATTTGGGCATGCGTCCACACATGTAGAATGATGATTTGATAGGGTAGGGAATATTGGAATGCTATGGTGAACACCTATGCTAATGGACAACAATTAAATGAATGCACTTAAATACAATTAAGATACACCAATTAATGCACACATACCTAAATGTGTGGAGGATTTGTTGCAAAGATCATGGAGAAAGTATTGTTTTCATTTTTAGGAAATAATTTGAGCAATTAATGGAGATGAGATGGAATGAGGTAGAGTGAAGTGATGGAAGAGAGAGAAAGGTGGAAATGGATGGGTGGATGGGTGAAGAAATGGGATCCCTTAGAAGTGGAAGTCTTTATTATGACAAGTACGTACCTAAATTAGCTAGAAGGAGGGACACGAAGTCCACTTCCTTTAGCTACAGGAAGCTCAGATGTTGCATGCTAAGTGAATTGTTGTAGGAACTCATTCTTGGAAGTTGGCTTGTGATACTGTCTAAGGCGATGACCATTGACAAGCAACTTAAATTTGATTGGGTCAATAGTAATGACTTTTACAACACCATTAAGAAATACTTCACCAACCTCATATGGTCCTAGCCACCTTGTCTATAAATTTCCTACATTGTCTTGATATCTTAAATCATAGAGGAAGACCCAATCTCCTAGTTAGAATTTCTTTTCCTTGTTTAATTTGTCATGCCACTTGATTCTTTGATTCTGCACTACCTATGTGTGATGTAGGGCTGCTCTTCTCATCTCATCCAAAGCATTTAGCTGCATGATTCTTTCTCTTTATGCCTCAAAGATACCCATCCACAAATCTGCTACAATCCTAAGAGTCTTGTGTTCAAATTCAATGGGCATCATAGCTATATTTCCATACAACAATTCAAATGGAGTGAAGTCTCCACTTCTTTTCCAAGTAGTTTTGTAGGCCCAAATAGCTTCTAGTAATATTTTTTCCCAATCCTTTCTATGGATAGCTACTATCTTGGTTATAATAACTTCAATTTTTTTGTTGGTCACCTCAACTTGTCCATTAGCCTTGGGGTGATAAGGAGTAGACTTTCTATGCCTTATGTTGTACTCATTGAATAGTGTTTCAACAAGAGTTGATGTGAATTGATCTCATTGATTAGTCACTATCTCTCTTGGAACTCCATATCTTGTGAGAATATCCTTATAAATAAATTTTGTAACCTTGTTATCTCTTGCATGCTTCATGGCCTTAACTTCTACACACTTTGTTACATAATCAGTGCATACCAAGATGTAAGACTTACCATTTGATGGAGGGTCAATGGGTCCTACAAAATCCAATCCCCACTTGTCAAAGGGAGTGATTGCTACCTAACAAAAAAGTGGAATCTCATCGTATTTGGTTGGCCTTCCCATTTTTTGCAATCTATCACATTTTCATGTATACCTTCCTGCATCCTTGTGGAGTGTTGGCTAGTAATATCTCATGTTCAAAATCTTCATCATTGTCCTCTTAGCTGTAAAATTTCCTCCACATGGTTCATTATTGCATGCATGCAAAATTTCATTTCTTACCTTCTCTCACACATCTCCCCATGACATGGTTTGGTCTAGTATAAAACAAAAATCCAACAATCTAGGAGAAAGGAAAATATTTTTTAATGAGTTCTCCTCTCTTTTGGGGAGAAGTGAGGTGGAACTCTACCTATGACTAGATAGTTAGCTATGTCAGCATACCAGGGTATTTGTACACTAATGGAGAATAGTTTCTCATTAAGAAAAGAGTCATCTATGGCCTGATTATCTTCTAATGTAGTCAGTCTTGAAAGAAAATTTACAACAACATTGGCCTTCCCTAGCTTATTCATAATGGTTATATCAAACTCCTCCATAAAAAATAACCATCTTTCCAATCTACCTGTGATAAAAGGTTTATTCATGAGATACCTAATGGTTGCATGATTAGTGTGCACAAAGATTTGGCAACCTATTATGTAATTCCTTAATTTGTTTAGGGCATAAATCACTACCAACATTTCTTTTTTCTGTCATAGTATAATTAAATTCAGCTCCTTGCAAATTTTTGCTAACAAAATAAATGGAATTTTCAATAGCTCCTTCTTTCTATCCTAAGACTACTCCTATGGAATAATTTGATGCATCAATATGGATGTGGAAAGGAATCTCCCAATTAGGTCCTTTAAGTACAAGATCATGATTCAAAGCTACCTTTAAGTTAGAAAATGCCTTGTCACAAGCTTTAGTCCACTAGAATTTAGCATCTTTAGTGAGAAGAGTGTACAATAGTGTTGCTACCCTCCTGAAAATCCTTGATGAAATTCCTATAATATCCTACATGGCCCAAGAAACTCCTAACATTCTTCTATTTTGCAGGTGTGGGAAGATTTGTGATCACCTCAATCTTTGGAGTATCTACTTGAATTCCTTTGTGGTTGATGTAGTGGCCAAGAACTCCACCTTCCTACATCATCATGAAGCACTTTTCACTATTTAAGGACAAGTTTTGGTCTTCACATCTCTGTAGGAATCTCCTAATATTTTCCAATGCTTGATTAAAATCAACACCATAAGTGGTAAAGTCATCCATATAAATTTCCATGCAATCATGAGAAATGTCTAAAAATATGCTAATGACTGCCCTCTGAAAGGTTGTAGGTGCATTCCATAAGCCAAACAGGAGTACTGAGTAGGCATAGGTACCCCATGGATAGGTAAACGTGGTCTTCTCTTGATCCTCTAGTGCAATTTGGATATGGTTGTAGCCATTGAATCCATCTAAAAAAGAAAAGTATTGCTTTCCTCCAAGTGTGTCCAAAACTTAATCGATGAAAGGTAAGGGAAAATGGTCCTTCTTGGTCGTAGCATTAAGTTCCTTGTAATCAACACAAACTTTCCATTTCCCTCCTTTCTTGGGCACAATCACTAATGGAGACACCCACTAGCTATCTGAAATGGTGTAGATAAATCCCACATCTAGCAATTTATGTAGTTCCCCTTTTACAATTTCTCTTAGTGCAGGGTTAATTCTTCTTTGTGGCTACCTCTCTAGGGTGCAATCATCTTTAATATAAATTCTATGTGTGCAAATTTTAGGGTCCAATCCCTTTATACCATGATAATCCCACACAAATGCATGTTGGTGGGTCCTTACTAAGTTTTCCAATAACAATTGTTGTTCTTCACTCAATTTATTGTTAACATTCAAAAGCTTTCCTTCTTACACTAGTACATGTGTAGTTGATTCTATCATAGCCGCTTTATTAACACATGGTACCTTTATTTCATATGACAACAATGTGTGGACATACCTATTTCTATAGGAAGTCTTTCTACAAGAACAATGGCTATAGGAAGAGTGGTCACAAGAAGAATGTCTGTAGGAATAGTGGGTGCAGGAAGACTAGGAAGAAGTGTCTTGAATGGAGTAGTAGAATGAGAAGATGATGCTTCCTCCACTTCACAATGGTTTTGAATAATGTTAGCGAATACTTCATCCTCATCTTGAAGCTACATGAAAGAGATTCTACTTATCATCATAAGTTGTGCCACAAAATTAACTTCCTCATCATCTTCACCAATATGTGGCCATATGGGATTTTCCTCATCATGAGATGGTTGAGCAGGAGGATAAAGAAAGTAAATTTAGTGCTCTTCCCATTTGAAATGGTCATGTCACCTAACTAGCATCCAATATATGCATCTACAATTTCTAACCATGGCCTTCCAAGAATAATGGGATACCCACATAGTGTAGCCTTAGGAGAAAGAGTCATGAAGTTTTTTGGGTACTCCCATGAGACTAAAACTACCACAAGATCCTCCACTATACCATTAGGGTTAATAGTAGAACTATCAAAAATTTGTAGGACAGTAGGAGTAGATCTCATGCTTGCAACGTTCAGTTGTTGCAGGATGTCCATGGTCATCACATTGATTGTTGCCCCTAAATCAATAAGAGAATTCTTTATTTGAATCCCATTTATAGCAACTGCTACCACAAGACTACCTACACCATTGTACTTGGGGTTGGTTACTTTTCCAAGCATGATGTTAGCTAGTTATCCCACCACATGAACTATAGTTGGGTGTTTCTTTTTTCCGACCTAGCTTCTTGAGGCATGCTTCCTTGATTGTGTTGTCATATATTGGAACATCCTTTATGGCCTGGAATAGATGGATCTAGACACATATATGCTTTAGTTAATCCAAGATATCAAAAGTTGTATCCTCATTTTCTTCCTTCTTCTTGGAAACTTCCAATCTCTAAGGAAATGGTGGTTCTTTTCCAGTTTGCTTGACTTAGACTCATTCAAGATTTTTAGGTGCACTTGACTAAATGAGATCATTTAGAAGTTCCTACTCCTCTTCCATAAAAAAATTAGTGATAATGGGCATGGAAGGGGTTGGTAGATTATTTCTAGAATGCATGTGGATGTCACTTACACTCACAACATATGTAGAGAATTGATTTGAATCAGTAGAGTATGCAAGCTACTGCTGTAGTTTGTTATTTGGGTTGGGTGTGGGCTAAGCTGGTAGCTAAGCAGGTTTAGGTGCATTTGTGCTTGAATTAGTAGGTGGATGCATTATAGTAGATTTTTGTGGTTGAGAAGGTGGCTATATGTAATTGGTTGTCTTGGTAGGCCATTGTTGTCCTCCCCTCCATTGATTTTTTTGCTTCCAATTTCCTGGAGGTACCCGCCATTGCCCTTGAAATTCCTATCAATTCCCTTGAGGTTCTTGCCACCGGCGTGGAGAGTTTTGATGATTGGGCCAAGTATTTGGAGGGTTACTCCAAGGTTGTGGTGGATATCCTCCATAGCTAGATTGATATGGGGGTTTCCATTGGTTGCCAAATGAATAGGAATTGAAATATGGCCTAGCATAAGAGAGTTGATCTGGTGCCATATCTTCTCTTGGAGCCCAAGGCCTTCTTTGTGAAACATAGTAGACTTGGTCTTCTTCAATTTGGGTTGGCTTGAACTCGGGAGCTATTTTCTTTCCTTCAATATTGGCTACCATATTGCATGTGTAGTCCTTATTCTTTTGTCTGCAATGGGCACAATACTCTACCAACATTTCCTCTACCTCCTCTTGCTTCTTGGCCTGAAGTGTATCTAGCTGATGTTAGAGTAAAGGTTTTAACTTAATTATGTTAATTAAGTTACCTTTATTCCTCTCTTAAGATTTCACTTTAGTTTCCATATTGTGACATTTAATAATTATATTAATTATTAAATGTCTACCTATTAGGGTTTCTTTAGGGTTGCACAATCTCCTTTTATAAGGATTGATCATTGTATTTTATAACTCTCTGATTAATACATTTTTTAGCTTTCAGAGAACCTTTACCTTTTGTCTGGAATATCTTCTTTCTGTGACAGGTTATTTGCATGCAGGTGATCTTTAGGGTCTATGAGGTTGGCTTTCACAACTTCAACATGGTATCAGAGCTCCAAATCTTTGGTTTCTTGTTCGAGATTTGAAGATATTTTCCTTACAATGATTTTTCTGTGCAAGGTTTTAATTCTAGGTTTTTTTTTGCTAGATCAAAGGGGTTTTCCATCATTTTTTGATAAGTTTTGACCTTGATCTCTCAAACAATGCATTCTAGTGCAAACCAGACCTCATGGGTGCGCTCAGAAGGCCCAAAAACCCCTATTTTCATATAAAATATGATAATGTTTGATGAATATTTATTTTTTAGTGTTTTTGGGGAATCTCAAAAATGCTGCCAGAAAAAATACATACGATTTATGAATCCATACAGATGCCTCAATTTTTGTGCCATTTTTTTGGGTGTTTGCATCAATTTTGAGATACCTCCATTTTTGTGCCATTTTGCATTGATTTCCATGCCCTTTTGATTTATGTGCTACCTCGATTTTTCATGCCATTAAGGTACAGCTAAATATTTTACTAATTTTTTAATCTTTAAATTAATAAAATGTTTGGTTTAAAGCCTAAATGAGCATATTTAGTAAAATGGTCATATCTTGAGCATATAGTGTCAGTTTTTTGAAAACGAGATATCATCAAAAAACTGGTTCTGAGCACTATCCAGTGGTGTAGGTGTGATTTCTAGTTTTTTAGTTTCAATGCATTTGTTTCTGCAATCAAAGTCAGATTATACTTTTTTTCAATCTCAAGGGCGTAACTTTTGTGTCTAGACTCCATTTTGTGCAAACAAATAAGCGACATAAAATTGGTTCAGTGCTCTACACAATGATCAGACTTATTTTCCCAGATTCTTCACTAGGTATATTTTATTCAACATTTTGTGTTTTCAAATTTTGCTTAATTACTTGGAAGTTTTGGCAGTTGGGAACCTCTTGTTTGCGTCATTAGGCTCTATTTCATTTGATCTACATGTTGTAAGGTCAGTTTTCCTATATTTTTTAATTTTAAGAGTTATCATGGGTTTTTCTACTCACCCTTCAGTTGTAATTTTGGAATAGGGTAATTATGAGTCATGGGAAAAGGGCATACTTACACATTATAGGTGGCTTAATATTTTTCTTATTTGTATGATCTCATATTTGAACCAACCACTTCAAAGGGAAAACTAGCTTGGGATATCATTAGAGATCACATAGTAGGACTTATATTGTCTAGTGTTGATGATGACACTATGTGGGCTATATCAAACATTGATTGTCCCCACCCACTTTGGACATGTCTTTGGGAGATCTATGGAGACCCCAATCTCTCTCCATTCCCAGAGGATCCTGCTTCAGATTGTCTCTCACCCATTGCTTGGAGAGATAATACACCCTTTGATCATGATACTTTAGAGGAGCTTGAGTATTTAGACACCCTTGAATGTTTTGATGGATTGGAGGTTTGTCTCATAGTTCCTACTCTTTAGACTAAGATTATACATGTATCATCCATTGTTCTTGATGACATTAGTATCACAACATTGGACCCTATGGATTTAGTTCAGCATCATGACCATCTTGGTCATTCATTATCTACTACATCATGGGATTCTTATCTTGTAGACACATTCTTGTTTGTTGAGTCTCACACTACAGATCTTTAGGATTATTTTGAGGAAATTCATCTCCTCTACCTTGATAGTCAGGTTATCATTGTATGCCCACCATTATATGTGCATTCAGAGGTTGCATTTTAGGATTCTCCAAATCAATTTGGATTTGGCATCATTTGTGTTAGTTTAGATAGAGAGATTCTTCAACATCCTATCATGGCACATATCTTGAGACAGATTGATTCATCACTCTTCACAGGTTTTCTTCGACATCATCCTTTGGATCAATTTCTTCCCAAGGGGAGGATATCATCTACCGCTTAAGGATCTCCTTTTTGATTCTACATCACGCATCTACCATTGCGTCATGAGTTTCTTCATTGTAGGGGGGCCTTCTCATCTCTTTATATCTATCCTATGGAAACCATTGTATATGTACTTATATGATAGAAGTTTCTATGGGGGTTATCATGTAATCGACCTCCTATCCTTCTTTCATTAGTGCATTTAATTTTTTTCTTTTCTCTCTTTTGGGGGGGAGTTTTGTTCCCATGAGGTTTTCTCCCTTCACTTTACAAAGATTTGGTTGTGTTCGGGTACCTGATTAGGCCTAGTTGTTGGGACCCTTGTTTGATTTCATGCATTGTAGTTACCTTTTCTTTCTTGCACATGTTTGTAGCTCCACTCTTTCTCATCTTAAGGGCGGCTGTTAGGATAAAGGTTTTAACTTAATTATGTTAATTAAGTTACCTTTATTCCTCTCTTAAGATTTCACTTTAGTTTGCATATTGTGACATTTAATAATTATATTAATTATTAAATGTCTACCTATTAGGGTTTCTTTAGGGTTGCACAATCTCCTTCTATAAGGATTGATCATTATATTTTATAACTCTCTGATTAATATATTTTTCTTCTTTTAGAGCACCTTCACCTTTTGTATGGAATGTCTTCTCACTGTGACAGGTTATTTGCATGCAGGTGATCTTCAGGGTCTGTGATGTTGGCTTTCACAACTTCAACAACTAACTAGCTATATTTTTTATAATGTCTTGCTTGAAGTCTTCTAGAAAATGATCAATCTCCATTCTTGAAACTCCACCGGTAGTTGACTTACCCATGGAAGATTGGTAATCTCTCCCTTTATTTGAAGCTACCTTAGAGTAGTTTTGGCATATTTTCTTGATGTCATCCCAAGGAACTTGGGTGATTTCTCCTCCTACCATCAGGTCCAAGGCATCAATGCAACTCTCATTTATTCCTCTTAAGAAAAGAAGATTTTGTGATTCTTCATTAAGTGTATTGTGGGGAGATTTTTATAAGAAAAATAGAAACCTCAAAATGTAATCTTCCAAACTCTCATCCTCCTTTTGCTGCATCCCAAAAAATGTCACTTCCTCTCATGTCACTGCCCTTGCAATATTCTTTATATTTCTCAAGGAATTTTGTCTTCATGTCTTCCCAAGTTTCTATAGTCTCTCTACCTAGGCTCATGAACCATCTTAATGCAGCTTCCTTTAGAGTGGTAGGAAATAGCTTAAGGCTATAGGCATCAGTGGCATATTCATAACTCCTACAAAGTATATGAAACTCAAACAAGAAGGTATCATGATCTTTTTTGATAAGTCCATAAAACTTGGCGAGTGCTGAAGTAGGGATGTTTTTGATGTTATCAACTTCATTTTGATGGGAAATGGGGAAAGGAAATGCTAGTTGGTTAGGTCTAATCCTATTTGTATCACCCATGCCTACTTGATGTAGTTCCAAAGCAAAGGGGTTGTTAAGCTGATTTTGGTCTTCAAAGGAGACTTCACAGCCAGTCAGATCAGGAAATGCATCAGTAAAGGGGTGTGGATCTTCTTCTTATTCTTCTCTTGGAAGCTTATGATATTTAACTATTTGGAATGGATTAGGATTGTTAGGAAGGAATCTCCCATAAGCATCCCTTCTCCTTCCTCTATACATGTGGTATCACTCACTATCAGCCAACTCATGTGCAAAGAATTGGTAAAAAATAAGGGGGGTTGGCATTACTTCCTAAATGAGGGGTATGCTAAGAACAACTTCTAGAAACAGTACAGCAAGAAAAACTACCAATGACTCCAAAGAACTCCCTAATTTGACACTATCCCTGGCAACAACACCAAAAATGTCTGCCTCCTACAATGATTCGACAACTATGCCTTTATAGTCGTGATTCATAGATTGGACATCTAACCTGAATAGTCATTTCAATCATCATGAGGCTTCACTTAACTTGTCAACCTAGGGATGTGATCTTGAAATGGGACAGCACAGTATGTGCACTAGGAATCCAAAGTAGTCATTTTCATTCTATAGCTAGGATAATCAAAATGCTGAAAGTAAGTTTCTTAAAAAGGAATATCATAAATGCTAACCATCAATCAACAATTAAACCAAGCTGAAATACATGAAATAAATGAGAATATGAGCAAAAAATAGGACACTACTCTATCTTCTTTGGCTATAGGAACATTCACAAAATGGAATTCTAGTGGCTATAGGAATAGTTGATGCTAGATTTTTAACTAATTATTGAACAAGAAGTAATACTAAAATAAAGGATTGATTACTCACCAAGTGGCACCCCTTGGATAATTATCCTCTAAAACTAATGAGAGCTCAGATGCTCAAACTCAGGACTTTATTTTATTCACTATAAATCATAAGTACAAAAGAGTAATGCATATGGATTACTGAAAACTCAAGAGAGAAATTACAATACTGAATCATGCAACCTTTAGAGCAGGAGCATCATATCCTTATTTATACTATCAAATAAACAAGGCATTCCACTCCACGAACTGGGAGGATGCCATTTAGGGAAAATAGAGAAAGTGGGGCAATGACGGTTACACATTCATGGAATCTAGTTAGACATGCATGTCCAACCACAAATTTAGTGTTGCGGTAATGCACATGGTTGCTCAATATCAATAATGACCAGTACAAGGTGGTTACGTTCAATTTTCATGAGGAATCTCCTACCATCGACCATTGAAAAATGTGACAAGTGATACACTGATTGGTAAACTTGTTTCCTTTGAATTGAGTGAATTTGGTGAATCTCTTCCCAAGACTAAAACTACATTTAAGGCTACTATATCCAAAAGAAACAAGCAAAGATATGATCTAGGAGAATCTTCTAGAAAGTCATTCAAGTATGAGGAAGAAATGAAATGACTTGAAGATGAATAAAGAGAAGTAGAGGAATTGGAAGCACTGATTGTGAAGAAAGAAGGCAGAGGACAAGGTAAGTATAAAGGAGTGTTAGCTATTAATTTTTTTTCCTTTAGTAAAATAGGTCATTTTGCATCAAGATGACCTGAAAGAATTCCTAGAACTAATCCTAACAAGTCTATATTTCAAAAGAAATGTTATTATGCTGAAGAAGGAGTGATTGATGATGAGTCTAATAAAGATAATCGAAATGAAGATGAATGGGTTTTCATTGCTACCATTGAAAATAGTCTCATGGCTAATAAATATACTAAAGTTGAGAAAGCTCTTGTATCCTGAATTGAGGAAAAGGATGAGTGGGTTATTGATAGTGGATTCTCACATCATATGACTAGTGACAAAATCAAATTTGTATGTCTAGAAAAGTATGACAACAGGGTTCTAAGATTTGGAGATAACAATGTTGGTGTGATTCGTGGCAGAGGATCTATTTGACTTCATGGTAAGCACAACACTGATGATGTTCTTTATGTTGAAGGTTTGAAGCACAACTTGTTGAGTTGTGGAAAAATGGTGGATAGGGGTTATGATCTTTAGTTCAAAGATGGAAGATGCAGGATACTTGGAAGCTCTGGAAACCTAATTGCTTCAAGTAAAAAGATATAAGGTAATATTTTTCACTTGAATACTACTAGTGAAAGTTGTTTAATTGGTCAAGTAGATTAAAGTTGGTTATGGAATAGGAGATTTTGTCATGTGAATTTTTATAACATTGTCAAAGTGAGTTGCACTCAAGCAGTAAGAGACCTTCCTAATCTAGTGAAGCCCGCTAACACAATTTTCAAGGAATGTCAAATGGGAAAATAGACTAGAGTCTCTTTCTAGAGAAAACAACATCATACAAATGGTTTGTTGGAGTTGGCATAGAATGATCTCTATGGTCCCTCTAGAGTTAGAAGTCTTCATGGTGAAAGGTAATTTATGTTGCTTATTGATGATTATTCTATGATGATATGTGTAGCCTTCTTAGGAGAATAGCGTGAAGCATTAGAAAAGTTCAAAAGTTTCAAATCTATGGTAGAAAATGAGAAAAGTCTGAAAATCAAATGCTTAAGGATAGATAGGGGTGGTAAATTCACCTCCAGGGAGTTTAATTACTTTTGTGAAGAGCATGGAATCATAGGACAGTTATCTACCCCTTGAACCCCACAACAAATTGGAGTTGTAGAGAGAAAGAACAAAATAGTTATGGATGCTACTAGAAAAATTATGATAGAAGGAAATATCCCTCACATCTATTGGAGTGAAGCTGTAAGTATTGTTGTGTACACTTTGAACAGAGTAAATGTCAATGGTAATTCTAGTAAGACTCCTTTTGAGCTATGGTTTGGTTATAAGCCTACTATTAAGTATTTCAATATCTTTGGAAGAAAATTCTACATTAAGAGATAATAGGATATATGAAAGTTTGATGCAAGAAGCGATGACAAAATCTTTCTAGATTACCAAAAGCAAGGCCTATCAGTGCTATAATAGAACGCTGAGAAAGATGGTTGAGAGTGCAAATGCCAAAGTTGATGAGGTCTCTTCTAGATCACCCAGATATTGTGGATATGATTTAGATGAAGACAATACAAATCAAGGGAAGAATGCTCAAACATAGAATCAACTTTAGATTGTGCCAAATGTTCTAGTAAAACAACTTCAATTTCTTCTAGTAAATCAAGTAAGTCAAGAAGGAGAGATAAGTACAAGTGTAGAAGAGAGAACAAAAGAACCAAAAGATTGAGAGAGTCCTAAAGTTCCAAGGTATATAAAGCTAAACCATTCTAAAATTCAAATCATAGAAGATAAGAGTAAAGGTGTGCAAACTAGAAGAAAGATAGCACAAGATTGAACCTAAAGATGTCAATGAATCCTACAATGATGAACACTAGATGGAAGCTATGAAAGAAGACTTGATGCAGATTGAAAATAATGATACATGGACACTTGTTCCTAGAACTAAAGATAAAAATGTGATTGGTACTAAATGGGTCTTTTAGAATAAGCTAAATGAACAAGGTGAAGTGGTCTGGAATAAAGCAAGACTAGTATGTAAAGGATACTCACAAATGGAAAACATTGATTTTGAATAAACCTTTGGACCTGTTGCTAGAATTGAAGTTGTTAGATTATTTCTTGCTTATGATGCATATAAGAACTATAAGTTCTATCAAATGGATGTGAATTCAACCTTTGTAAATGGAGAACTAGAAGAAGAATTTAATATTGAACAACTAGATGGATTTCAAATAACTGATAAGGAAGACATGGTTTTCTGATTGAAAAAAGCTCTATATGGACTTAAGCAAGCCCCCAAAGCCTAGTATGCTAGACTAGAAATATACTTAATCTTGGATTCAATAAAGGTACTACTGATAGCAACTTATATTTCAAGTTGGATCATGACAAAGAGTTAATTATTGAGGTCTTTGTTCATGACATTATTTTTGGAGGAGATAATAATCTATGTATGAAGTTTGCTGATGAAATGAAGAGTGAACTTGAGATTAGTATGATTGGAGAGATTTTATTTTTGGGATTACAAGTTAGTTAGACAAGGGGATCTTCATATTTCAATCCAAATATTTGAGAGAGGTGTTGAAGAAGTTTGGCATGGAAGATTCAAAACATGTTGGTACTCCCATGGTAACTAGATGCAAGTTAACACAGAATGACGATTCTCCGAAGGAAAATCAAAGAACATCTAGATTAATGATTGGAAGATTTCTCTATTTAACTCAGACCAGACCAGACATTATGAATGTTGTATGTATGGTTACTGGATTTTAGGTTGATCCAAAAGAATCAAGCATGTGATTGTTGTAGAGAGAATCTTTAGATATCTGAAAGGAACAACTGATTTTGGACTTTGGTATCCTAAGGATGATGATCTTACTTTGAGTGCATATACTGATGTAGATTGGGTAGGAGATCTAGATGACATCAAAAGTCCTAGTGGTGTTTCCCTCTTCCTAGGGAAGAAGCAAGTGTCTTTGTTGAGAAAAAAGAAGAATTCCATTTCTCTATCTACTACTGAAGTAGAGTATATTGCTCCTGCAAACAACTGTACTCAAGTGATGTGGGTGAACATATGCTAAAAGATATCAGGGTGGTATACGAAGAGCCTATTTCCATATACAGTGACAATTCAAGTGCAATAAACATTTCGAAGAATTCGGTACTACACTCTAAGACTAAGCATACATCAATCAAGTTTCACTTCTTGAGGGAGAAAGTAAATGAGAAAGAAGTCGGACTAGAGTATGTTCCTACCAAAGAATATGTTGCAGAAATTTTCACTAAGCCATTACCAAAGGATACTTTTGAGTATCTTAGAGAAATGCTAGGGGTGATTACACCTCCTGATAAGAACTAAGTGATGCATTTACTTGCATCAATCTATATGCTTCAAAGCTATATTTCTAGATCCAGATTGATGTTTTTGTGGTTGCTACTTAGGGGGAGCAATCAGATGTGCAAATATTTGCTTTAGAGCTTGTATGTGGGAAGATAATGCTTATCTTTTCCATTGATGTCAAAAGGGGAGAAGAGTTATGTGAAAAAATATTGCTTATATGCAAAGAAGAGCCTTGTGGGAAGAAGACCATGTACAAGAGGTCAAGGAAGAAGAGTCAGAATCTAAGGGGGAGTAAGTGTTGATAGTTTTTTTCACATCATGTGTTGCCATCAATTCCAAAGGTAGAGATTGTTAGATGTTGTGGTTTTGTTGCTAATATGTGGTTGTCATTGATGTCAACACTATTAGCATTATTATATTGAAGGTTGTATATGTTGAGGATATTGAGAAAATTGTTAAAAGAAGAGTTGCAGGTTGCCAGTGGAATAGTGAAGGTCATGAAGGTATTTTTTTCTATATGTTGAAGATTAGATATTGTGGACTAAAGGGTTTATTGTTGAGATTATCTAGTTCATATACTAGAAGTTTTAGAGGTCCACATGAATAATTTATTATGCTATGAACAGTTGTGTTCTGATAGTGTTTATGTGGTCTTTGTTAGTATTCTTGATTAAAGTTTGAGCAATTATATTTTTTGTGGATTATTCTTTGTTAGTTCCTAATTTTTTTGGGTGTTTCTAGATCATTTTCCATTTTTTTTGTACGTCCATATTAATTGGTGTGCTCATGGCTAAAGATTTTTCTTGTGCATGTTCGGGTTTTCATGTTCCTAGCCGACATGTTGGTGGTAATGTGTTGTAGATCCTTGAGGATTGAAATTTGAATGTTTGGCATGCTCGTGGATATTTTTTTGGGTCACATCATTGTATTTTCCATTGGTGTTTAATTCACATTGAAAATTTAATTATTAATTTGGGCCAACATTGTAAATATGTTTTACTTATTTGGCTGATTAAGTGGTTGATGTAATCCCATGATGTGGATATATATGAGTGATTGGTTGAGTGAAGTTGGTGAGTGTGTGAAGTGAGAAAATCTAGAGAGAGTGCAAGTGTGTGACCATCAATCTATGTATTCAATTATAGAGAATAGTGAGAATGAAGAGTGAAGGAATTTTTCTATTCTTAACTAGAACTATAATCAGGCTTGTGTAGAAGTTATTTTCTCAGTTTATACCCTCTAGATTTAACCATATTTTGTATTGTTGGGTAGTGAGCCCCTATTGTATTTGAGTAGTGATCTCTAGGTAGTGTTCCTAAATGCATGTGCATTCCCCTTACTATTTTCGTTATACTTTTAATAGGGTATAATATTGTGGACTAACATTCACTGTGTATTTTCCCCTAATAGGGATTCCACATAAAAAAAGTTTTTTGGTGTTCTTTATGTTTTTGATGTGTTGATTACTTATAGTTTACTATTCACTTATTAGATCTTAGATAAGATAAAGATTGAAAATTTTAATATTATGTGACAACTGATTCACCCCCCCTCTCAGTTGTCTATCCTTGTTTTCCCAATAGTATCGTCCAATTTCAAATATCCATAAAGTTTGGTGAAATATTTCACCTTCAAAAGACTTAGGTTTAAGTCATTTTTTCCCAAGGGTCTAATTGTCATTATCCTAGTCATGGCCCCATTTTAAGGCTAACTTCTGGAATATGCTAAAATCCTGCCCATTAAAGTTGAAGACTAGATCTCAGTTGTTGATCACACACCATGCAAGCATTAAAGAATAGCCATCAAAAGATGTGTGAGATATGCAATGTTGTTACACATGTCCTTTCCATGGTGGGGCCCAATTGTTAGAGATCAACTATCGATGATTCAGAGATCAATGATTGTTATGTAGAGTGTGAGTTAAATCTTGGCCACTCATTGCACACCTAGTGGCATTTAATTAATGCAGACTAGAAAGCTTGTGAGGTAAATTATTGAAGGATTCATGGATTCCTTGACCATATTGTAGGGTTTGGTAGAGCCCATGGATGAAATGATGTGGCTCCCATTCATCAATTTTTTATTGACCATAGGTTTGCAAGCCATGGTCTTAGGATTTCAAACTCAATTTCACTTAATCTGAGCAGCTTGATTTCCCATCTCATTTGGAAATTGATCACTGATATTCAAAAATCAGCAATAGGAATGTGATAAACATTTATACTCTATGAGGAGTATGCATTAATGATGTGTCTTCTACAGGACTAATCAATTTGATCCTAGTTCGTGTGAGGAATTAATTTCTTATCATCATTGAGAATAATATATGGATTTTCACATACCTAACTAATTAATGATGGAGATGTAGATGCCAATGGTATATTTCTTGCTCTTTCATGCAATTGTTATCAAGCATTGATGATTAGCATACCTAATTTCCCTGTTAAATGAAGGTTGATGGCCTCTGTTTGCACCATTGCAATTGTGAGTGTGAATTTTTAAATTCTAGAAGTGTGTGTTGTGTTTGTGAAGTTGCATTTTCAGAGATAATGAGAAATTTGACTACCTATGTGTTAGTAGTGTGAAGGTACCCAAGATTTCATGTGTAGAAATCTCATGTCGATGTCTTAGAGCACAACAAGAACATACCCAAAGGTACTGCAACTCTAAAAGAAAAGGGGAAGGATGATGGTTGTGGTGATAAGGCTACATCAATCACTACTAGATGTAGCCATAGATTGAGAAGCCAAGTTGTAACTAAAAAAGTGACAAAGGACAAAGGAAAATATTCTATGGATTTTGTTAGGAAATATGAACAAATATTAGATATGGACAAGCTTCTTTTGGAAGGTTGAATTCCCCCATTACTATTGTTGACAATCCTCTAGATAGTGAAACTGAAATAGATTTAGGGTACCAATGGTACCTCATGCTCCTAAATCAATTAGAAGCCCTAGGGGAAGAAGTGATAACAGTTGCCCTAGTTTATATGAACACTCTGAGTGATCGTGATTACTCAATAGCTGGTAGAGACAAAGATGAAGAAGGGGTGGTGGTTTCTCCTCTTCCTTCAAAAACATGGAGTAGAAAAGAATACCGTGGCTCTAGTGCTAGTGTTGGTTCTTGTTTTGGGTGATGGAGATTGTGTCTAGGTGTTAAGTTTTTGTGGTGATGATGTTATTGCTATGGTGGCTAGTGTTTGCACTCTCTGGGTACATTGGTTTTTTGTTTCTTACACTAATTTGGAATGATTTCTAGCTTCTATGATGGAATTTTTTTGGCTCAACATGGTTGGAATGCACAATATTGTTGGTGGTTAAAGGTAAATTTTGGTGGCATTAGCTGGCTCCTTTTGGCTAAAAAATATGAATCTTGTGTTCCCCTGTTCAATGAATCATTATAGGCAACCATGTGGGGAAAATTTTGAAATGAAATTTAAATTTGGAATGAAATGAAATATTCTTGAAATTGTAACTGTAATGAGCCTGACACTTGTTGCTCCCTTGTCTATAAAAGGGATTTCAAGGCTAATTATAGGGGGTTCAATTTGAGTACAAAAATGATATAGTGTAAAATGCCATTGAATAGAAGAGTAGAATTGTCTTGGGTTTAAATCTTACATGTGATAGTTTTAAATTAGTTTTATAAAAATTACTGATATTTGTAGACATCTAAATTTGGACACTTAATTTATCCAATTTCATCCCCTTTCATCTTATTTTCGTTAATTAAGTAATACTACTATTATTTAATTATATCCTTAATTCTGCCAAATCCCTAAGGTATTTAATCAATAATACCTTATCTCTTTAATCCTCCTTTCATCAAGTGAATTAAATAAATATGTTATTTATTTAATCCCCTTTATGTCACATTCTCCATCTTTTATTATCTAATCTTAATCCTTCTTCTAATCCCATCATTAGGATGTGTCACATCCTCCAACTTTTGCAAGTTGGCCTTTAATCTCTCTTAGCCACCTAACCCTCCTCTAATCCTTCATTACTCTTCCCCATGTGATCTTTGACTTGTCACATCAAGTCACATGTGAAATCTAACTCTCTTCTAATCTTCATTAAGCAGTCTAATCAAGTACTTGCACAATCCTAATCACTTAATTGAGTCAACCCTATTAAATGCTTTTCTTTTTTGACAAGGCATCTCCACTTCCCCATGTGAATTTTTAATTCACTTTTAATCCCCCAATGCACTCAAAAGAAATTTTTAATTCCTTCACTTCTTCCCACATGTCCTCTCTTTATTCTTTATTCTTTCCCATCTCCCCATGAGAATATTTGAGGAATTTTTAATTCTTCACATGTACTCTCACCCACATGGGGACAAGGACCTCCTTTATGAGGAGATATTTTCCAATCCCAAGGTACTTTGTACCCCCTCCATGTCATGTACTATCCTTCCACCTCATGTCCACCTCATCTTTCTTAAACCTCTCCCCTTGCCACATGTCAAGATGTGAGGGCTTGTGAGTTCTCAGCTCACCATAGCCCTACATCTTGGCCATGTGGGGGATCAATCTCAACCATCCATTTCTTCTAGAAATTCTCAAAATTCCTATAAATACCCCCTCTTTTCTCTCATTTTGCTATCCAAACTCTTACAATTTTATTTCTCAATCTACACTTAACCATTTTCATGCTTTCATCCATTTCCATCCATCCTCACATCATCATCTAGTTTGCATATCTTGCCATCCAAGGAGCATACACATCAAAGATCGAAGGGCCAACCAAAGGATTGATTCAACACAAGGTATAAAGTTCCATTTGTTGTTTTTATCTTGTGCTGATTCCAACTTAGGCTAATCTTGAGGTGTAGGTTGTTTTGGTGTTTATTTGCACTATTTAGTTTGCTGCTCATTTTCTAACACATATATTCGACCTATCACAATATCGAAACAAATCTTATCTCTAGAATGCTTACTCTCCTTTTGTAAATTTGTGCAAAATCCTAAATTAAAATATCAAGGTTATTATCATTTATCTTCAAATGTTCAATGGAATGTGTGTCCTTATTTTTTCTTTAACTCAAAGGGTTGATTAAATGTTTGGGGAAGGTCACAAATTTGTAAAAATTTGAATAGGATCTGATAAGAAGTTATGTTTTAGATATTGTGAGTTTTCATATTACAAAGCATTGTGACAATAGTCCACCATTATCAAGGTTAAACAATTTGTGTATTACTAATTATTGCATATTCGACTCCATTTCCCAATTGATGAAGCACTAGTTTGTTTGTTAAATATTTTTGAAAGTGAATGGGTTGATGATTTACCTGACCATGGATTGAATAAGAAAAAAATTCACCTAAAATATTTCAATTATGAAATGTGAGTTTGAAATACCTCCTGGTTCCTGGTAAATGGATGATTATTTACTTAAATATCAACAAAATCTTTAGGGGATTATGTCTATTTTCAAGTTATAGGAACTAATATGTGCATAGAAGTGTTCTCCATTAAATAGATCATAATGAACCTGACAAGGAACACCCTCCTAAGTCCCACAAAGCCTAAAGAGAAGGAGTAAAGATCTTATAATCCTTTACTCATTATGTTGGTCATTCATCTTGAGGAGCCTTGATTATAGGAGTTGGCTACTCTTTAGAGAGTTCTAAGGGTGTACTAAAAAAAACACCAACAAATTGGGGACTCTACTGAGGATAATTTTCATTCTCTAGATACAGATCATCATATCACAGAGTCAAATGGTATGCTAATTCTAAACATCTTGTTCAGATATTGAATGTTTCTCAAACTTGGTAGAAGATTCGATTGCACCAAAGTTCAAATGATCTGGATGTGACTCTACTGTGGAAGCTAACCTACAACATGTTTTACTTGTGAAGAAGCTTCATCTCATTTGAAGCTTAGTCATCCATAATAGGAGGTGGTGACTTTGACTAAAGAACTAGATAAAATATGTAGACACAAAAAAATTAACCCTTCTTCTTTTTCTCATGTTTAGGCCCTCCTGGTGATTTTGGATTGATTTTTTCCTAGATTTAATGTTGTAATGTGGTCAACACATTCACATTAGGTATTGGACCCTTGTGAATCATTAATAATTCTATGATGTCTTCTAAAAGTGTTGTGAAGTGTTGTAACCCACTTTCAAACTTTTCTAGGACCTTTTCATTATAATTCACCTAAATAACCTCTTTTATCACTAAGTCTTATTTCAAAGTGTTGTACAAAGTTGTAACAAAATTTCATGCTTTTCTAGGATTTTCATGAATAATTTGACCCTATCTTATGTTTAAATGGCCCTTTAATACACTTTCCATCCCTACTTAAGTGTGTTTCAGAGAATAATCCCCTTAAACATAATTAAATATACTTTAATTCCCAAGACCTAGTAAAATTTTCCTAGTCCCACTAGGAACAAAAATAAAAATTATTTTAAATTCCTAGTAGGATATTATTCTCTTAACCTTGAGGTCAGCTTGTGATGTGTTATATTTTAGGAAAATTTTGTAAAATCAAGTAAAATAAAGGGTTTTCCTCTCATTTTTTTTGGCATATGGCTTGGAGAGATTGTTTTTGGCTACTTGTGGTGTCATTGATGGAAACTAGAGTTAGCAATATGATCCACAATATTAGCATTACTTCTACTGATAGTAAGTTTGGAGAACATGACATTTGGTTGTGTAAGTGAAATTGCATGTGATATCACTCATTGTACCGGATCATTATTTCATGGTGTGGACCTCTACAAAATATTTATTAAAAATTACACTATCCTCTTATGAGTTTTTTGGTATCGTATTAAGTTAGAGTTGGAGTTAAGATATTTGGTAGTATGATTCATGGCTTATTTTCTAATGTGCCCAACATGCTTCTTATGATGGTTTTTGGATCTATGTGGAATATGTGTTTTTCTATTACTTATGTTTTGGGTCCCTACTAAAGTCTAGCCAACTTGTGTGGGTATGCTTATCTTCAAATTAGGAGATGTGAGCCAAAAAAATATATATATATTATATCCTATTGTGAGGCTAACATACTTTGAATTTTTGGTTAGCGGGTATATAAAGAAGATAGGTAATTCATTTTGACATATACAAGAAGGTGTGTGTGTGAATGTGCAAAAAATGAAGTATGTGTGCACCCGGGGAAGAGTGAAAAAGAGTAGATTGTTCTTGTTAAGCAGTGCAATATAGGAGTAGAGCAGAAGTGCTAGCTAGTCTGGAGATCTAGAATTTGATCTTGAGCTTCAATGGAACTGGATCCTAGCATGTGTTGATGTTGTCTTCTCATTTCAAATCTTGTTGTAAACATTATCATATCTGTAATGCAATGAGCCTCTTTTCTTTGAATAGTGAGCTCTAGGTAGTGTGCCTAAATGCAAGTGCATTCCCCTCTTTTATTTACTTTTAACAGAGTAAACATTGTGGATTGATCTCCACCATGGTTTTTCCCCTAATAGGGTTTCCATGTAAAAATATCTAGTGTTATGGTGTTCGCTAATATGACTGGATGTTTTGAATGTTTTCACCTGTTATGTGCTGGAAATGATAATTGAAGTTCTATTATTGATGTTGATAATTTGAGATCTGTTTTGGAAGTAGAAATCATTGAACACTGATTCACCCCCCTCTTAGTGTTCCCAGTGTCCAACAATTGGTATCAGAGTAGGTTCCTCTTCAGAAGTTTAACAGCTTGAGGTGATTCTTAAATCTCAATGGACACTAGTGGTATTAAAAAATAGCTTATGGTGGCACTTGATGATCTTGATCAATCTAAAGTAGAAGTCATGGAACTGAAAGAAAATCTTGCAAATTCCAACAAATTCATTCAATCACTGAAGGATAAGATAAATGGGTCAAGGAAAAAGAGGAAAGAATTGTGTGATCAGTTGAAGCAAAAAGAAAGCAAAGTTTTAGATGATGCCCATCTGAATCAAACCCTAATAGAAATGATAGAAGAATGTGAAAAGCTAGCCAAGGACAATGCAACCCTGAAAGTTGAGATGGAATCTATGACAATGAATTTTATCAAAGAGATTAAACAAAGAAAGAATAATGAGGAGAATATTTCCCACTCTCTAAAAGAAAAATATGAAGAATGCAATAGAATTAACTGTAGAACCATTTAGTTGGAGGTTGAATTGCAATAGGCTAGAAACTATGAACATGGAATTGAAAGACAAATAGTTACTTTTGGAAATGAGCTTGCTACTGCAAATGAATTCAAGGAGAATTTTAGGATAAGTTCAGCTAGGCTTGATGAGATAACCAAAAGTCAAAAGAATATGAATGACAAGAGAGGTCTCGGATATGAAAAGGGTGAAAGCTCTGGATCCAAAAAAAAGAACTTAGAAAAGAAGAACTAAGGGAGAAGAGATCTAATAAGGCAACCCAATGCTCAGATATTTAATGGATATTACTTTAATTATAATAAATTTGGTCATATGGCTTCTTAGTGTAGAAGTAGGATAGTCAAAAGAATATGAATGACAAGAGAGGTATCGGCTATGAAAGGGTGAAGTAGGATAGTCAAAAGAATATGAATGACAAGAGAGGTCTTGGCTATGAAAAGGGTGAAAACTCTAGATCCAAACAAAAGAACTTAGAAAAGAAGAACAAAGGGAGAAGACATCTAATAAGGCAACCCAATGCTCAAATATTTAATGGATATTACTTTAATTATAATAAATTTGGTCATATGGATTCTTAGTGTAGAAGTAGGATAAATCCGCGTATTCCATTATTCTCTAGTCAATTTTTTAATTGCAAGAAGTTTGGTAATAAGTCATTAGAATGCAAAAGCATGCATGCCAATACAAGTAACATTAAATGCTATACCTGTGGAAGATTTGGACATATCACTAATCAATGAAAGTTAGGAGGAAAACAGTGGAATGGCTGGAAAACACATAAAGGTCTTGTATGTTTCAATTGTAAGAATTTTGGACACCTTGCAAAATTCTGTAGGAACAAAAAATTGAATAGAAGAGGTCTAATTTATCAAGAGAGAAATTCATAGAAAAATAATAAAGGAAAAGAAAAAGAAAATATGGAAGAGATAAGAGATCAGATGAAGAGAACATGGGTAAAGAAAAGTGAATCTCATAATGGAAACAAGACTGCGCCGAAATTTCCCTCCAATAGCTCTTCCAGAAACTAATATTAGGCTAGTGACCTAGGGGGAGATTTTCATGAAGATCTCCTATCCCCCGGTATATAACTGGCTCCAAATTGTTGAATGTCATTAGTTATCGTGTTAATTCATGAATGGAAGTTTTAGAAAATCATATGCTAAATTAGATGGAATGGTATAGGTCTGAACTCAATTTTTTTTCTTATTGTCTAAGTTTGCAGAGTGACCAAAACTTATAGGGAAACACATTTAATGTGACAAAAAGTAAAAGAAGTGAATTTATAAAAGGGGAATTTGGAACCCTAATCGGTCACCATGCATTGAAGAAGAACAATTTGAGAGCATTTTATGCAAAATTTTGAAGGTGCAAAAGGTGATCCTAAAAGCAAGTTTTAGGTATCTTTGTTGATCATTAATTTCATATCTATTCTTGTGATCGATAGAACTTTGTTCAAGGTAAAACATGAAGAAAATAAAAGGAACCTTAATTCTGGATGAGTATAGAAGTTAAAAGATTAAGGATGAAAGGAATTTGTTGTCACTCACTGATTTTAGGAGGCTTGAACGATCTAAGCATAAATTTTTTGATATTTGGAATGAATACCCTCATTTCATCAATGCCAAAGTAATTCAGTTTCTTTTGAACAAAATTGATGGTGATATCCTCACTCTCAAAAAACCTTGTCAAATTACTAAGGATGTGATTAGAAATTTAACAGGCTTGTGCAATATTGGTGATTTACTGAAGAAAAAGTCGATTCACAATGTTGAAGTTGAAGCCCTAACCAAAATAAGGGGAGATTAGAGGGCTTTGTTAGTTGCAATGATTAATGATCATTTGATAAGGTATGTGGAACATGGAATCTCATACAAGATATTCTTTAGAAATTGTGAAGGATCAACCTCAGCAGGTGTTGCATATATCGCTCATAAAATGATAATTGAAAGTGAAGATTTTGATCTATGTAGTTTGGTAAAGGAGCAATTGATGGAAAATATTCAATTAACAAAGGATATTGACTACCCTTTTAGGTTTGGAACTCTGGTAATTTATATTATGATGTATTTTCTAAATTGTTTTCCTCTGAAAGATAATGTAGTATGGAGAGAAAATATGCTAGTTTGTAAAAAAATATTCAATCATTTTAATTCTTTTGAGAATTCTTAACAAGTGTATGAATTTATTTTTAGAAAGTTGTTAGAAAGGTTTGGGGAAAGTTTTATCCCTATCACAGTAAAGATAAGGGTATGTGGAAGATCATGATGGGCCAAAAAGTGGCGATATGATGGGTATTTGTAGGGTATGTGGTTGGTGACTTTCTTTTTACCCAAAATTGATTAAATGAAAAGGGTTTTTAAAGGAGAATCTCAGCTTTCCACCAATATAAATTATGCTTTACTTTGAATTTAATAAATAATTATTATTCATTTTCTATTTGAATTATGACTAAAGTCTTGATTGATAGGTTGATTGAAAAACATCTATAGCTTTCAAACGGAATCACATTTTGGAATCAAAACATGAATCACATTCTATGCTTCACATATTATAGGATTAAAAAGAAAAAATGAATTTCATGAAGTTTTGACCAAATTAAGGTGGTCAAACATACAATTTTTATGTTTTTAAAAGTTGAAAAAAAAATTCATAATTAATTATTTACATGGAAAAAAATTATAAAAAAATATGCATCACATCCAGACATGAGTCCTCTACTTATTTCTAAAATCTCATAAAAAAATATTATCATTTTATTGTGGTTAGGGTGGTCAGACAAACACCTACTTCTTATTCTTTCCTTGAAATTTAAGTACTACTGCATTGAAATTTCAAATTTTTACCAAATAGATTTAAAAATAAATAAATAAACCTAGTAGTTTAGAAACTAAATTCAATTTTCTATAGATTCTATTCTTACATATTTTTGAAATAATATAGATAACTTTTTCAAAAATTTATGTCAAGTTGCCTAACTCTGATTTTTCTAAATTTTTTGCCACTTAAGGGCCTATTTTTTCCATGATGATCTTGCACATACCCATAAAAGAAGGTGGGTCATCCTCTGGCAAGGCTAAGAAAAAGTGGAAGAGAGGAAGTGATATGGGTTTTTTCACTCCACCGGTACCAAAGTCAACAAAGGCTGAAGAAAAAGGAAAAGGTTAGTTAGTTGTGGATGTAGAATATGAAGTTTGTAAAGATCATGCTTTAGAAATTCAACCAAAACCAGTTGAACTGGTTGTGGAAATTGTAGAAGGTAGTGATGAGGAAGGTGTTATGTTCAAGTCAAAGTGCAAATCATTCAAGATGAAGGTGGTATGTAGAAGATATCAGATATATGGTTGAATGGGCCATCCTATGAGTAGGATGCTATTGATGACACTCTAGGAAGGTACTATGTTGATAATAATGTTGAGTTGCAAAGTCTGCAAAATGTACTCCCAGATGAGCTAATTTAGTGTGTCAAAGAAGCTATGAATTTTGTACCTCTGGATAGAAAAGAGGAGGAGATAATATCTCATTTAAAGATGTAGTCTAGGCTATCTCTTTCCATGTGGAAGAAGAAAATGAATGTGTTGAGATAGTGCATTGATTCAGGAAATAAGGTACTCAATTATTGTCTAAAGTGGCATCATGTGGTAGGCAAATACAAAGACAAGTTGTAGGAAATTGAAGATGAGATTGTCAAAATTGGTTAAGATTATTGTATGTCTTTGGACAAGGATGGAGTTGTTAAGAATAAGGTTCATGCTCTGTAGGATGAGCATACAAAGGTCCACTATGCTAGAAATACTTTTATTGATACTTTCTGGAAAGTAAAAGACCTAACTGAAGGGAGATTAGAGCAGATGGTTGATGTGCTCAAGTTAGGAGAAAAGCTAGAAGCTACAATCACTATTCCTGAGTTGCATATTCAAATCATCAACAGAACCTCATAAAATAACAACTTGATCATTACCATTGGAATTGTGGTAGATTCATGGAAGAAATTCCTTCTAGAAATCAAAGCTAGGTGTAAAATAATTTTCTAAACTCCTGCCACAGTTGTGAAATTTTAATCAAATTTTTGCATCATCAGTTGAGGAGAGAATGGAATGAGAGAAAATGCTAAAGAAGGGAAGTATAGAGTGGAGATAAAAAAGCTTTTTAATTTATGTAAAAAATGGGAGAGAATGAGTGAAAAATCTCTCAGATACCCATAGGGGGGAGCAATCATTTTATTTTTAGTTTTTGACACTTAGTCAATATTTCACTAACTGTTTCCATCAATGCCAAAGGGGGGGATTGTTGGCATACAACTTGGATGGGTCATTTTTGGCTACTTGTGTTGTCATTGATGGCAACTAGAGTCAGTAGTATGATCCATTGTATTAGTAATACTTCTATCGAAAGTAATTTTGGAGAAGAAGACATTTAGTTGCGCAAGTGAAACTGTGCATGATATCACTCACTATACTAGATAATTATTTCATGGTGTGGACCTCTAGGAAATATTTATTAAAAATTACACTATCCTCTGATGAGTTTTGTGGTATCGTATTAAGTCAGAGTTGGTGTTAAGAGATTCGGTAGCATGATTCATGGCTTATTTTCTAATGTGGATGACATGCTTCTTATGATGTTTTGTGGATCTATGTGGAATATGTGTTTCACTATTACTTATGTTTTGGGTCCCTAATAAAGTCTAGCCAAATTGTGTGGGTATGCTTATCATCAAATTAGGAGATGTGAGTTGACATAAAAGAAAAATATTAAATCCTATTGTGAGGCCAACATAATTTAAATTTCTTGTTAGCAAGTATATAAAGAAGATTAGTAATTCATTTTAACATATACAAGAAGGTGTGTGTGTGTGAATGTGCATAAAAGGAAGTATGTATGCATCTGGGGAAGAGTGAAAAAGAGTACATCATTATTGTTAAGCAATGCAGTACAGGAGCAGAGTAAAAGTGTGAGCCAGTTACGAGATCCAAAATTTGATCTTGAGCTTCAGTGCAATTGAATCCTAGCATGTGTTGATGTTGTATTCTCAGTTCAAATCTTGTTGTAAACTTTAACATATTTGTAAGGAAGTGAGCCTTTTTTCTTTGAGCAAAGAGCTCTAGGTAGTGTGCCTGAATGCAAGTGCATTCCCCTCTTTTATTTACTTTTAATACAGTAAACATTGTGGATTGATCTCCACCGTGGTTTTTCCCTTATTAGGGTTTCCACGTAAAAATATCTGATGTTATGGTGTTCGCTAATATGACTGCATGTTTTGAATGTTTTCACCTATTAGTGTTGGAAATGATAATTGAAGTTCTATTATTTATGTTGATAATTTCAGATCTATTTTGGAAGTAGAAATCATTGAAAACTAATTCAGCCCCCCCTCTCAGTGTTCCTAGTGTCCAACATTTTTAACCTTATTATTCTAATACATTCATTCATACACTAGCATAGATACATTAATCATTTTCAAGCATTCTAGGATTTATCAAGTATTCACTTGAGCATTCATTCACATATCTTTAGATTTCTACATCAAGGGTTTCGTGAGTTGTAGTATTCACTTGAGCATTCATTCACATATCTCAATCGCGACGAAGGTTGGCAATTAAGTCTAGCTTGGCATCCCCTTCTAGACTCCCTCAATTCCAACCCTCCCACCTAAGTCTTTCCCTCGCGCCTTCACCTTCACCTGTCTTCCCCTTCCCCCTTTGACCTGCCCCCTCTTCTTTGGTGTAGCCTTTCTTTTCTCTCTTCCCCTCCTTTCTCTTTTCTTTATTTTTTTCCTTTCCCCCCTTTTCTTCTTTCCTCCTTTGTCTTCCTTTTATCCCATTTCCTCTTACCTTTGCCTTGCTTGATTTTCTTTTTTCTTCAATTACTCTCTTTAATCACTTACCTTTTTAGGGTTTTCGTGTTCTTTTTTGTTCTTTCTTTTATAGTTTCAGCACTTATTTCTCTTTTAATTTATTTATTTTTAATTCATCTTTCTTTTTTTCCTGTCTTCTTAACAATGCTCTTTCTTTTACCCTACATTTATTTATCTATTTTTAATTTATCATTCCTTTACTCCTGCACCTTGCTTTATTCTTTTAATTTTGTTTCAATTCATCTCGTGTCTTCTTATTTGTTCTCTCTTTTATATTTTTTTGCACTTACTTATCTTTTCATTCATTTTTTTATTTTATTTATCTATTATTTTTACACTATTGCACCTTACTTGTTTCATCCATTTTAGTTTGTTTTAGTTCATCTCTTGTCTCGTCTCAATTATTTCCTTTTCTCTCTTTTATTGCCTTATGGTGTGATTTTGAATTCATTCTAGTCTCTTGTCTTTTATCTTTTTTAACTTTGCTTTCTTGTTATTTTTAAATTATTACATCAATTTAAGCTAACTATTTTTTGGTCTTTTTGTTTCCTTTCTATCCTTTGACCTTTTATTTTGATTTTTTTTACTAGTTCTAGTTTTTTGCCCCTTTTTCACCTTATTTATCTCTTATTTCTCTAGTTTTCAATCATAATATATTCATTTTCTCCCTTCTTCTTTTTGTCTTTTGACACTTCTTCATCTTTGTTGCGTTCTCTAGCTTTCTATTTTACTTTAATTCTATTATTGGCTTTTACTTGTTTATTTTTTTCTTTCCTTGGCATTATTATTTTATTGTTTTGTTAGTCTCTTCTCTCTTCCTCCCCCATCTCACCCTTTATTAAGACTTGTTCTGCAATCTTATCTCACTTTTTTCCTCTTCTTGATGATGGATCACTGAGTGTGATCCGAAACGTCGACAAAAAAATAGACACAGTCGAATCCAAAAGCTTAAATACTATCTTCATGGACTGTGGAAAACTCATACCAACTATAGCATTCATATTGTTCATTCATCATTCTCTCTTTATTTCATTTTATTTTCAAGGGTTTGATTACAGAATTGGGGTTTGACCAAGGAAAACCCCTATTCTCTAACCCTTAACCCTTTTCCCCCTCTTTACATGTGTGTTTTGTAGGTTTTGTATGTAGATTTTTCAAAAAAAAAGGTGTCAACAGGCTTTTTTTATTCATGAAAGTCATTCAAATTGACAAAGCCCTAAGTCAAGCTTAGAGACCTCCTACAACCCGATTTCTACAGAATTAGATCCGAACACCTATCAAGAAGAGAAGTGTAAACCAAGTGCTATAGATTCCTGCCATAAAATTCTCAAAAGTTGAAGGAGGACTAAGTCACCATCAGTGGTAAATTAGTCCCACTACTAGGCCAAAAAGGTGATTTCTACATTTCTGGATACCCATTTCGGTGAAACCTATTCTAGCAGAATTTGCCTAAAATAGGACTAAGTTGCCCAACTTGGTGTAAATGTCCTAATTGGATTCAACAACAAATTTTTTTGGATTAAAGATCCCCTCTACATCATGTTCTAGTTTCCAGATGCACCTCTCCAATTTCATTCATTTATAATATTGTTTGTTTGCATTCTTAAGTCATTTTGCATACAACACTGTGTTTTCAAACATCTTGCTTTTCTTTGGTTTTCATTCAATAATTGATCTATTTTATCCATTTATTGCACTTAGGATATTATATTTAGATGTATTTCATTTATTTTTTCATTAGTTTTGAGTGGGGACATTGCACATTTTGGCCTACCTCTCTCCTTTTAGGTGAAAAAACCTAGAAGTGTTAGAGAGAATTAGGGTGCCAAAATATTTTTCCAAATTTTGGTGAGTGTGAATTTAAAGCATTTTAATTTTGATTTCAAGTACTTTTACATCCTAGGAATAACTTCCATCAACATTGCATTAGGTTTTGCATTGTTTTTAGGTATGTGTAGGATCATGATGGGCCAAAAAGTGGCAATATGATGGGTATGTGGCCGACAACTAGTTTTTTACCCAATATTGATTAAAAAAAAGGGTTTTTAAAGGATATTCTCAGATTTCCACCAATATAAATTATGCTTTACTTTGAATTTAATAAGTAATTATTATTCATTTTCTATTCAAATTATGACTAAAGTCTTGATTGATAGGCTGATTGAAAAATATCTATAGCTTTCAAATGGTATCATATTTTTTGAATCCAAAACATGCGTCACATTCTATGCTTTGCATAATATAGGATTAAAAAAATAAAAATGAATTTTATGAAGTTTTGACCAAGTTAAGGTGGTCATACATATGAGTTTTTATATTTTTAAAATTTGTAATAAAAAATCATAATTAATTATTTACTTGGAAAAAAATAAAAAAAAAGTGTATCACATTAGGGCATGAGTCCTCTACTTATATCTAAAATATTATAAAAATATTATCATTTTATTGTGGTTAGGGTGGTTAGACAGACACCTACTTCTATTTTTCTTTGAAATTTAAGTACCACTCCATTGAAATTTCAAATTTTCACCAAATAGATTTTTTTTTTCTTAAAAACCAGTAGTTTAGAAACTACATTCAATTTTCTATAGATTCTATTTTTACATATTTTTGAAATAATATAGATAACTTATTCAAATTTTTATGTCAAGTTTCCTAACTTTGATTTTTCTATTTTTTTTTGCCACTTAAGGGCCTATTTTTTCCATGATGATCCTGCACATACCCTTTCCATTCTAGGGTTTTCAAAAATTGAATTAGTGGAAACCTCATATGGTTTACATTTTTGCATTTCATTTCATTAAAAAGTTTAAATTTTTTTGCATTTTCATACTGTACCTACATCTGAAAATCATAAAATTTCATTTAAAAATTCTTAAAAATCTCAAAAAAATAACAACCTAGACTAATTTTCCACACTAGGTGACTTAGTCCACTTGCATATTCTGCATTGTAATTTATGTTAATTTTAGATCATTATTTTCATTTCCATTTTCTATTATTGTATTTTTGTTATATTTTCTAGATTTGTTTTTTCTTCCACTTAATTTCCTTTCATTCCTTTGCATCATGGCTATGTCTTTTAATAAGTTTTGGGTGTCATTAAAATCCTTAGTTGACATGTCAAGCTATACCTTTGAAACTGATCCTAATGACATTGAACTTCCTAATTCTCCTTCAACTTCTCATGAATATCCTCCTTGTGATGTTGAAATCATTGGAGAAGATGATGATAGCATGAATAATCTCCTAAATGAATGCCTTGACAACCTTGAAGCTAATGCATCATTTTATTCATCCATGAAACAACAAAACCTTCCTATAGTACCACCTCTTGATATGTTTTGGATTTGCATCCTAAGACAAATGAAGGACCTAAGTTCCCTGCAACATGTGAACCTAGTACTACTAAACAAGTAACCCCTCAACCATTCTATGATAACAAAGTCACTAGTTCTCCAATCAACCTTGAAGAAACCTATGTCAAAGGTTTTACCATTTTAAGCAAGCAAGGATGTGACACAACAATTGAACATGACATTCATCAACTTTTAGAGAAAAATCCAAAAAATGATAACACAACAGGGTTAGGATATCGAGATCCCTCTCATGACAACAAGTCTCCTAGAGAGTATTGGTAGCTTTGTGATGATGGCATGGTGATCTTCGATTCCCCTCCTGATCTGAATGTCCTTCTTCCTAAAGAATAATCATTGTTTCATCATAATAGCAAACACAAGTGGCCTTACAAGTTATAAAAACTCAAATTTCCTCTCCATCCACCACTTGAATGTGAAAGGAAATTGCAAATAATTTTAAAAAAAGGAACCATTCTATTACCACCTATGAATAGGTTGGTGATATATCCTAAATATGCTAATGTTCCTCATTGTGTATATCATTGAGTTCTTGGAAATAGAATTGATGAGTATCACCAAGTGAAGGAAATACAGAGAAAGTATCATTTTGATGGCGATAATTGTTATCCAGTAATTCCTTAAACCACCATCAAACTCCTTATCATGTAATAGTTGTTGAATATTCTCTTCTCACTATTACACGACCTTTCCTATCACCTACCTCATCTCATTCTTGTCTTGCACTCAATGAGGCAATAAGTTGCTACCCTTTTCCTAGTAATGCATTTACTGTTGTCCCTTAGCTGTGTTATTCATCTTCTGCTTATACCAATTGAGATTAGGAGGCATATTACTTTATTGACAGTTGACCTTCATTTTTCTTACTAGTTTATTTCATTTTCTTTTTCTTTTGTGTGTTTGTATGTGTGTAACATGTTCCCCCATGATGTTTTGTTTAATGTTCTCCTCCTCTTTGTGACATTCTTCTATTAGTAGCTTCATTCTTCTATATGTTGAGCACATCACTTTTACCTTCTTTTTTTCTTATGTTTTCCTTTTGGGGATGACGCAACGCATTGAAACTGACATGTATTTTTCATGTTGACCCAAAAGGCCCTTTTCTTTTTCTTTGCCTCTTCATTTTTTATTTTATTTTTTTGTTTTCCTTTTAGGGATGATGCAAGACATTGAGACCAAAATATCTCTTTCATATTGACCCAAAAAGCCCCCTTTTCTTTTTTCTTTTCCTTGTGTTTTCCTTTTGGGGACAATGCAAAGAGTCGACACATCCTATGTCTCTTCCATTTTTACCCAAAAGGATCTTTCTTTTTCTTTATTTTCTCTCTCTTTATGTCATTCTTCCATTTCTATGTATTTGGGGAACGGTGATAGTTTTGAGCTCCTTACAAAACATTGTAGCAAAGAACATACTAACCCCAAATCCATAGATCCCTTATGTGTTTGGTGTTTTCATTTTTGGGGAAACCCCTTCCTTTTCTCTTTTCATTTCTTCACATGACATAACCTTACTAAAAAATGCATGACTTGGTAGAGGGGCTTTCCAAGTTTTCTCTCATGTCTTCTTTCTTTTTACATTTTTTATTTGCTACTTTAAAATAATTTCTCATAGTACGGTGTGTAGCGATTCCTTTAAAGTGGGAGAATACATTGACATTATTCATTTTGTATTTTTATTTTTCTTGGTTCTTAGTGAAGCCTCCTTACTTCATACAATGTGTTGGTGACTTTGTGGATGACATCGGGTGTAGTTTCCTTCATGAGAATGATCTATCTTAGCATATTGCATTCCTCTTAGTGGATTCATGCGACACACTATATCCCCTAAGTTGCAAATTTTCTATCTTTTGATCGGTCCTCTCTTGGAGACATTAGACACAATGATCCCTAAGTTAAATACCTTGCATGAACTAAGAAAGACTTCTTTGAACATCATTTTTCATGTTGTATGTTGCATTTGTTATATGTCCACCTTGCATAACACAATTTGCATGCCTGTGGTTCCATTGCGTTTGTTCATGAGCTCCAAGCATATGAAGTTTTTCTTGTCTCGTGAAGCTCAAAATGCCATTTTCTTTTGTGCGGACTTATTAAAGTTATTAGGAGGTATAATTTTGATAGGTTGAGTGAGAAGCCCATTATGAGGCATGGCTTTCCCCATAGCCACTTGTGTGTGTGTGTATACTAGCCATGAGTTTGTGTTTCTCACCTTTTGGGCCTTCTCACCCAATAGAAAACCATGAGTTTCATCATGTTAAAGTGAGTATGTATTTTATTTCTTGACAAACAACCTAGATTTGATCCACAATAGGATGGAAAAATGATCGAAGCTTTATCTAAATCTCTATTTCCTTCTTGATTTACATCACTCTCATGTGTGTTTATTTTTGCTCATGTTTAGTTTTCCATGGTATCTTTATCCTGTGGGCTTCATCATCCATTTTTATTGTTATTGTCTCATCTTGCTAGTGTCAGTTCATAGAAAGCCCTCTTGATTGCATGTTCAGCTACTTTAGTGTGAGTTTGAAGCAAGTCTATCCTCTCACTAAAGTGGGGGCTAAATGTGGACACAAACAAAGTAACCCTTCTACTTTTTCTCATGTTTAGGCCCTCTTGGTGACTTTTTCTTATTTTTTCCTAGATTTAATGTTGTAATGTGATCAACACATTCACATTAGGTCTTGGACCCTTGTGAATCATTAAGAATTATATGATGTCTTGTAAAAGTTTTATGAAATGTTGTAACCCATTTTTAGACTTTTCTAGGAAATTTTCATTATAATTCACCTAAATAACCTCATTTTATAACTTACCAAGTCTTATTTCAAATTGTTGTAAAGATTTGTAACAAAATTTCACACTTTTCTAGGCTTTTACTCAATAATTTGACCCTTTCTTATGTTTAAATGGCCCTTTAATACACTTTCTAGCCCTACTTAAGTGTGTTTTGGAGAATAATACTATTAAACATCATTAAATACACTTTAATTCCCAACACCCAGTAAAATTTCCCTGGTGGGACCAAGTCAACGTCTAGGGTGACTTAGTCCCACTAAGTACAAAAATCAAATTTATTTCAAATTCTTGGTGGGATATTATTCTCTTAACCTTAAGGTCATCTTGTGATGTGTTATTTTTGAGAAATTTTGTAAAATCAAGTATAAATAAAGGTTTTTCCTCTCATTTTCATCTAATACATTCATTCATATATTAGCCTACATACATTAATCATTCTCAAGCATTCTAGGCATTGTGAAGTCTTCATTGGAGCATCCATTTGCACATCTTCAAATTTCTAGATCAAGGGTTTGGTGAGTAGTAGCATTACATGTTTTCTATTCATCATTATCTCTTTAGTTCATTTCATTTTCAAGGGTTTGATTACCAAATTAGAGTTTGACCAAGGAAAACCCCTATTCTCTAACCCTTAACCCTTTTCCTCCTCTTTGCATGTGTGTTTTTTAGGACTTGTATGCAGATTTGTCAAAGAGAAAGGTGTTAAAAGGCATTATCTATTCGTCAAAGTCATTCAAATCAATAAATCCCTAAGTGAAGCTTGGAGACCTCCTACAACTCAAATTTTTTAGAATCAGATCCAAACACTTGTCAAGAAGAGAAGTGCAAACTGAGAGCTACAGATTCCTACCCCAAAATTCTTGAAAGTTGAAGTGGACTAAGTTGCCATTAGTCATGAATTAGTCCCAATGCCAAGCCTGAAAAGTGATTTCTACATTTATAGATACCCATTTGGCTTAAACCTATTCTGAAAGAATCTCCCCAAAATAGGACTAAGTTTCCCAACTTGGAATAAGTGTCCCAACTAGATTCAACAACAAATTGTATAGGATTCTAGAGACCCTCTACATCACATTCTAGTTTCCAAGTGCACCTCTCCAATTTCATTCACTTTTGTTATTATTTGTTTGCATTCTAAAGCAATTTTAGATACAACACTATGTTTTCAAACATCTTTCTTTTCTTTAGTTTTCATTCAATAATTGATCTATTTTATCAGTTTATTGCATTTAAGACATTACATTTAGAAATATTTCATTTATACTTGCATTGGTTTTGAGTGGGGAAATTTAACATTTTTTCCTACCTCTCTCCTTTCAGGTAAAAAACCCTAGAAGTGTTAGAGAGAATTAAGGTGCCAAAATCTTTGTCCAAAAAAGATACATCAAAGTTCTAGATCTGTAGCTTTCAAGATGAAAGGAAGACAACTATTGAAAATTTGTAGGTATTTTCATAAATCTAAAGGAAACATCATTATGCTTGAAAGAAAATTATGAGAAATTTTATGTTCTCAAGATGTAAATCATTCCCTATTAGGTGAAGTATCACTAGATGAGGGAATAATAAAAGTAATTTAGCATGCCTTTTGAATGTGAATTGAAATTCATGTATTATCATGAAGGAGCATGTTATATTGTAAGATATTAAACCAAATTTATAAAATATTTGTAGTATAGAAGGATTAATGTTGTAATTGCAAAAGGAATTTGCATTTGGTTTCTATAACTTCAAAGAAAATTTTGTAATCCTTCTTAAAGGTGTGAGAATGCATTGTCAAGTTGCATATCCTGGTGCCAATGTGAATGTAACCATGCATAATGGACAACCTTCATCATGCCAAGGAAATTTCAGTATCGAGAGGTACATGGCCATCAATTTTGGTAATATTTGTGGTTATCCAAATGTTGTACCACTTAAGATCAAAGATAAGGTACCAAAGTTAAATGGTGAGAGATCAGAATCAACAAGAAAACATCTACAGGAGTTTGTTGATATGATGGGAGATTATGAATTTTATTTTGAAGATGTGGTGATGAATCTAATTGTTCAATATTTGAAAGGGGATGCGGTGGATTGGTTCTCTTTTCTACCAGCATCTTCTATACATTCATGGGATGAATTTAAGGTGGTTTTCATGGAATAGTTTGGTGAGAGAATAAATACAAATGTAGTAAGAATTTTTTTTATGGAGATATGTATAAGTGGAGATGAGTTGATCCCTACTTTCAATCTTAGATTAATGAAAGCTATAAGAGATATCCCTAAAAGTATGATACCAAATGATGTTGAATGTTTTGTTGTGTACCTTGGTGCATTTCATAGGAATATGCATTACTTGATAAGGGATAAAGAACCTACCACATTGCAATAGGCATATTAGATTCCCATGAATATTGAAAACAATTTGAAATACTCAATAATGAAAGGACATTTGGCTACTAGTGTTGGAGAATGAAATAAATTTCATATAAATGAACAACATATATCAGGTGATAGAGATATTTTACAAACTAATAATTTTTCTACTACTATATTTTCCCCATCACCACAATGTGCAAACCGTAGTCAAATCCCATCTATGCATCACCAAAATTTAAGTAGAACTGACCCAATATTTTTTTTCAAGAAGTTGTATGAAATGAAAAGACATGCAGAGGAATCAACCTATGACCTATTCTCATGGTTTTTTGATGCCCTAATAGACGTTCCCAAGATTGTCAGAAATTGCGATTTGATATTAATTTATTTGTTTTGTGAGGTGTACAAGCCAAGGTGGATTAAAATTCTAGAGGAGCTGAAGCCTCATTGTCTTGATTAGGTGGTTGATTGGATATGGGATATAGAGGAGGCTAAATATGATTATATACCATATTCCATCTCTCAAAATGTTAGTAGTAATAGTCATGTGGAAGAAGATCAAATGAAAGTGCAAGCGAGGAGGATGTATCCGATTGTGAATAGGTTGTTGATGATTATTGTCATTTCACAAGTAGGACATATGCAAATCCATATAACAGTGTTAAGGATGAAGATACAAAGTATAAGGAAAAGATAGTGGTGCATGATTATCATCCCTGGGATGTCCTAGATTGTGACTAAATTCTAGGGGTACAAGAGGAAGCCCCACATCCTTATTTGATTAATGATAATGGTGCAAATGTTGTTAATGTTGTATCACAAATCAATGACCAGGGTGATGAAATTGAGCCTGATCAGTCCTCTGTTGATTAAAATTCTTCTTATGAAATAAAGATGTAATCTCTAGCTCTGAGTAGAGGATATATTGATAGCCATGAAATGGTGTACTTACTAGGGAGTGAACAATTTTATTCATGTGAAGAGTTCTTAGAATGTGGATCAATAATTCTTGATGTAAATGATGAAGAGGATGTTGAAAATATTTCTCTTTTCTCTTCAAGTGATTATAATGAATTTGAATGCATTAATGAACCTATGGATTGGGACCCTCATACTGTGAAGATAGGGGTATCTGTGACAACAATGAAGGTGTGAAAAAATCCCCTATATGATGAACCTTCACCATTATGTGAAATGAAAGATGATGATTCTTACTAGTGTAGGAATAACCCACTCTTTGTTGATGACAAATCTAACATAGGATTAGATTGTAGCCATGAACAAGCAAATCAGCTTGTTAAAAGGTTCTTGGCAAGTACTAATTATGAATATATTGGATATGATACAAATGAGGTAGGAAGGCATGAAGATTGGGCTAACCTTAAGGTTTCTGATTGTATTCTTTAGGATGGTGACCTTGATTCAAAAGCTCCCCAATCAAGTGAAGGATATAGTAGTATAAATATTGGTGAAGTCACTTTCTCACAAGTGAATGCGAAAACTATATTTGATGATTACCAAGAATGTAACTCAGGTTTTCTTTAATTGAACATGATAGTTGCTCACAAGATGAGGAATATGAAGATAAGGATGTCATTGTACATGGTGACAATCCTAAATATAGTGTGAGTATTGAGGGATATGTAGATGAACATACTCATGTTTATGGAACATGGTTGTATGCTTGAAACAATGGCTAAATTGTTAGGCATACATGATAATAGGGATGACCTACATATGGATGAAGGAAGGGACTTACTTTTGGATAATAAAGTGGTGCACCCGGAAGGTTACATTGGTCTCAAAGTAGCATTATTGCATGTTGATGAGGAGAAATGATTTGATGAATCTTCAAATTGTGTTGATATTGCAAGACTGTTTAATCTATGTGAGGAGCAACTTAGGGATGCAAACAACATGAAGCATGATGTTAAGCAATATGAATGAGCAGTTCAATTATTTTTTGATGCTCCTCACCTTCTCAGCTTAATTATGGACTTGTTCCCATCCAATGAGTATCACACTCATGTAAAGCAGGATAAGGGTTCTCCTAAATCTATGTCTTTACTTTCTGATACATCAAGGGACTGTTAGATCAACATGTATCAAAGTGTTTATGAAGGGTTTCAGTTTGATGTGCAAATTCAATATGGTATCCACACTCATGATCAAGAAGAGTATGAATGTTTTACTTTTCCAATTAAATTTGTGGAATAGGTCTTTGAATGGGACAACAATACAATAAGCGAGACTGATAATGTCAATCATGATGATTTTGGTTGTTCAACAATACTTAATACACATCTTGATGCATTACAAGTAGAACAAGACAAATTTTTTGGCAGAGGAAAGAATTTGTCCTAAGTTCTTGGGGGCCATTAGTCTCCAATTTGAGGATTGAATCCAATTGAATGAAAGAGGCTTCTAAGAAGATAAAGTGCATTGTATATTTGTGTAAATAATGTACAAAAGGTGTGGTGTGTTTGAATTTCATTGTGTTTGTTTGCCTTGTCTGAGCAAGCTCCTAGGATTTTTTGTGCTTCTTCCTTGGTCTACTTCAACCTAAGATCTATATTCTCACTATACCCATAGGGGGTATATGTCTTTGAGCATGAGCCATTAATAGAACTTTCAAAATTCTTGCAAAATTTTGAGCAAATCATGACTTGGATCATGATTTTCAATCTTTATGTTCAAGTATGGGGTTAGGATTTTGGTCTGTGAACCCTCTATAATAAGGTTTTATTATAAACCCTTTGGAATTTTAATTTTTCATTTACCCAATTCAGTCACTCATCGGTCATTTGAGTTATCACCTGATCCTTTTCAATGTGTATATTTACCAGTCCCTTTATCTAGGAAAGATGGTCACCCTTGTATCATCCCATTTCAAATATCCATAAAGTTTGGTGAAATATTTTACCTTGAAAAGAATTACATTTAAGTCATTTTTCCTCAAGGGTCTAATTGTCATCAGCCTAGTCATGGCCCCATTTTAAGACTAACTTCTAGCATGTACATAAATCTTGCCTATTAGATTTGAAGACTAGATCTTGAATGTTGATTGCACACTATGTTGAGATTAAACAATAGCCGTTAGAAGATGTGTGAGGTACGTGATGTTATGACACATGTACTTTCCATGGTGGGGCTCAATCCTTGTCCAAGAACCCAACTATTGATGATTTAGAGATTACCAACTATTATGTAGAGTGTGAGTTAAGTCTTGGCCACTCATTGCACACCTCGCGACATTTAATTAATGCTTGTTGGAAAGCTTGTGAGATATGTGATTGAAGGACACCTAGATTCCTTGACCATGGTGTAGAGTTTGGTAGAGCTCATGGATGGAATGACGTGGCTCCCAGTTAGTAAATTTTGATTGGCTAGAGGTCTACAAGCCATGGTCTCAGGATTTCAAACCTGCTTTGACTTAATTTGTGCTACTCGATTTCCCATCTCATTTGGAAATCAATGGCCAATATTCAAAAATCAGCAATAGGAATGTGGTAGTCACTTCTACTCTACAAGGAGTATGCATTAGTGACATGCATTCTACAAGAGTGATCAATTTGATCTTGGTTCATGTGAGGAATTAATTTCCTATCATCATTTAGAATAATACATGAATTTTCACGTACCTAACAAAATAATGATGAAGATGTGGATGCCAATGGTCAGTTGCTTTCTCATTCGTGTGATTTTTATCAAGCATTGATGATTAGCACGCCTAATTTTCCTATTAAATGAAGGTTAATGGTCTCTAATATCACCATTACAATTGAGAGTGTGAATTTTTGAATTCTAGAAGTGTGTGCCTTGTTTGTGAAGTTGCATTTTCAAAGACAATGAGCAAGCCGACTACTTCTATGTTAGCAATGCTAAGGTCACCGAGATTTCATGTGTAGAAATCTCATGATGATGTACCAAAACATGAACAAAACATACCCATAGCTACTGTAACACTAAAAGAAGAGGGCAAGGAGGAGGCCCGTGGTCAGAAGGTTACATCAGTCCCTGCCAGATGCAACCATAGATTGAGAAGTTGAGTTGTAACCACATAATTGACAAATGACAAAGGAAAAGAGTCTATGGGTTTTGTGAGGGGAATATGAAGAAAGATCAGATATGATTGAGCTTATTTTGGAAGGTAGAATTCCCCATTGCTGTCACTGGTAGTCCTTCAGATAGTGAAACTAACATAGATTCATGGAAGCAATAGTACCTTGTGCTCCTGAATCAATTGGTAGCCCCAGGGGAAGAAGTGATAGTAGTTGCCATAGTTTTAGTTTAGACTCTAAGTGGATGTGATTACTCAATGGTTGGTAGAGAAATAGATAAAGAATGGGTAGTGGTTTATCCTCTTCCTTCCACAAAAACATGAAGTGGGTGGGTTTTCCATGGCTTTGGTGTTGGTGTTGGTTCTTGTTCTAGGTGATGGAGACTGTGTCTAGGTGTTAAATTTTTATGGTGATGATGCCATTGCTATGGTGTATTGTTTGCACTCTTTGGGTATGTTGGTTTTTTGTCTCTTACACTAATTTGGAATGATTTGGGGTTGTGTGATGGCATTCTTTTAGCTCAATGTTGTTGGAATACATAGTCTCATTGGATGTTAAAGGTAAATGTTGGTGGCATTGGCTTGTTCCTTTTGGCTAAAGGATACAAATATTTTTTCCCCTATTTGATGAATGATTACAGGAAACCATGTGGGAAATTTTTTGAAATGAAATTGAAATTTGGAATGAAATAAAATATTCTTAAAATTGTAATTGTAATGAGTCTAATGCTTATTGCTCCCTGGTCTATAAAAGGGATTTCAAGGATTATTATAGGGGTTTCAATTTGGAGTCCAGGATAGGGTCTAGGTAGAATTTGAGTACAAAAAGGATATAGTGTAAAATGCTAATGAATAGAATAGTAGAATTGTCTTGGGTTTAAGTCTTACATGTGATAGTTTTAAATTAGTTTTTATAGAAATTACTGATATCAAAATAAATCTTATCTCAGGAACGCTTACTCTCCTTTTGTAAATTTGTGCAAAATCATCAATGAAAATATCAAGGTTATTATCATTTATCTTCAAATGTTCAATTGAATGGGTGTCCTTATTTTTTCTTTAACTCAAATGGTTAATTAAATTCTTGGAGAAGGTCATAGATTTGTGAAATTTTTCATAGGATCTAATAAAAGTTATGTTTTAGAGATTGTGATTTTTTAGATTGCAAAGCATTGTGAAAATAGTCCACCATTATTAGGGTTAAACAATTTTTGTATTATTGGTTATTGCATATTTGACTCCATTTCCAAATTGATGAAGGACTAGTCAATTTGTTAGAGTTTTTTGCAAGTGAATGAGCTGATGATTTACTTGACCATGGATTTAGAATAAGAACACAATTCACTTAAAAATTTTCAATTATGAAGTATGAGTTTGAAATGCCTCTTGGTTCCTAGTAAATGGATGATTATTTACTTAAAGGGGTATGTGTAGGATCATGATGGGCCAAAAAGTGGCAATATGATGGGTATGTGGCTGATGACTTTTTTTTAACCCAAAATTGATGAAACGAAAAGGGTTTTTAAAGGAGATTCTTAGCTTTCCACCAATATAAATTATGCTTTACTTTGAATTTAATAAGTAATTATTATTCATTTTCTATTCAAATTATGACTAAATTCCTGATTGATAGGCTGATTGAAAAACATCTATAGCTTTCAAATGATATCACATTTTTTGAATCCAAACCATGTGTCACATTCTATGATTTGCATACTATAGGATTAGAAAAAGAAAAAATAAATGTCATGAAGTTTTGACCAAGTTAAGGTGGTCACACATATGACTTTTTATATTTTTTAAAAGTTGTAATAAAAAATTCATAATTAATTATTTACTTGGAAAAAAATTAGAAAAAAATATGCATCACATCGGGACATGAGTCCTCTACTTATATCTAAAATCTTATAAAAAATAATTATCATTTTATTGTGGTTAGGGTGGTTAGACACATACCTACTTCTTATTTTTTCCTGAAATTTAAGTATTGTTGCATTGAAATTTCAATTTTTTACCAAATAGATTTGTTTTTTTAAAAAAACCTAGTAGTTTAGAAACTACATTCAATTTGCTACAGATTCTATTGTTACATATTTTTGAAATAATATAGATAACTTATTCAAATTTTTATGTCAAGTTGCCTAACTCTATTTTTTTTGAATTTTTTTCTAGTTAAGGGCTTGTTTTTCCCATGATGATCCTACACATACCCAAAGATCAATGAAATCTTTAGTGGATTATGTCTATTTGCATGTTATAGGAAATAATTTGTGCATAGAAGTTTTCTCCATCAAATAGATCATAATGAACATGACAAGGAACACCCTCCTAGGTCCCACAAAGCCTAAAGAGAAGGAGTGAAGATCTTAGAATCCTTTACTCATTATGTTGGTCATTCATCTTGAGGATTCTTTATTATAGGAGTTGGCTACTCTTTAGAGAGTTCTAAGGGTGTACTAGAAAAAAACCAATAGGTTTCATTCATTCTTCCATTGCATCTTGCATTAGTGAATGTGCATCTAGGGTTTCTCATATTTAGTGAAAGTACATCTAGGGTTTCTCATATTTAGTGAAAGTGTATCTAGGGTTTCTCATATTTGCATTAGTAAAAATGCATATAGGTTGGATTTTTTCTTTCTTGCATCATTTTATCTCATTTAAAAATTGAAAAGTGCATTCTTCATCATCCTAATTGCATTAAGGAACATTATTATTACATTCAAAATTGAGAAAATTCATTCACTTTTGCATCCAATTGCTTGTCATGAGTTAATTTTTCTTGCATTCATTTGAATTTTTTTTGTTTCAAAACATCAGGTCCCTAGGTAGGCAACTTTGGAACATTGTTATCAACTCAAATTTTGTTGATTTTCTACAAAAAACCTCCACTAGGACAAAAATTCCCTTCCTAGTGTCTTAGTTTGTCTCAGGGTTTTCGGCTTAGAACCTTGTATTAGTTGTGTTCTTTTTGTTCCCATTTCTAAAACCTCTGAATTACTTTAGTAGGACCAAGATGCCCTTGTTGGTGTCTTAGTCGCTATTGAGTTTGAAGATGCAATTTCTAGGGTTTAAATTTTCTTTTCTACATTTTTGTTTACTATCATTGGATATCTATTTTTGTTCATTGATCTTCTATTTCATGCATTTTACTTAATCTAGTTTAAAGTGATTCATTTCATGCATTGCTCAATTCCAAATCTGCATTTACAACAGTTCATCTTTCAGGTTTTTGCATAGTCTAATCAGCAATTTACCTTTTTTCAAATCTGAAAATTAGATTTAAACATTTCACTTTAGGTCATTGCATTGCACTTTCTTTACTTTTCCATAATAGCATATTTTATTTCAAGATATGTGGCTTTGATATGGTTAAAAATTCATGGCATAAATACAACATACCCTCTTATGATTTCAATTTAGAATGTAACAAGGAGGTCATTAAGAAACATGTTAGTCATACTTCTACTATCTTTCATAGTTATGAGAAAATCCTAGAGCAAGCAGATCAAACCATTGACACGATCCTTAATATTACATTTCCCATTGGTAAGGATGGTAGTGTAGACAATCATAATAATCATACGTGTTCTTGTCCTGATACCTCTCCTCTTAGTGTTGAAGGTATCATGGTGAAAGAAGATTCAAGCATTGAGAGTCTTGATTTTCCCTCTCCTCATCCCCTTTTGGAAGATATTAGAAAACAAGATGATGATATCATAAAAAAAAAATTCTAAACATCACCTTACCTAGTCTCCATTCATCACATGCCTGTGACAATGTTTTAGCGAAAGAGGATGATATAATACATAGCCATGAAAATCAAAATTTTCCTTCTCCTAATATCCGTCCTCGATCTGAAGAGGATAGGTTTGTTAGAAGATGCAACTATCAAGAGTCATGAGAATTTTGTCCCTCCCTTCCCTAATGCTCCTACCATTTGGGAAGATCTATTTGGTAATCATAGTTTTTCTTCTCTTGATGCCTCCCCTACTTGTTATGAAGCTATTTTTACAAAATCAAACCATGGATTGTGATGAACATCTTATTAGCTCTCCTACTAGGGAAGATATAATAGTGGAAGAAAATAAGAACATTGACAATAGTAATTCCTTAGATGAAGATGACGAAAGTAACAATAGAATCCTCTTCACTAAGAGATCATGAAATAAAGATAAGTCTTCTACAATTATGCACATTAGATACCCCTTGGAGTACTCTCCCAAGCCTAAACTTATCATTTATCCACCCTTTAAGAAATGAAAATTTCAAAACAAACCCATCCTTATCCTTAGACCACCTAATAACAATGTTTTGCATTAACTGAGTTACAATACCATTTCTCATACATACAACACTAGGAACAATTTGTAACCAAGACAAATATCTTCAACATCTTACCATTTCCTAATCCTATCTAGCCTATTGCCCCTTGTTTTCCTTCAAATAGTGGAAAGGAGTATGATCTTGTTGAACAACTTAAGAATAGAGTTCCTGCAAAGATATCCCTTTGAGACATGATTCAAAATTCACCTAATTATCACACCATGTTTCAAATAGCCTTGCAACAAGTTCCTATCCCTTCTAGTGCACAATTGAATGACATAGCATTGATGATTCAAGGAATAAATGTTGACAATGTTTTCAACCAAAGTGAGCTCCCTCCTTTGAAAGTTCAAAACAATGTGATTCTTTCATGATAATAGCTAAATACAATAGCATGGGGATAAAGCAAACCCCTGTTGACAATGGCTCAGCCTTAAATGTGTGTAGTGAAAACCTTTTGGATAAGATTGGTGTTGATATATCAAAAATTCAACCTGATAATTTATATATTAAGGGATTTGGTAATGTGGGAAAGAAATCACCTAGAGTCATAACTTTACCTATTACAATTGGAAAGGCTACCTTACAAACCCCTATTCATTTTATTCATCATGATATTTCATATAATATTCTCTTAGGAAGGCCATGGATTCATGAGATGCATGTTGTACCTTTAACCTTCATCGTATCATGAAGTATGTCTACAAAAACAAATTTTATACAATAAAAGCCAATCCTAAACCATACAGTTGTTTGAACATTGAGAAAGGTAAAGAGAATAATTTGAAAACATTGAAAGCAACTACGCAAGTGGAACCACACATCAATAAAACAAAGAAAGACACATTGAGAAAATCATTAAGTTATTGGAAGATGATTAGGGTTCCTTAGACCTCAAACCAACATTGATGGGAGAATATATGATCATAAACAAAGAATCAAACAAGGGAAAATAAAAAGTGGTAAAGTAGTACTATCAACAAAAAATTTAGACAACCCTTCAAAAACATCCACCCCAACCACTTTAGAAGAAAAATGAAATTACACAACAAACTTCAATGAACTTAATCATGAAAAACCACGAAATCCAAAAGAGATGAAGAAACTTTATGGAAAAGGTTATTAACTTATGAAACAACTTGGTTATAGTGGAAAAGGATGTGGTGCTAGAGATCAAGGTATGTATGTCCCTATAGAGCCTCACACACAATAAAGGACTAGTGGTCTTGGTTATTGTCCATCGAAATACATAAACAAGCCTTCACTTAATATCAACACTCTAACAAAAGATTCCTCTAATCCAAATTTAAGGGTAGTGCATCCTAAAGTGATAGATACTAGTGGTCTTTATCCCTTGCAAGAAACGAAATAAACAAACAAATATTCTCTTAATTTCAATGTCATTATGCAAAACACTAATGATTTGAATTCATTAGACTTTACACCCTCCTGTAAAGGAGAGAACAAAATCTTTCATTCTAAAGAGTCTTGTGTAAGTATGACATCTTGTACTAAGCAAGATATATATTTCTCACAAAATAAAGGAACATATTTTATTGATCAAGAGTGCATCTTGGTGAGACTACTCCAATATTGTTTTATATCCCTTCCTCCATAAACACAAAATAAATTTTATTACAAGAATTCATTTTTTGCATATCATAGAGTTCATGGTCATGCTACTAATGGATGTTAGGCTTTAAGTAAAAAAATTCAACATCTCAAGGAGTGTGGTGTTCTTCTTTGTGTTGAAGCACCTAATTCCTCTAGCTAATACTGATTTTCATCCTATTCATCTCATCCTTGTCCTGCACTAAGTGGGGGAAAAGGGTTAGGTAGCCTTGTCCTTGTATGTCACTTTTCATTGTCTCTTTTGGCTAGTCGATCACCTTCCTTGTACATATAAGAGCAATCTTGGGATGTGGATGACATTCCTTGGCTCGCATCTAACATACTACCTTTTTCATGATGTAGCTTATTGGAAACATATGACTTTGCATAGGGATTTCTGAATAAGCTCTTATATCTTCTTCTACTTTAAAGAAATTTCCCACAATAGTGGTGTTAAAAACCATTTTAAAGTGGGGGCATACATTGAAACTCATGTTTCATTGTGTGATTTTATTTCTTCTTGTGAGGCATCCTTTTCTTGGTGGTTTCATTGTGTTTGATTTCCTCTAAGAGTTTAATATTTCTTTGACTTGTCCTCTCTTGGAGACATTCGACACAATGTTCCCTAGGAAGAGACCTTGCACAAAATAAGCAAATTACCTTTGAAAATACCTCTTTATTGTTGCATTTTCCTTTTGTTCCTTATTAAATTCATGGAGGTATGGCTTTGATATGCTCCCCTAGGGCTCACCTAGTGAACACCTAGCTTCACTAGCCCTTGTGAGTGCACATTTTCTTTTTCTCCTTATCATAGTCATTGGAGTATGTGATCCAGGATGATCTCCACACATGAAGAATTTTTATTTTGAACACCATGAAGAAATTGATAATAGGTGTCAAATTTTGAAATAAATGGATTAAATCTTTAAGTGGGTTTGAGAATATCATGCATTAATCACTTAATAATTATTGCTTAAAATGAGTGAGAAAAGAAACTAATGCATTTATTTGTGAGTGTGCATTTTATTTTTTTCCTTATCATAGTCATGGGGGTATGTGATCCAGGAGGATCTCCACACATGAAGAATTTTTATTTTGTACACCATGAAGAAATTGATGATAGGTGTCAATGTTTGAAATAAGTGGATTAATGATTTAAGTTGGTTTTAGAAGCTCATGCATTATTCATTTAAGGATTAGTGATTGAAATGAGTTTGAGAAAAGAAACTCATGCATTTATTCATTTGAAATTGTAAAATGATTAATACTTGAAGTGAGTGGAAATTACTCATGTATTATTCATTTATTTGTAAGAAGGGACATTGGTTTTATGTGAGAATCCACCTCACAACTAATTTTCTATTTCTGAATGAGAGGTTGAGAGTCTCTTGGTTCTTTTTAGATTCTTTTCCATTTTATGCCTTGAATTATGGATCTTATTTTTCCATAAAAATCATGATATTCTATCTTGGAGTTATCCTCCTTGTTTAGGAAAAACTATATAAATTCCTTATGTGAACCTTTTGAAGGGGGTGAAGGAAAAAGAGGGATACTTGTAAGCTCTAAAGAATTGTAGGGTTAGTTTGAGGCTCAAAGCTTTGTAGGAGTTTTGAGACAGCTATGTAAAAGCTTTCATTGTAAGGAATTTATCCTTCTGATGTATGGATTAAGTTCATTTGTGTGAAGAACCTTCTTGAATCCTTGGTTAAGGGGAAGGTTTGGATTTAAACACTTTTGAGAAGGTCCCAACATCTTACATAAGAAGGAATAGAGTGATTCATGTTCAAGCAGATCTAGAGATGTAGCTAGAGTGTAGTGAACCCCATTATCAAACTCCTCTTCCTTTTCTTATCGTGTGTTGTATCCATTTTAAGTTAATTTGATTTATGTATTATTGTTTAAAGCAATTACATTAATGAACTAATTTCTCTTAATTCCAAAGCAAATAAAAGTCAGTAAAAAGGTCCTCATTGTAAACTATTGTATTGAGTTGTACTTACCAAATTTGTAGATCAGCATGACTTTGATATGACATCTTGGGGATCACCTAGTCGACACCTATTTTCACTAGCCCTTGTGAGCATGCATTTTGTTTGCATATTGGAAAGTCCATTCCCCTTAGAAACCTTTTTGAAAAAAAATAGCTAAGACCCAGTCCATAGCATGTTGGACAGCTAGTTGAAGCTTGATCCATGGAATTCTCATTTTTCCTTTTTGTTTCCTTTCTTCTTTTTTTCTTTTTCTATCCTTGATGGTGTATAATATCAATATGATTATGGATTCATATATCATCCACATGTGTGTTCCTTTGTGCCTATGTTTGTTTGCCATAGGATCTTGATCCTGGGGTTTTGGACACCCTCTTGATTATTTTAGTCCTATCTTACTAGCATTGGTACATTTGAACCCCTCTTGATTGTGTGGTTGGATACTTTAGTGTGACTTTGAAGTAAGTTCATCCTCTCACTAAATTGGGGGCTAAATTTAGTGTAGTAAGGAAAAGGGGTGCACTAATAACACTCTTCTCCCATGTGATCATTCAATAATGTCCTAGGAGTCCTAATTGGATTGACTATCAACCTCACAAGGTGAGTCAATCCATAATAAGGAAGACCTGATCATCATCATCAAAATGAACAATAGGAAAATGGGTACTTTATAACCTAGGTCATAGTGGTGTTCTATCACCTAGGTTATAAATCACCCATTTTCCTATTAAGGGAGATTGACTATGATTAAATAGATTGTTCCAAATGGTAGGAACATTAAGGAAGGGAGGAACAAGATTCTCATGACTCTCGATGGGTGTGTCTTCTAATACCAACCTATCCTCTTTGTATTGAGGGGGGGTATTAGGAGAAGGACAATTATGGTTATCTATGATATCATCTTCTTTCACTAAAACATTCTCACAAGCAAGGGATAAATGGAAACTAGGTAATGTGATGTTTAGAAATGTTTCTATGATCTCATATTATTTTTTTCTAATGTCTTCCAAAGGGGGATGAATCGTAAAGGAAAATAGTTACACTAATAGCACTCTTCCCCCATGGTCATTCAATAATGTCCTAGGAGTCCTAATTGGATTAACTATCAACATCACAAGGTGAGTCAATTATCAACAAGGAGGACCTAGGAGGGGGTTCTTCAAGCTTTTAGGGGTTCATCACCAAGAAAATGCTTGGAAAAGAAAAATGGACATTCAACTCACAAAAATCAAGAAATGTAAGCTAAATGAAGGATGCAAATGATGAAAATATGCAATAGGGAGTTAGGAGGTATGTACCTGGGAAGTCTAGAGATGTTGTGAGGATTTCAAAAATGCAAAGAAGCTACCAAAATATCCTAGGGAGGACAAAGATGCCTTCATTCATTTTAGTGTTTCATTTTGTTAAAGGGGGCTTTTCATTCATTTTGATGATAATGATGCGGTATTCCTTATTGTTCTTGACATTCAAGGATTGGTTCTTCTAAAATGACTTCGTTGCATGTAAGGGAGTTATCAATGATTGAATTGTCACCACAAAGAGGAAAAACACATTGCATGAAATAAAAAAATCACATCAAGGACCTTGAAATTATGCTAAAATAATGCCAATGTATGCCCCCACTTTAAAGAAATTTTGTACACCATGCTATGAGAAATTAATTTAAAGTAGCCAAAAATGAAAATGGTTTCCCCCTAAAAACACATAAGGGATCTATGCATTCAAGGTGAGTATCTTTCTTCACTATAATAATATTAGAGAGCTCTAAACTATCATCATTCTCCAAATACACATAGAATTGGAAGAATGACACAAAGAGAGTGAAAACAAATAAAAAACCTTTTGGGTCAACATGGAAGAAACATGAATGTATTGATGCCTTTCGTCATCCCCAAAACATAAGGAAAAAATGAAAATAAAAAGAAAAGATAAGGAAGTTTTTTTTGGGTTGACATGGAAGATACATAGGGTGTCTTGACACCTTGTGTCATCCGCAAAAGGAAAACACAAGACAAAAATGAAAATGAAAAGAAAAGATAAAAGATTAATGAAAAGGAAAAAGTATATGACATATAGAAGAATAAAGGTAGAAATAGATGAATGCACATAGAGAGAGGCATCAAACAAAACATCACCAAAATAACCATAACCAAAATGAGCCATAAATAAATATAAGGAAAATGGGTGCTTTATAACCTAGGAAACTTGCTTGGAAGTGAAAGAATGACACAAAGAGAGTGAAAAAAAATGAAAAACCTTTTGGATCAACATGGAAGAAACATGAATGTCTTGATGCCTTGTGTTATCCCCAAAAGGAAAACACAAGAAAAAAATGAAAATGAAAAGAAAAGATAAGGAAAAATATTTTGGGTCAACATGGAAGAGACATAGGGTGTCTCGACACCTTGTGTCATCCCCAAAATGAAAACACAAGAAAAAAATGAAAATAAAAAGCAAAGATAAGAGATTAATGAAAAGGAAAAAGTATACTACATATAGAAGAATGAAGGTACAAATAGAGGAATGCACATAGAGAGAGACATCAAATAGAACATCATGGGGGATCACATTACACACATGCAATCAAAAGTGGAAAGAAAGAAAAAGGAAAGAAAAATAAAAATAAAAAGGAAAAGATACAATACTAGTAAATCACATGTGAGTCAACCATCCAACAAGTCATCAACATCCTAATCTTGTTTAGTATATGTAGAATGAATATCACTAGCGAGAGGGGCAACATCAAGTGTTGTATTAGGAGAATCACCGAGTTCAACAGACGATGCATCACTCTGTTTAGGAGGATAATCATATTTGTTATCATTTAAGCTCATGGAAAAGGAAAATAGCTAATTCAACTCATTATGCACTTGTTCATCAATTTTAGCAGTTTCCTCATCATCATCCAAATTAACCACAACATGAGGATGAATGATGATATCCATAAGAGGGTTTTGGTCCTTGTTATGTGGGAGACATATCTTCTATTTGTTCTAGTAAGAGGGGAGGGTAAGTTTTTATCACTTCTATCAAGTTCAGATTTTGATTTTCAATGTTGTTCTCATCATTCATCATTAAAACAATAGAACTATGTCTATGCCTATGCTCTCTAGCATTTTCGTTCCTTTTATTATGGTTTTCAAATTGCATTTTTTTAGGAGTGGGTTTTTCAACCATAGGTTCCTTTTCTTCTTGTGAAGGAAGAACAAAAGAAACCATGGAAGGTTGCTCAACTACTTTCTCTTTGGATTTATAAATTTTCTTAGGAGGTGGACTAGGAGTTGTTTTGTTTTCTCTAGGTCTTTTATAAGAAATGGGAAAGGGATTTTGCATGGATGAGTCTTGGTTTGTTGGAAGTCCTTTATGCTCACTATTGTTTTCTTCAAGGGGTGGAGGTTCAATCATGGGTGGAGGAAAGTTCTCAAGGGATAATCTGGCTATGCATTTTTCTTTGAAATTTTGGTAGAAAAGGAAAAGGAAGTCTTCATGGGGTCTTATAGGTTCCATGGGCTCAGGCCAAAAATAATCTAAGGAAAAGTTTCCATGGGAAGATGGGGGTCTAAAGCCACTATGATTCACAATAAATATTTCATTTTTGACTAGAAAATTTAAGCACTTATGGAAAATGGATACGACCAGCTTCATGGAGTTAAGCCAATTGTAGACCAACTTCACGCAAAATTTATCTAAATTGGATATGATAGAGAATGATACATTTAATTTCTTTAGTCCTACTTGTAAAGGGAGTGTGATCGAGCCCATCATAGCACAAGTAAAACCATCATGCATTTTAATCCATGCTTTTGGTTTATCATATCTATCTTGAGTAAGCCCATGCACCTATAAGATTTATTCTATGATTGCATTATCTCCATAGATAAGCATTGTGGTTTAAAATCCTAGGAGTGGGCTTGTTATTGATTTTTCCAGCTATGTAAAGAGGACCATCAAGTGCATGTGATTGTTTTTCTGAAGAGAAAGTAATTTTAGTAGGAATTATGGTTTTCTTTTACGAGGCTTGATGTCAATCACTCCTATCATTGTAATAATAGGACTTTCATCATTAATATCCATAGGATTTTGTTTGTTATTGCTTGTATTCTCATCATTTGTGTCAACATTCATCACATCGGGCTTAGTTTCACTAGCCTTAACAAATTAAATATTATGGATAGGCATGGGATTGTTAAAGATTTGAAATTTTTGATGGGAGGAGCTACACACTTATTACCTTTGTCATTTACACCTCCAATTTGGTGATAAGAACAATAAACATTTTGTCAAAAGCTCGGGGGTAACAGCTTGCTAGGTTCAAGTGGTTGAACATGAGGTAAGGTAAGCATGTTTTTATTAATGGTTGGTTATTAATGTTTTGAAGTGTTCCAAGTAAGGGTGTAAATTGTCTTTTCAAATCCCCAAAGATATAAGAATTACTCTTCTTTATAGCAGCTACTTGGGTGTCAACTGGTTGGGTAGTTTGAGAGGTAGAATTCAGTCGAAGGAAACTTTTATTTGGTTTTTTAAAAGGTTGGTAAGTTTTTGGGTTTGAAGCTTAAAACTTTTTAGAATGGGTAGAGGTGTTTTTCATTTCACTACTACCTATTGAATTCTAATAATATCGAAGGGTAGTGTACAAGTGAAAGAAGGAATGTAACTTCATCATGGTAAGATTGTCCCTTATCTTACTTTGGATATTTTCTGTGAACATCTTTTGAAGGTGGGAATCAATAATCTTCACACTAATTTGGGAATAAAGCGACTGGTAGCTGAAATAAAGTTAGTGAATTTTTCACCCTCATTTTTCTTACATCTCATCAAATCATCTAATGTCATTTAAGGAACCATGTGCACTTGGAAATGGTTAATAAAGGCATCAACAATTTCATTGAATGAACAAATTGAGTTATTCAGTAATGCAAAAAACAATCCAAGGCAATGTCTTTCAAAGATTAGGAAATTTTGTTAGCCAAAAGTTAGTATTCAAGGATAAAGTCACTACAAAAAGAAATAAAGGAATTAACATGATTAGCAGGACCCCCCTTTCCTCCATATTTCTCAAATCTAGGAATCTCTATACCTTGTGGCACTAGAGTTCTTAATATCTCCAAGGATAGTGGGTTACTTTTGACATCGTATGGAGGTGGACCCTTTTGATTTTGATTTATGGTGGAAACTTGATGTGGAATGGATGAAAGGCTTCATAAAAGGTGGTTAATGATAGGATCACTGCTTGTGATTTGCGATAAAGATGAATATGGTGGTGGTGTGTATGTGTTGGAAGGACTAGTGAATGGATTGCTATGGGAGGAGATATAAGATTAGATGCGACATAAGTATAAGGAGTATTAGTGGAAAATTTTGAGGTAGGAAGGATATTTCTAGTTGGTTGCATCATTGTGGTCACTTGAGGAATGGTATAGGGGCACGTGTAGGATCATCATGGAAAAAATAGGCCCTTAAGTGTCAATTTTTTTAAAAAAATTCAGAGTTAGGAAACTTGACATAAAAATTTGAATAATTTATCTATATTATTTCAAAAATAGGTAAGAATAGAATCTATATAAAATAGAATGTAGTTTCCAAACTACTAGGCTTATTTAAAAAGAAAAAAAATCTATTTGGTGAAAATTTGAAATTTAAATGCAGTAGTACTTAAATTTCAAGGAAAAAATAAGTAGGTGTCTGTCTGACCACCCTAACCACAATAAAATGATAAGATTTTTTTATAATATTTTAGATATAAGTAGAGGAATCATGTCTTGATGCAATGCATAATTTTTTTGTAATTTTTTCCCAAGTAAATAATTAATTCTGAATTTTTTATTACAAATTTTAAAAAATATAAAAACTCATATGTCTGACCACCTTAACTTGGTCAAAATTTCATGAAATTCATTTTTTCTTTTTTTAATCCTATAGTATACAAAGCATAGAATGTGACTCATGTTTTGGATTCAAAAATTTGATATTGTTTGAAAGCTATAAGTGTTTTTCAATCAGCCTATCGATCATGACTTTAGTCATATTTAAAATAGAAATTTAATAATAATTATTTATTAAATTCAAAGTAAAGAATAATTTATATTGGTGGAAAGATGAGAATCTCCTTTAAAAACCCTTTTCATTTCATCAATTTTGGGTAAAAAAATTTGTCAGCCACATACCCTACACATACCCATCATGATCCTACACATACCCATAGGTTGGAATGGATGTTATGGTTGACGAGGTAGGAGTTTGATTTCCTCCTTGGATTTGCACATTGTTTGAAGTTTGAGCACCAATAGTGGTCCAAGGAAGATGTTTTCCAAAGATGTGAGCTAGGTTACATAGAACTTCCAGTCCTTCATCACTTTCCATCATGCGATGAATACTATCTCTAGCAGGTATAATAGTGTTGGAAATGTTTTCAGTACTCACAATATCTTGTAAATGGGCTAGATATTTGCACCATAGAAAAATGGTCCCTTCACATTTTCATGGTCTTTTCGTCCTTTCTTCATAACGATTGGTCTATTTTTCTCTATTTTAATCTTGTAATGTGGCTTGAACACTCACATTTAGGTCCCTAAAATTCAAATTATGACACCTTGTGAAGGTGTTGTGAAGTATAAAACATTTCTACATTCTTCTAGACTCTATTCATTAAAATTCACCTAAAAATCACCTTTTCATCACTTATCAAGACCTATTCTAAAGTGTTTTAAAGTCTCGTAACAATATTTCATGATTTTTTAGGCTTGATTTAATTATTTACACCTTTCTTATGCTTTATTTGACCCCTTTATGCCCTTATAACACTTAATTAAGTGTATATTTGAATGTGAACCCAATAAACACCATTAAATGTGACTTAATTCGTGACACCCATTTTTAGGTCCAAGGTGGGACCCATTCACCATGGGTGGTGAATGAGTCCCCCTTGGCTTCAAATTCAAAAAAAATCAAAATTTCTTTCGAGTTTTTATTCAAAATTACTTGATGTTAGCCTATGATGATGTATCAACAAGTTACTAAGGAACAATTGCATATAAATAAGTGTTTTTATCCTCATTTTACATTCCTATCTCATTCATGCAAATCTCTCCATTCACTAAGTGAAACATAGATTTTTGGGACCCTATGGACTATTATGGCACTTCTAGGGTTTTTCACCTAAAAGGAGAGAGATAGGGCTAAAAATGCTAATGATTCACTAAATTAGGAGGTATGAAATGTTGTTTAATGTAAATGAACTTAACTAATTTCAATTGACTAATTTGAATGACTAAAAATGAATGCAAAGGTGAGATTTATGCCTTGTTTGAAAACATAGTGTGATATGCAAACATGAAGAAAGTAGATGAAATGTGCAGAACATAAAGAGATGGGTCAAATTAGAGTGCACCTGGGAAATATTTGATGAATTTGATTTATTTTGGATGCTAATTGAATTCACTACTTTTTGACAGTGGGACTCATTTGCCCAGGGTGGCAAATCAATCCTCCTCCTAGTGAAAAAGTGTTGAGAGCTGGTTTCTGTCTATCAGGATCCAGAATCTGACAAAATTCAGATTTTCAGTCCTAAGGTGGGAATCATTTTCCATAGGTGGTGAATCATTCCTCTCCCAAATTTCTAAAAAATCAAGAGACAACTCTGCAACACTAGATCTAGAAATGTCTATTTGTCGGGTTGCCAAAGTCATTTCTGTAGAAAATAGACAAATAACTCTTTATAAGCTTGAATTTGATGCAAGTTGACTTGAGGCACCTAGTTAACTTGGAAATGAATCTTCAACACCTAATAACCTGTCAAATATGTATACAGATAAATGCAAACAAACATGGAATAGGGGGAAAATGATTGAGGGTTAGTGAATAGGGGTTTACCTTGGTTAAATCCCACTTTTGGTAATTAATCCCTTGAAAAGATAATGAAATGAAAGAGAAAGATAAACTAATAACATGAAAATTCTATCAACTTACCTAACCCTTGATGATGCAAATTTGAAGTAATGTCAATGGTTACTTCAAAGTGATTGAATAGTGCTTGAATTGTTGATATAAAATGCTTGAATGCTTGAGTGAATAGTTGGATAAGTGAACTTGATGAATGGGTGTTGATGGGGGGTTAGAATGAGATGAAAATTAGTTATTTATACAATTCTTGTGCCTTAGTGTCTATTCATAGCTCATCACAGGCCAACATCAAGTGATTTTGAATAAAATCTTGAAGGGAAATTTGAAATATTTTGAATTTAGGGCCAAGGGGGACTCATTCGCCACCCATGGCGAATGGGTCCCACCTAGGACCTAAAAACATGTGTAAGGAAAAATATTGTATTTAATGTTATTTTCTAGGATAACATTAAAAAATACACTTAATTACAAGTTATGATGGCATAAAGAGACTAAATAAAGAATGAGAAGGGTGTAAATAGTGAACATATACCTAGAAGAGCATGAAAGCTTGTTACAAAACTTTACAACACTTCAAAATAGGACTTGTTGATGAGTAAAAAGGCGATTTTTTAGGTGAATTGCATTAAATAGAGTCTAGAAGAATGTAGAAATGTCTTACAACACTTCACAACACCTTCACAAGATGTCATTGTTTGAGTTTTAGTACCTAAATCAGCATGTTCAAGCCATGTTACAACATAAAATTAGAGCAACATAGTTCCAACACCATGAAAAAAGACCTAAAAGGCCATGAAAATGACAAGGGGCCATTTTTCTGCAACACATTTAGCCCCCACTTTAGTGAGAGGATGAACCTATTTCAAACTCACACTAAAGTAGCCATGAACATCAAGGGGAGGTGTAATGCCTCTCGTGTTATTGAACTCCCATGATACCTTTATGTGCATGTGGTTGTTGATGTTCGAATATTGCTTATGTTTGATGTATACTCATGATTATGTTGGTGATTGTTTCATCTATTTGACTTATATGTTTTGCTTGGATGCAAATGATACTGTTTTATGATGTTAATGATATAATGATTCATGGTGTTTGTCTTTAACTGATTATGCTATATTGTGTGGTTATGCAAATTGTTTAATACTCGCTTCATGATGTTTATGATGATGTTCTATTGTTTGAGATTTGGGTGAGGGGGACGGTGTTGCATCGCTCATCTGTGAGCACCCTGCCACACTGCAATTCTCTCTCACGGTGTGTAGTACATTGAATATATATATGTTGTTTCGACACTGGGTTTTATGCAGGTTTGCAGGTACTAGGCACCGATTCCACCCGCACTGTCGGGTCAGAGCGTGCCCAACATACTCAATGGATATGATGTGGTTTAAGGATTTGGCAAGAAAGTATCCCTGTCCATGTCCATTGTCCCATCGTTGTTTGATGATGTCATCTGTTAGTTCCCACTCTGTTTTGTATCATCTTGTTTTATGTCGTTTCTTTTTGGGTGGAAATTTTAATGTGTTAATTGTTTGATTTAGATGGTATCGTTACTGTTAATTAGTTAAATTAATACAATTATGGTTAGTATTATGATTGAAATTAAACATTAAACGTAATTATTAATGTGTGTTGTGAAGATTTAATTAAATGCTAAATTAGTTTGAAAATTTAAAATTATGTTTTTAAAATTAAAAGAATAATATCTTAATTGGAGCTTTATGAATTTTCAATTGGCAATTAAATAATATTGTTTATTTAATTAAATAATAATGTTTATTTAATTAAATAATAATGTTTAGTTAGTTAAATAATATTGTTTATTTAATTAAATAATATTGTTTATTTTATTAAATAATATTGTCCATTTAATTAAATAATACTATTTATTTATTTGTTATTACTTGGATTTATTCAAAAATAAATAATTTTGTTAATAATTGTATTTTGTAAATTTTTATACTAAAAGAGTTCTCTGTTAAATTTATAATGGGATAATATGTTTACCGCGTAAAATATTAAATGGTGGAAGGGTTGTGCTTAATATAATATAATATAATATAATATAATATAATATAATGGTATCCAAATAATGGTTTTCCTCCTCGTGCCTTGTAAACCCTTTTCACTTTTGCATGATTCTTTCAACGTGGAAGGAGTGAGTTTTCACTTTCTACATGATTCTTTCAACGTGGAAGGAGCGAGAGTAGCTTGGAAATTTTCTTTACACTTGTCATTTACATGTTTTTGGAGGGGTACATTTGTTTGAAGAGGGTAAAAAAGCCCGGGGATTTTTCTTTCTATGGGGGACATTTTTTTGGAGGAAGGGGAAAGAACTCAGGAAAAAAGGCACAAAAATCACTACGAGAAGGGGGAAGCGGGGGTTTTTTGAGAAAGGAGGAATTATGAAGGAGCTGGAGAAAACACGGGAAGGGTGAAGGTAAGTCCATTTATTTTTATGTTTCGTATGCTATTTTCTGAGAGTTATGGGTAAAGAACCAACATTAAAAGATTAAATACATATTTACTATTTGTTTTAATAATAATAATAATAATAACACATAGCAATAGGCATCGCAAGTTAAATCCCATGCATAGCTGATGCACAGAGGTATAAATATAGTAATTTCTTTTGGAAGACTGTAACGCTGTATCACATGTATATAGAGATTTTTGGAAAAATTTAAATATTTTGAGGTATTGAATTTGTAAATATAGTTAGTGTATGATGTTTTTCTTCCTCAATCATGGTATTCTTAGCACCCAATTTGATTAGTTAATTTAATGAAGTAAAATTGCTTACCCTACCTTTCTATAGCACTTATTATTTGATGCATGAACTGAATCCCACCCAGTCAGCCATTGCTACTTTTGTTTAGCACCCTCAAAATAAAAATAAAACTTATGCACAACTTCTCCTTTGAAATCAGTTACAACTTCTTTCTACTTTCAGCATTCATTATTTGTCACCAAATTTGTATTTTATGCAATTGTTACTCTTGTTTTCAGTCAACCCTAAATATGTTTTTAGCATAAAGATTTTTGCATAAGAATCGTTAGATGATATTTACCCTCCACTTCTTTTACCTCTCCTTAAAATTAGGCATGATATTTACCCTCCACTTCTTTTACCTCTCCTTCAAATTACGCATGATTGGTATGGCATACTTAGTTCATGCCTACATTCCATTTAGATACGTGAGAAATGAAGCTTTAAGTTAAAATAGTACATGTTAATTCTAATAAAGAAAATGAGGTTAGAAGCTACTATACCTTTAAGATTGATTTTCTCTTTTTAAAATACTCCTTTTAATTGAATAGTTGTAGGTTTAAATATTTTTGTGAAGATAGCTCTTTTATTTATAATATTTAGAACCTATGTGAGTATTTAAATAAATAAACATATTTTTTTTAAATTAGATTTATTTAAAACTTGTTTTTTATTAGATATGGGTAATTTCTTTACCCTGTAAGTTACTGGAATGGTAATTCATCTTTGTAGTATATTTAAAATTTGATCTATTTAAAATTAGATTTATTTAAAACTTATTTTATTAGATATGGGTAATTTCATTACCCTGTAAGTCACTGTAATGGTAATTTATCTTTGTAGTATATTTAAAATTTGATTTATTTAAAATTAGATTTATTTAAAAACTTGTTTTTATTAGATATGGGTAATTTCTTTACCCTGTAAGTTACTGGAATGGTAATTCATCTTTGTAGTATATTTAAAATTTGATTTATTTAAAATTAGATTTATTTAAAAACTTGTTTTATTAGATATAGGTAATTTCTTTACCCTGTAAGTTACTGGAATGGTAATTTATCGTTGTAGCATATTTAAAATTTGATTTATTTAAAATTAGATTTATTTAAAACTTGTTTTTTATTAGATATGGGTAATTTCATTACCCTGTAAGTTACTGTAATGGTAATTTATCTTTGTAGTATATTTAAAATTTGATTTATTTAAAATTTGATTTATTTAAAACTTGTTTTTATTAGATATGGGTAATTTCATTACCCTTGAGTTACTTACTGTAATGGTAATTTATCTTTGTAGTATATTTAAAATTTGATCTATTTAAAATTAGATTTATTTAAAACTTATTTTATTAGATATGGGTAATTTCATTACCCTGTAAGTCACTGTAATGGTAATTTATCTTTGTAGTATATTTAAAATTTGATTTATTTAAAATTAGATTTATTTAAAACTTGTTTTAATCATATATGGGTAATTTCATTACCCTTAAGTTACTTACTGTAATGGTAATTTATCTTTACATAGTATATTTAAAATTTGATTTATTTAAGACTTGATTTATTAGATATGGGTAATTTCATTACCCTGTAAGTTACTGGAATGGTAATTCATCTTTGTAGTATATTTAAAACTCGACTCGTTTCAAGTGCATTTAAAATTAGATTTAATTACAAGCTTATTTAAAATTAAATTGATTTTCAAACATCTTTACTTTTAGATTTGTGACTCTGCATAAACTGTATATGGTAGATTTTAAATTAAAATTTATTTATTTTGAAGTCAACAAAGGTAAATGTCATACTTTTAATTAAATTTAATTTGCAGTAAAAATCAGGTTACATTTGAATTAAATTTATTAGTTTAAAATAACAGATATATAGGTTAAGTTTTAATCAATTTGAAGTAAACAAAAGTACAGGCTATGAATTTTAAATCAAAAGAAAACTGATGTTTTGAATACTATAGGTTTTCCCAAGTGCTTATCTGTTTAAAATATATTATAAAGGAAATGCTTTTAATCATAGTGGATTATTTAATTATTTATTACATTATCTTTAATAAGTTTGGATTATGTTCACGTTCAAATAAGTGGGTATGTATAGTCCTTTTGAACATGTTTGGATATTTATTTTGGTTATACTTTGAGTGCTCGTTGGAATTGATTTCTTATGCATACTAGTGGTTCCATGTTGATCATACTTTCCTCTTGCTTTATTTCGCTTTTGAGGTAATCTTTATGTATAGACATGTTTTGGATAAGTTGGGAACTCGTAAATGCTTAAGCCACTCCCCTTTGATAAGATATGGGTGGTAGATTGTTAGGCTTCCAAAGGCGATGGGAAACCTATTTCGTGTGGAATCTTCCCATGATCAGACCTTTGTGTTCCATTGATCGTATTTCTATTTTGAGTTCGTGGGTGTACCATGTTCCATGATTTTCCTTGCCTTTGGTTATGATTATGAGTGAGATGGTTCATGCCTCACACGTGTATTTGTTTGGTTCTTTTATGCATTGGTACACCCTTGTTGTTGTGAGTCTTGTTTCAAAACTGTTCGAAAGAGTCTCCTAATCAAGCAATGTTGTACTCATTGCATGTGTTCTATGTCAGTGTTATAGTGTTATGTGTATGAAGAAAGTCGAGTCGTTCATTGGAAACTAATGGTTATATCCCATGTGGGTGAGTTGGAGCAACTCAAGTTGTCGAACTATGGTGCCTCTGCGAATTATATACGTAGGCAAGGCCATCAAGTGATGAGCCCCCGAGGCATTAGGTTGGGTCCCTAGGACTGTTCTTCTAAGTCTCGTTTGAGACTTGTCGTTTATTCCCGATAACGTAAAAACTACCATTGATTTATATAGCTTCTCTTAATAATCATGTGCTAACTATCTTTGATCTTATGTGTGTGCCAAGTCATGTAGACCTTGCAAGTATAGGCATTGGGAGCAAGGACTTGTCGATAAAATAGAATGTAAGAGGTATGTTAAGTTGACCTAAGTAAGTAGATTCTATTGCCAAAGTTAATAAATCACTTCTATATTTTCTTGTAACTTGTGTGATCATTGAATATAGCTATAAGTAGTGAATTGTGTTGTTGTTGTCTTATAAGTAAACAAAATTTAAAATAAAATAAAATAAAATAAAAATTATTGCAAAATTAGGAAAGATGTTATAGTTTTTCCTGGTTGTTTAGTGTGTAAAATGTGGGCATGAGTTTGGTCACTTTGGACCTTATTTTTCATTAATTTCTCATTCTTGTACTCAATGTACTTCTCCCATTGATATTAGGAAAAAAAATTAGGTGATGAACTAATGTATCTTTGATATGTTGTATCTGTGGAAATATGCTCTGTAGTTGTATTATGGAACTGTGAATTGAATTGTAATGAAATGATGTATCGTTTTCCACACTTGTGATCATTAATCGTAGTGTGTCATCACTATGTGTTCTTGGTTGTTTAGTCTCTTCCTTTTGATAAAAGTTTATGATTTGTAATGACCGTTTCGTGTACCCCAGAGGACGTGAATGATTTAGTAAATGCATAATTGCTTTTCGTGTAATGTGAGCACACATTCATTATATGCAATGTTCTGCAATGTTTCACTTGCAAAATAAAAAATAAAAATAAAAATTGTACGGTGTTTGTTGTCCTTTGGGGTTCACACGGCGGGGCATTACAGGAGGGTTCAAGTACACTTACATTAGCAAGATGGAATAACAAAAATCAAGTGGGATGATCAAGCCCCCAGGATGAAGATCCGATGGAAAACTAGACATAAGAACAAAGAAACACACAAGTGTTGAAATGAATGGGATGAAGCTTCGATTGTCAATCCAACTAGTTGTGAAAAGAGATCTAGGATGATTATTTGAAAAAGATAATGTGTACTCACTCTGGGGCCACACAACTTCAAGTTGTCTGGGGGGTGAGAAAGCCCAACTGTATACTCACTCTAGGGCCACAAAACTAGTTATCCATGGGGTGAGAAATCCCAAAAAGGTAAGATACATATGCTAGTTGGTATGCACTCGCAAACACAAAATTGGCTATGGGGAAAAGTCATTCTGCTAGTTGGGCTTCCCGCTCAGCCATGCCAAAGTTATACCACCTTATAACTTTAACAAGGTGCCACAAGGAAAAAGGAAAAGGTGTCAATTCGAGCTTCATGAGACAAGAAAATATGCATGTGTATGCTTAGAACTAATGAAAAAACAAGATGGCACCACAAGAATGCAAGTTGTGTAATGCAAGGTGGCCATAAAAAAATGCAATAATGTAAAAATGTAAAGATGCAAAATTTAAAGGATTTTCAAAGGATTCTTGTTCAATTTATGCAAGGCTAGTCACTTAGGGGACATTGTGTCTAATGTCTCCAAGAGAGGACCAATCAAAGAATAGTATATTCACAACTTATGGGATGCAGTGTGTCACATCAAGCCACTAAGAGGAATGTAATATGCTAAGATAGATCACAATTATGAAGGAAATGACACCCAATATCATCCACAAAGTGACAAACGTATCATATAAAGGACAAGTCTACACTAGGAACCAAGAATGCAAATGAATTAATGGTAATGTATGCCCCCTACTTTAAAGGAATCACTACACATTGATCTAGGAGCAATTACTTTAAAGTAGAGAAGAAAAAAAAAGAAAAAAGAAAACAAGACATGAGAGCCAACTTGGAAAGCCCTATGTAGGGTCATATGTTTCAAATTTAGGTTCTGTCATGTCAAGGCAAAATGAAAAACAAAGAGAGGGAGTAGTGCCCCTCTGTTCTCACTATGGATGTGCAGGAAGTTTGACTTTGAAACTTGGAGATAAAGGAAAAATAATAGGGACATTTAAAGATGTACTGACTTGTGTTCAAGCTTTTGTGGTTGCAATATGGGACATGAGCTTTTGTTAGTGCTATGGTGAGTATGATGTATATTGTCATGTTATTATTATTATGTAGAGATTTACTTGGATAGTTAAGTGATGCAATAGTATGTTTGTTAAGATAAGTGGAAAGGGTGGCATCATACCATTAGATGTATGAAAAATATACGAAAATGAGATACGATTGCTAGAGTTTCTTTCCTAGTGCTTCGACTATTATGAACATATGCTCTAATTTGTATGTTTGAGTGAATAGGTACTAGGCTACTTCTCCACCTAAATTAATAGGCCTGAGCATGCTTTTAATCCCAATGGTGGTTGAGGAGATAACATCTAGGCCAAAGTTATAACCTAACCCTAGTCATTGTCCCCAACTAGGGACAATAGATTCATTGTGTGATCACCTTTTTCAAGTTGTCATGGGACAATGCCTAATCTCCTTTACCCTATGGTTGAAGTGTTGAATTTATGTGTGATTCTTATGGCATATGTGATTGTTCGATTTTGTTGTCTAGTCTTGGTTTTAGATCCCAACCTGTTGGTATTAAACCCTATGGTTAGCTAGGTTGTTATGATTGTGATTAATGTTATTTATGTTTTGATGTGAATGTTTCTCTTGCATGTGGAGTTATTTCGTGGTTTATGTCTTATTCTGGTTTGTGGATTATTTGGGTGAAGATAGATATTTGATCAATATGTTAGTTGTTATTATAATTGTTATTAAAGTGTTGAAGTGTGATCTAATATTATTCATAAGTGATATATTTATTTATGTTAATAAGTCATAATATTTTTATGCGCATATTAATATGTTATTATTTTGGGGAATGATTATTTAATTATTGTTTATTATTATCAAGTGTTTGGTTTATTGATTATTTAGTATTTGGTTATTATTTATTGAATAATGTTAGTTTTACTTTTGTTTGGATGTAATTTTTGTCTTATTAGTCTCCTGGTTCATTTTATTAAATAGTCACTTAATTTATATTTTACGAAGTCTTTATGTGGTTTTAATGGTTTAAAATGTTTCTTAGGTGATAGCCTTATGGGTTAGAAGTATTTTTATTTCCTTAAATATTTTTTTAAAGGCATAAAACCACTCTAATTACTTCATTATGGAAAGTGACAAAAATTGGAGTAAAAAATGGACCAATGCATGTGCAAGAGGAGAGTGAATGCATGGGAAGAGATTTTATTTATTTTGGGGGAGATTCTTCATTTTTTTTTTTGTGGGGGGGAGGGGAGTTCTTGTCTTGGTTGCGAAGAGGAAGGAGCAATGAGAAATTTATTGCAATTTAGGGGTTTTCAGAAGTTAAAATTTTTGGAGCTCGGCATCAAATTCCTATCATTGCCAAGTGATGGATCTAGATTAGATTTTGAGATATTTTGTTTAATTTTATTTTTGTGTATGAATAATTTGATTGATTTCTTTCTCTTTGATTTTTGAAAATAAATATTGGATAGCTTTATTTCTGTGTGTGAATGAAATATTAATTTATTCTACAATAAAAATCAATACATATTTGTTGTTTTTGTTCTTTACCAGTAAAATGGTCTGATTGTGTTGCTCATAAATATATTTTTACAAACTGTATTGGTGAGATTTTTAAAGGTTTTTTTTATCTCATTGTCTTTTAAATTTTTCCAAAAATCGCAAAAACCCAGATCGTAGTTTGTGAGATATGGTTGAAACACGGGACTGTTGTCAAGTTGTTCCTCTATGACTGCAAATATTTTTATTTCTCCCTGTAATCAGCCAATGGAAGATTGATATTTTAGATTTATGAGTATTTGAAAGGGCTTAAGTTAATTTAAGCTTTTAATATTTTATTTTGGAAAAATAAATCTGGTTGTTGGGTTACACATTTTGTCATTTGACTATAATCGAATATTGTCGAAAAAAGGGTTTTATAAGAGTCGTCTGTTGTTTTACATTTTATGAATTTATAATTCATTTTTGGTTAATTGCATCCATGTTGTTGAGTATTCAATGGATAAATCCAAAATGGGTATTTTATAGATTTTGATTTTGAATTGATATAACTATATTTTATGGTTGGTTTATGATTGAAAGATTTGACTATTGTCAAGTAAGAATTAATTCAATTCTAAAAGTGGTATTAGAGGGTATAACTCTATTCTTTGATGTGTATTGTGTTGTACTATTTTTACTTGAATGTGTTTACTATTTTCATGCTATAAATCCCTTCATGTCTGTGAGATCTTGTGTTGAAGTTTCTATATGTGTAAAGATCAATTGCACCAAGGTTGTGCATTGTTGGTCTTGGTTATGAATTGCTAAGTTAAAGTTGGTTATCATGTTATAAGATTGTGAAAATAATGTAATATGTTTCATTGTGGTGTTTTGGTATAATGATAAGCTTTTGAGTTTTCTATCTGTTGTGTTATGTAATTGGGTCTTTAGAAATACTTAAAAGTTTTTGTGGAAGTTTTTGTAATTTTTGGTTGGTTCTTGTTTTGGTAGTCTCATTTGGATATTTAGTGTCAGTCACTTGTTGTTTTTGTTGTTTTGTTTGTGTATGGGGCCTAGTGTTGTCTCCTAGCACAGAGGGAGTGGGCCTCAGGGTTCTACGTGGTAGGGTAGTATTTCTGAACCATCCATTGGGGTTTAGGTTGTGTAATTCATGCGCAACATGGAGAGTTTTTCCTTTCACTTCATTCTATGGTTAAATTTATGTTCAGGTAATATTTTTATGAAAATAGTATTCAATATGTATTATATATATTCCTCTTAGATAAATATCTCTTGTACGTTGTAGCATTCTTGTCATGAAAATGTAAATAGATTGAAGTAGTCTTTAAGATATATTTATTATTGTTTATTATGTAATGGAAAGGTTAGCATAAGAATGTTGTATTTATGATACATATAAACTTAATTTAGTAGATGTGATATGTCTTTATGTACCTCTTTTATGGTGTTGATTAAAAATAAGTTCATATGAACATAGTGTTAAATGAGGCTTAAATATAATTAAGTTATGTTACCATATGTAATTTGTTGTATGAAATATAATTTACATTCAAAGTATTGATTGTATGTATTTTGGTGTATCAAATGTATTTTATAGGCTAAGTTAGTGTAGGTGCATCATAGTAGCGATGTTAGGGGACCATGGTGGATAGGTGTGTAAATGGGTTATGATTAATGTTGCTTTTAGGTCATAATGTGATTATGATATGATATTTGTCAAAGAATATTATTTATGTTAATTTGTTGAATTGCATTAGTTAGTGTAACTTTAGTTTCAAAAAAAAATTATTGGCATGATGTTGTATGCCTTTTGTGTTTTTCCACCGGGTCCCTTAGTGGGGCATTACAGAGGGAGTTTCCCCCTAGAAAAGAAAGGACACCAAACACATAAGGGATCTATGGATTTGGGGTCAGTATGTTGGCTGCTACAATTTTTTTATGAAAGAGCTCAGAACTATCATCACTCCACACGAACATAGAACTGGAAGAATGACACAAAGAGAGTGAAGAAAAAGGAAAACAAGCTTCGTTTTGGGTCAACATGGAAGAGACGTTTCAGTCTCGATGCCTTGCATTGTCCCCAAAAGTAAAACACAAGAGAAAGGAAAATGGAAAGGAAAAAATAAAATGAAAAATCTTTTGGGTCAACATGAAGGAGACATTTCAGTCTCAATGCTTTGCATCATCCCCAAAAGAAAAACACAAAAAAAAGAAAAGACAAGGACCCTTTGGGTAAACATTGAAGAGACATAAGGCATCTCTACATTTTACATCATCCCCAAAAGGAGAACACTAAAAAAAAAGGACAATGTACAACAAATAGAAGAAGTTTACTAAGAGAGAAAACATCAAATGCACGATATGGGGGAACATGATATGCACGTGGAAAGGAAAATAAAAGAGAAAAGTAAAAAGGCTAGTTAGGTGAATGCAAATTAACCATCTAACAGTTCATCTGCCTCCCAATCATGTTTAGTTTAATGTGAGGGTGGTTGACTATCTAAAGGAATAATTGGGTATGTGCAGAATCATGATGGGCCAAAAAGTGGCAATATGATGGGTATTTGTAGGGTATGTGGTTGACAACTTGTTTTTACCCAAAATTAATGAAATGAAAAGGGTTTTTAAAGGAGATTTTTAGCTGTCCACCAATATAAATTATGCTTGAATTTGAATTTGATAAATAATTATTATTCATTTTCTATTTGAATTACGACTAAAGTCCTAATTGATAGGCTAATTGAAAATATCTATAGTTTTATAACAGTATCACATTTTTTGAATCCAAAACATGCATCACATTCTATGTTTCATATACTATAGAATTAAGAAAAGAAAAATTGAATTTCATGAAGTTTTGACCAAGTTAACGTGGTTAGATGTATGCGTTTTTATATTTTTTAAAAGTTTTAATAAAAAAATCATAATTAATTACTTACTTGGAAATAAATTACAAAAAAATATGCATCACATCATGACATGAGTCCTCTACATATATCTACAATCTTATAAAAAAATATTATCATTTTATTGTGGTTAGGGTGGTCAGACAGACACCTACTTCTTATTTTCTCCCTGAAATTTAAGTACTACTACATTGAAATTTTAAATTTTCACCAAATAGATTTTGTTTAAAAAAAATAGACCTAGTAGTTTAGAAACTACATTCAATTTTCTACAAATTCTATTCTTACATATTTTTGAAATAATATAGATAACTTATTCAATTTTTTACATCAAGTTGCCTAACTTTGATTTTTCTGAATTTTTGGCCACTTAAGAGCCTATTTTTTCCATGATGATCCTACACATACCCAATTGCAAGTGTCGAACTAGTAGTCATACCAGGTTCTTCATTTCGTGTAGAGGATGTATCATGTAAGCTCATTGTGGATGAAAATAGATGATTTTAATCATTATGTGCTTCTTCATCTATATTGGAAATCTCTGCATTTTCATCACCATAATCATCATCATCATCAAGATTAATGACACTAGGAGGGAAAAGGGTGATTTCTAAAGATGGATGCATCAAAATTTGAGGTTGTTGGATTGGTGTAATTTGTTGTTATTTTTGCACTGGACTATCGTGTGGTAGGTCACGAGAAGGAGGGTGACCATATATTACTTTTTTTCAAAGGTAAAGGTTGATTTTCTTTATCTTCTTCTATGCGAGATTGACAAGCAAGGAGATGACAATGACGTCTACATTCCATAGCACCACGGTTTCATTTAATTCTATTTTGTAGTTTTTGAGGTGTAAGAGAAAATTGAGTCATCATAGGTTCTTCTACTTCTAAATGGAGAAGAATGGAAGAAACCAAAGAGGATGGATCAATCATTTTCTCTTTGGCTTTGAACGGTTGTTTGAGGCGAGGAGGTTGAGTAGGGATTGTTTCATGTTCCCTTGGTCATTTAAATGATGGTGGGGAAATGTCAAGGGGTGGTTGTTCAAGAGGTTTGATGGTTTGCTCAATGTCAGACTCAGGTTGAAGTATGGTTTCACCTATGATAGGAGATGTGGAAGTGGACGAGGACAAGTCACGAAGAGATAATTCAACTATCTTTTTGGCTTTAAACTTTTCATAAGCTATGAAAAAGAAATCCTTGTGAGGAGTGATGGGTTTGATGCATTCAATCCAAAAGGATTTATATCCACTATGGTGTATAGTGACTATCTCATTGTCATGTGGAAACTTCAAGTACTTATGAACAACTGATGGGACCACTTTCATTAAGTAAAGCCAAGGGAGGCCTAGCCACAAATGAAATTGGTTAGATTGTGGAATAATTGAAAATTAGATTGTGGAATAATTGAAAATGTTACCTCCAAAGTTTTTAGGTCCTATTTGTAGAGGTGGCATGATCAATCCAATCATAAGGCATGAAAAACTAATATGTTTTTTGATCCATGTAGTTGGTTTATTATAGTCATCTTGATACAACTCATGTAATACTATAAAATCCTCTATGATCATGTTCTCACCACAAGAAGGATCTATTAATATCCCATTAGTGGGCTTATTATAGATTCTACCAGCTATGTAGAGAGGACCATCAGGAAGCTTTTGTAGTATGTCTTTAGCAGAAAAATTAATATCAAGAAATTTTGTGGTTTGGCCCTTATGAGGGATAACATCTATCGTAGCCACAACGTTATCCATAAGAATAACTTGGGTAATAGTAGGAGTTGTATCATGTTGTTCACTATTTATGTCAATAGTCATTACATTAGGCTTTGAAGGTTCACTACCCTTGACAAATGAGGTACTATGTTTAGGCATAGGATTAGTGAAAATCTGTAAATTCTGGTTAGGGGGTGCAAAGGATTTATTTCCTTGATCATTGGAAACCTCAATAAACAAATGGCCTATCTCAATGAGGTCTTGAACTAAATGTTTTAGATGGTTACAATGTTTAGTGTCATGTCCATTTTGGCAATGAAAGTGACAATAAGTGTTAGGCTTGAAATTAGGTGGTAACGGTTGGTTTGGATCAAGTGGTCTAATAGGCAACAAAGTGAGCATGTTTTTTTGAATTAACTGGTTCATTATATTGTGGAGAGTATCAAGTAAATGAGTCAATTGTCTCTTTGAATCACCATAATGATAAGGCATGGTTGCCATAACAACGTCCATTGAATTTTGAACTTGTTGGGTTGGTGGCGATTGTGGTTGAGGAGGCGGATTAAATTGTAAAAATCCTCTATTAGGTCTAGGAAAGTTTTGTGTGTTATTTGGGTTTTGATTGGTGTGTTCTAGTTTGTCAACTCTATTGATGGTTTTTTTTGCATAGCAACAACTCAGACAAAATATGGAAATCCTATCTCTCTTGAAAGGTAAATCTCTATCAACAAGCCTCAAGAGATAACCCCAAGGTCTCTAATGTCAGGTCTTGACAATGCATAAACAACTCAGATAAATAGAAAAAGAGATAAAGGTTGAGAGAGATTCTATTCTAAACTAACTCCTAAGATCAATCACCACAATGATGAAAGTTGCAAATGGATAGATCTCCAATAAAACCAATATCTGCTTGATCAAGGACAAGCCCACAACTCTACATAAATGGTGCAATCTTCTAAGGAAACTGAAGATATTTAGACTATGAATATTCATCCATATACCCACTAACCAACACAATGTAAATAAGCATCCACAATTGAACTTTAGCACAAAATAAGGCCTAGACTAGCTTTGCACAGCAACATACAATTAGAAATTTGCTAAAAGTATGGATTGGAGATTGATCAACATCTTAAACATTTCACCATCATTGCAAAAGAAGTGAAATCTAACATCTAACATTGAGAAATGAGAACAAGAAACCATAAAACTGTTGAAAATAAATACAAAGTTTTCCAAATCAACAACCTAGTTGCATTACTTCTCTAGTATTACATAACAATTTCAAGCCTCTCCTCTCCTATAGCTACTAACCTCTCCTAACTTGGCCAATTACTATATTTACATCTTCTAATTAGCTCTTCTAATCTAGTCTAAGCTCTTTTACAAATGAGAAGGCACTGGCCTTTGATATAAAATTACATTTTGAATCAATGGTCAGGATTTAATTCAATCCAATGGCACAAATTACACCTCTAGAAGCATCCAACAGTTACATTTAATTTGGGAGCTCATGGTACATCATCATCCAATTGCATAAAAGCAGTTAATCATGGAACAATGAGAAAATAATATTATGCCAACCTGTCATTAATGAAAATTCTGATTGGATGATGAAATCAGCTTCACATGTCTTTCAGAAACACCTTCCAGCTATAGATAGTTTGGGCACAAATTCTGATGTAGGCCCCACTTCTAATATTTGAATTAAGCTCTTTCAGATTTCCCTTTTGGCACGAATCCATATTCAAGTCCCCATTTTGATTTATTTAATCCTGAAAAATAGATATCATCATTAGTAGCTCACATCTCAAGAATTTCATTTTCGGGAACATTTTAAAATTTCAAGAAAAAAAATTCCATTTTTGGAAAAATTTGCATTTCGGAAAAAATTTCCATTTTGGGGAAAAAAAATCATTTTGGAAAAAATTTCCATTTTTCAAAAATTTTGGGTTTTTGAGGGGGTCTTGGAATTTTCCAAAAATGGAAATTTCGAGATTTTGAGGGGTTCATGGAAATTTTGGGATTTTCCATCAGGGATCATGGAAATACTCGGATTCCCTACAAGGTCAAAATCCTCTAAACCTCATAACTTTTTTTCTAGAAGGAATTTTCAAAATTTTCAAAAAGCAACCCTGCCTAATTTTTCATCCTCTATCCATGGGTGAAAAAAAGAAAATTTCCATTTTTGAAAAATTTCAAGATTTTTAGGGGGTCTTGGAAACTTCTGGGATTTCCATCAAGGACATAAATCCCCAATTCCATGCAGGGTCAAAATCCCCTAAACTCCATAACTTTTTTTCTAGAAAGAATTTTCAAAAAGTTGAAAAAGCAACCCAACCTAATTTTTCATCCTCTACCCATGGGTGAATATTTTTTTTACATATAACATTGAAAATTCACTTCAAAATCCCCATTTTCAAATTCCAAGATAGGCGAATTTCCCCTAGAGCCTCAAAATATTGTCCTCATCAAACCTAGTCTAGACTTAATCCCAAAATAATCTCCTAAGAAGAGAAAAACCAAAATTTGACCAAGCCAAGAGGCAAAGATGCAAAAGAAAAAATAGGGTCCCTGCCTTCGGTGGGGCGTGTGTGCAAATATTGCACAACAAACTTAGCTAGAAGTAGATTATGAATCGTGACTTGAAATTGAATTTTGGTAGTCACATATGGTTGTACATAGATGCATGAATGAAGGAAATCTCATCATGGTTAGTTTATCCTGAAGACTGGTGTGAAATTTTTTGATAAACATATTTTCTAGATGTGCATCTGGAAGCTTGAAATCAATTTGAGCATATAAGGATTGGTAAGGTGAGATGAAATTTGTCACCTTTTCATTTGTGTTTTGTCTACATCTCATAAGGTCTGCCATTGTCTTTTTAGGTTTCATGTGAACTTGGAAGTGACTAATGAAAGCATCCACCAAATCATTGAATGAATGGATGGAATGATTGGAAAAGTTGGAAAACCATTTTAATGCAGTATCTTTCAAGGTCCTTGGAAAATTTTTTGATAAAATTTTATCGTCAAGGAAAAAGTCATTACACAAAGTTGTAAGGGAAAGTTGGAAAACCATTCTAATGCAGTATCTTTCAAGGTCCTTGGAAAAAGTTTTGCTAAAATTTTATCATTAAGGACAAAGTCATTACACAAATAAGCATTAACATGTTTGATAGGATCTCCTTTTCCTCTGTATTTCTCAAACCAAGGCATTTCTATCCCTTGTGGAATTAGGGTACATAATATTTCTAAGGATAAGGGTCTGCTGTGGACATGATATGTTGTTGGAGCAGTTTGACTGTGACTATGTCGGAAAAACAAGGACAGACAATTGAGAGGGGGAGTGAATCAATTGTCATAGAATATTTGAACACTTTTTAAACTTACATAATTTAATCTCAGATCTAATGAAAATGTAATAAAACATAAACAATCAACACATCAAAAATATAGAGAACACCAATATTTTTACATGGAAACACTGTTAGGGGAAAAACCATGGTGGAGGTTAGTCCACAATATTATACCCTATTAAAAGTATAATGAGAAATAGTATGAATGGACATGCATTTAGGCACACTACCTAGAGCTCACTACTCAAATACAAAAGAGGACTCACTGTCCAATAAGGGTTTGGATTAAAACCATGCAAATTGTGAACTAAGAAACTAGCTTCTACACAAGCCTGATTACAGTTCCAGTTAAGCATAGAAAAACCTTCTTCACTCTTCGCTCAGACTCCTTCACACTCTAATCAAAACTTCTTCACACTCTACTTTGCAATAGAATGATATTCACACATACACACATAGGAGCACATTGGGAACTCTGAGCATACATCACCTCTCATACACCAATGATAAAATTGCTCTTATATATCCACAACATGAGATTACATCAACAAATTTTTCAAACAAAAATATAAAACATATTTTGAATGTCGGCCAAAATTTATAAATAAATTTGCAATGTGAATCCACCAAGGTTGACCACAACATAGTGGAGACACAAATTAACAACTCCAACACAAAAATACTTCAATTAGTTTCACCTCAAAGATCCACAACACACTACCACCATCATGTCAGCCAAGAACATGAAAAACAAAACATATAGAGAAAAATATTCAACCATGAGCACACCTCAATCATTGTGGACAGACGCACCACATAGATAGAGCATGATCTAGAAGCATCCGGAAACAACAAGAACTAACAAAGAAACATCTACAACAACAAAAATTACTAGAAACACATAAACTTCACTCAAGAATACTGACATGACCCACAAAAATACTGTCAAAACAAAATTGTTCACAACATGATCAAATCTTCATGTGGACCTCTAAAACTTCCAGTGGATGAACTAGATACACTCAACAGAAAACCCTTTAATCCACAAGAACTGATCTTCAATGTATAGAACAAGACACCTTCATGACCTTCACAGTTCCACTGGGAACCTACAACACTTTCTTTTACAATTTTCTCAATATCCTCAACATATACAACCTTCAATACACCAAATGCTAATAGTGTTGACATCAATGACAACCACATATTAGTAACACAATCATAGCATCAAACAAAATAATGGTGGAAATTTGATGTTGCATAGATGAAACAATGGTAAGGAGTTCTATAAGATGGCAATTATTGTATGTGGGTTGAGGTGGAAGGGAAAATGGTGATGGAGTGTAAGTGATGTTAGGGGAAGTGAATGAAATTCTAAGGGGTGGGAAAGTGGTGGAAGGGACTTGTGATGCCACAATAGAAGTAGGAATGCTAGTGGAAATAGGGAAAGAAGTAGCCTAAGGCATAGTTATATGGAATTGAAAATTGGTATAAGTTGGTATGGATGCTATGGTTGAGGGGGGAGGACCATGAGGTGTTCCTTAGCTTACAGGATTTTTTGTAGATTGGGTATTTGAAGAGGCATGTTTATTTTAAATCTCAGTAATTTTCTTCATCACTTGCATGCCATCATAACTTTCAATCAAATGATGAAGATTATTAATGGTGGGTATGGAAGTGGTGGAAATGTTTTCAAGTGACAAGTCTTATTGTAAATGTGCAAAGTACTCATGAATATTAATGACCTTTTCTTGTGGGAGGGGATTGTTTTGGTTGTCAACAGGCATTGGATGGAAAGGTGGAGGCATGGAAGTGGTATTGTCAGGGCCTAATGCACCATTGTCCATACTAGGAGTAGGAGCTCATGAGATCCCAAGGTCCACAATGAAAGTGCTATCATGGGATTCCATGAGTCTAGAACTTCTTCTCACTAAAGTATCATCAATGGGGAACCAAACACTCATACAAGTACCACAAAGGAGGGGTGAATGAAAATGCAAGTTAATCTAAGAGCTATAAAATGCAAATAATAGAGATTCTAATAACTATAACAAAGATTCAACTACATGAAACAAAATTGCAAATGAATGCCAAAAAAATGCCAGAAATGATGTCTAAAAAGTGCAGAGGGACTGATTCACCATGGGTGGCGAATGAGTCCCAATATGAAGTTTTTTAGTTTTTATCATAAATTTAAAGATGATTTTAAATTCTCTATAGAATGAAATTAAAGATGCAGAATGCATATTTTGACTTTTTTTAATGAGATGTAATGCAAAAAGGAAGTTTTCACCAATGCAAAATGAAAAGTCCTAGAATGCAATGTCCTAATTGAATTCTAATGCAAATGGAAACTTAAGATGCAATAGGTGAGTGCAATTATAAATTCAAAGTGTTCAAAGGTTGGGTTCACCAAAATGAAACATAGATATTTCAGACCCTATAGACTACTCTAGCACTTTTAGGGTTTTTCACCTAAAAGAAGAGAAATATGGGAAAAAATGCTAATGATTCACTCAAATCAGGATGTATACAATGTTGTTTAATCTAAATGAACTTAACTAAATGCAACTAACTAATCTGAATAACTGAAAAATGAATGCAAAGGTGAGATTTATGACTTGTTTGAAAATGAAATGTGATATGCAAACATGAAGAAAATAGATGAAATGTGAAGAACAAAAAGAGATGGGTCAAATCAGAGTGCACCTAGGAAACATCTGATAAATGTGGAATGTTTTGGAGGTTGATTGAATTCACTGATTTTTCATAGTGGGACTCATTCACTCAGGGTGGCGAATCAGTCCTTCTCTTGGTGAAAAAGTGTTGGGGAGTTGGTTTCTATTTGTCGAGATCTAGAATCTGACAAAATTAAGATTTCCATTCCTAAGGTGAGACTCATTTTCCATAGGTGGTGAATCATTCCTCTCCCAATTTTTTTAAAAATTAGGAGATAACTCTACAACACTAGATTTGGAAATGCCTATTTGTTGGGTTGTCAAAGTCAGTTCTACAGAAAATGGACAAGAGTATGTGTAGGATCATGAGGGGCCAAAAAGTGGTGATATGATTGGTATGTGTAGGGTATGTGGCTGACGACTTTTTTTTACCAAAATTGATGAAACGAAAAGGGTTTTAAAGGAGATTCTCAACTTTCCATCAATATAAATTATGATTTACTTTGAATTTAATAAATAATTATTATTCATTTTCTATTTGAATTACAACAAAAAGTACTGATTGAAAGGCTGATTGAAAAACATCTTTAGCTTTCAAATAGTATCACATTTTTTAAATCTAAAACATGTGTCACATTCTATGCTCAACATACTATAGGATTAAAAAAAGAAAAATTGTATTTCATGAAGTTTTGACCAAGTTAAGGTGGTCAGACATACAATTTTTTATATTTTTTCAAAGTTGTAATAAAAAATTCATAATTAATTATTTACTTGGATTAAAATTACAAAAAATATGCATCACATCTGGACATGAGTCCTCTAGTTATATCTAAAATCTTATAAAAATAATATGATCATTTTATTGTGGCTAGGGTGGTCAAAAAGACACCTACTTCTTATTTTTACCCTAAATTTAAGTACTACTGCATTGAAATTTCAAATTTTCACCAAATAGATTTTTTATTGCTTTAAATAAACCTAGTAGTTTATAAACTACATTCAATTTTCTATAGATTCTATTCTTACATATTTTTGAAATAATATAGATAACTTATTCAATTTTTTATTTCAAGTTTCCTAACTCTGATTTTTCTAGATTTTTTGCCACTTAAGGGCCTATTTTTTCCATGATTATCTTGCACATACCCACAAATAACTCTCTCCAAACATGAATTTGACTCAAGTTGACTTGAAGCACCTAGTTAACTTGGAAATCAATCTTCAACACCTAATAACCTTTCAAATTTGCATACAAAGAGCTACAAACAAACATGCAATAGGGAAAAAATGATTGAGGGTTAGTGAATAGGGGTTTGCCTTGGTCAAACCCCACTTTTGGTAATTAAACCCTTGAAAAGATAATGAAATGAAAAAGAAAGATAAACTAATAACATGCAAATGCTATCAACTTACCTAACCATTAATGATGCAAGTATGAAGTAATGTCAATGGTTGCTTCAAAGTGTTTGAATTGTTGATGTAAAATGCTTGAATACTTGAGTGAATAGGTGGATAAGTGAACTTGATGAATGGGTGTTGACGGGGGGTTAGAATGAGATGAAAATAAGTCATTTATACAATTCTTGTGCCTTAGTATCTATTCATACCTCATCATAGGCCAACATTAAGTGATTTTGAATAGAATCTTGAAAGGAAATTTGAAATATTTTGAATTTGAGGCCAAGGGGGACTCATTCACCACCCATGGTGAATGGGTCCCACCTATGACCTAAAAACATGTGTCAAGAAAAATGGTGTATTTAACATTATTTGTCAGGATAACATTCAAAAATACACTTAATTACAACTTATGAGGGGATAAAGAGACCAAATAAACCATGAGAAGGGTGTAAATAGTAAAAATATGTCTAGAAGAGCGTGAAAGCTTGTTACAAGACTTTACAACACTTCAAAATAGGACTTGTTGATGAGTAAAAAGGTTATTTTTAGGTGAATTGCATTAAATAGAGTCTAGAAGAATGTAGAAATGTCTTACAACACTTCACAACACCTTCATAAGACATCGTTCTTTCAGTTTTAGTACCTAAATAAGCATGGTCAAGCAATGTTACAACATAAAATCAGAGCAACATAGTTCCAACACCATGAAACAAGACCTAAAGGGCCATGAAAATGACAAGGGGCAATTTTTATATGACACACTAAGCATTCAAATCAAGCATCTAATCAAGCATCTTGGAGCAGCCATTAATACATCCTCAGATTTTCTTCAACAAGGGTTTGGGAAATTGATAGTATTTGCATGTTATTTTTTTATCATTCTCTTACATTTCATTATTTCATTAAGGGTTTGATTACCAAAGTGGGGTTTGACCAAGGAAAACCCCTATTCTCTAACCCTCAACCATTTCCCCCCTCTTTCATGTGTATTTGTAGACTTTTGTATGAAAATTAATCAAGAAATTAGGTGTTGAGGAGTGGTCAACAATTCAACAAGGTGCTTCAAGTCGAAACAACCTTATTTCAAGCTTGGAGAATACATTATGTCTGTTTTCTATAGAATTAACTTCATCAACCCGACATGCAGACAGCCTTATATCTAGTGTTGTAGAATTGTCCCATGATTTCATAGAATTTTTGGAGAGGACTAATTTTCCATCAGTGGAAAATGAGTCCCACCTTAAGACTGGAAATCTAGATTTTGTCAAATTCTAGGTCTCGACACTCAAAAACTAGCTTCTAGGTAGTTTTCATCAAAACTAGGACTAATTTGCCATCAATGGAAAATGAGTCCCATTGGTGATTTTTATTAATCTCAAAAAGCATTCAGAACATTCCAAAATCTTCATCAGACTTCCAAGTGTAATCTGATTCAGTCTCCTTTTTTTTTTTTGCATTTATTCATATTTAGTTCATGTTTTCATATCTCACTATGTTTTTAAACATTGCATAAATCTTAGGTTTTTCATTTATAATCAATCAAATAGATCATCCAATTGCACTTAGATCATTCTATTTAGTCTAAATAACATCACACATTGCATAATTTGAGTGAACCAACATAGATCTTTTGAGTGGGGTTTATCTCTCTCTTTTTAGGTGAGACATCCTAAGAGTGCAAGAGTACCCTATAAGCCCTACCTAATAATTGACGGCTCATTTTGGTGAACTTGCATATTGAACACTTTATAATTTTTTATTTCAATTGCATCTTGAATCTTATACTTCATTTGCATCAACATTCAATTATGGTATTGTATTCTTTTTGCATCCTTAGGTTTCTCAAATTGCATTAGTGAAAGACTTCATTTAGGTTTCATTTTTGCATTGCATATCATTGAAAAAACTAAAAATATACAACTGTATCCTTAATTTTCATTTGAAAAGCATTAGAACCAAATTAAATTTTCTACAAAACACAAAAAAAATCTCATACTAGGGCTGATTCACCACCCTCGATGAATAAGTCCACATGCACATTTTAGACTACATTTTTAGGCATTTTTTGGAATTTTCCTATATCTCTATTCTCTATAGTTACTTCTCTATTTCAGTTATTAGAATTTCTATTAATTGCATTTTACACTCCTAGATTACCTTGCATTTTCATTTACCCTATCTTTTGTGGTACTTGTATGAGTGTTTGGTACCCCATTGATAATACTTTAGTGAGATGAAGTTCTAGACTCATGGCTTCCCACAATAGCACTTTTGTTGTTATTGTGGACCTTGGGATCTCAAGAGCTCTTGCTCATAGTATGGATAGTGTTGCATTAGGAATGGATACAACCACCACTATGCCTTCACCTTTCCATCTAATGAATATTGATACACAAAACAATTCCATTCTAGAAGATAAAGTCATTAGTATTCAAGAGGATTTTGCACGCTTACAACAAGACTTGTCCCTTGAAAAATTTCCACCACTGCCATACCTACAATAGAAAACCTTCATCGTTTGATTGAAAGTGATGATGGCTTACAAGTTATGAATTTTTTTTTTGAGATTTACAATAAACATGCCTCTTCCAATTCTCAATCTACAACCATTGTTGTAAGCCAAGGAGGACTTCACATTCCTCCCCCTTCAACCATAGCATCCATAGAAACTTCACTTCTCAGGTTGCAACAACTATGCAATAGGTAAGTCATGTGACTCCTTTTGTACTTCCACCTAGCATTCCTAGTTCTATTGTGGCATCACAAGTCTCATCTACCACCTTCACCCCTCCTAATTTTTCTTTCACTTCTCCCAACAATACCTACACTCCATCACCATTTTCTCTTCCACCTCAAACCACTTATACTGACCCCATCATTACACAACTCCTTAACATAGTTTCATCCATGCAACAACAAATTTCCACCATTATCTAAGGCCAAAACGCTCCATCCGCATATGATATTCATATTAGCCCCTTATCCTTATAAATATTATGCACACCGATGCAATAAGGGATTGAAATTCCACAGTTTGAGAAGTACAGTGGTAAAGGAGACCCTATTAACCATGTCAATGCTTACACAACCTTCTATAGTGATTTTGTCCTTGATGATAAACTCTTAGCCAAACATTTTCCCTAGCCCCTAAAAGATACTATATTAAAGTGGTTCTCAAACCTACCTAATCATTCCATCCAATCATTTAATAAACTTGTGGATGCCTTTATAAGTCACTTCCAAGTTCACATGACTCCTAAAAAAATAATGGCTAACTTAATGAGATGTAGACAAAACACATATGAAAAAGTAACTGGTTTCATTTCACGATATCAGTCATTGTATGCTCAAATTGATGTCAAGATTCCTAAAGCACATCTGTAGAAGATGTTTATCGAAAACTTGTATACAAACCTTTAGGATCAGTTAACAATGATGAAATTCTATTCTTTCATGCACTTGTGCACAACCCTCTGTGATTATCATAATCGGTTTCTAATCATGAATCAAAGTCCACTCCTAACCGAGCTGAAAGGTCTAAATCAAACAACTAGAACAACACACATAACTTTCATAAACCAAACAGAGGATTTTTACAATTCAATCTTCCTTCTCAACCACAAACCTAACCTATTCCAAACCAAGTGGCAGTCATTAAAGTAGTGGTTCCTTACACCTATGGGGACCTAAAGAGAGAATTGATCCCCCTAACCAATACCCTCCATAATACAATGAATCAATTACTCTAGCAACAAATGATCACTTTTTCTATCATTAAACCACTTGATACCACCAATCCCTTACCACCCACATTTAAACCAAATGCTTATTGTCACTTTCATCACCAAAATGGCCATGACACCGAACAATCTAAGCATATCAAACACTTAGTTCAAGACCTCATTGATTCGGGCCATTTATCCATTGTAGGAGTCACTGATCGAGGCAATAAGCCTGTTGTACCTCCTAACCAAAATTTACAAATTTTCACCAACCCAATGCCTAAACATAATATTTCATTTTTTAAGGCTAGTGAAACTTCAAGCATTGATGTAATGAATGTTGATACAAATAATGAACAACATGATATAAATCCCAATGTTACCCAAGTTAATCCTATGGATGAACTTGTGGGTGTGGTAGATGTTATCCCTCATAAGGGCCAAACCAATAAATCTCTTGATATTACCTTTACTTCGCATGATATACTTAAAAAGCTTCCTAATGGTCCTCTTTACATAGGTGGTAGAATCTATGATAAGCCCACAATTGGCATATTAATAGATCCTACTTGTGGAGAGAATGTGATCACATAAGATTTTTTAATATTACATGAACTTTATCAAGAAGAATATGATAAACCAACTACATGGATTAAAACACATTTAGGTTTTTCATGCCCTACAGTCAGATTGATCATGCTCCCTTTACAAATAGGACCCAAATCTCTAGATGTAACATTTTCTATTATTCCAAAATCAAATCAATTTTGCTTGTAGCTAGGCCACCCTTGGCTTTGGTCAATGAAAGTGGTACCTTTCATTGTTCATAAGTGTTTGAAGTTTCCACATGACAATGAAATATTTACCATACACCATAGTGGTTTTAATCCATTATCTTCTAAAGATAACTTTTCCTTATAAGCCTTTTGGCCTGTACCTATAGAATCCATTACCCCTTGTAGATATTTCTTTTACATAGCCTATCAAAAGTTCAAAGAAAAAAAAAAGCCAAGTTGTCTCCTTGTAACAAGTCCCCATCCACTTCCACTCCTCCCACTTCCACTCCTCCTATCATAGATGAAATGATGCTTCCACTTACACAAGTGAACATGAAAAAGCAAAGTAGCCTTCCCAACAACCAAAAAAAAACATTTCCCCTTCATTGTTTAATTGACCAAGAGATACTAAAATCAATTCCTTCATGCCTCCTCTCATTAAACAAGTGTATAAAGCTAAAGAGAAAGTGATTGAATCATGCTCTTTGGTTTCTTCCGTTCTTCCCCCTTTAGATGAAAAGGAACCTATCCTAACTCAATTCACTCTTACACCTCAAAAACTTCAAAATAGAATTAAACAAAACCACGGTGCTAGGGAACATAGGTGTCATTGTCATCTCATGTCTCGTCAATCATGAGTGGAAGAAAACATAGAAACCTAACCTACACCTTTTAAAAAAGAAATAGATGATCGCGCTCCTTCTCCTAACCCACAACAAAAAAATATGGTCCAACCCACACAACCGATCGATCCAATCCAACAACCACAACTTTTAATACATTCTCCTTTGGAAATAACCCTTCGTCCTCCCATTGTAATAAATCTTGATGATGATGAGGAGGAGGAGGAGATTCCAAAAATAGATGAAGTGTATAACAATGTAAACTCTTTATTCTCATCTACCATGAGCTTAAATGATAAATCTTCTCAAGCAAGTGAAGAACTTGGTACATCTCCTAGTTCAGCACTTGCAATTTTTCCTTTGGACAATCAACTTCCCTCTCAATATATTGAGCATGATTGGGAGGCAGATGACTTGTCAGATGGTTGACTTGCATTCACCCTACTAGCCTTTTGGATATTTCTTTTATTTTCTCTTTATTTTATGATTTTATGTGCATATTGTGTTCCCCCGTGATGTGCATTTGATGTTCTCCCTCTCTTTGTACACTTATTCTATTTTTACCTATATTCTTCTATCTATCGTACATTATCCTTTTTCCTCTTTCTTATGTTTTTCCTTTTGTGGATGACACAAAGCATAGAGACACCCTATGTCTCCTCCATGTTGACCCAAAAGGTCCCTTTTTTTGTGTTTTCCTTTTGGGGATAACACAAAGAATAGAGATGCCTTATGTCTCTTCCATGTTGACCCAAAATGTCCTTTTCTTTTGTGTTTTCTTTTTGGGGATGACACAAATCATTGAGACACCCTATGTCTCTTGGGTGAAGCCACAATAGTGGTTTACAATTTGATGGAGGAAGAAAAAAAAGAAAAAAATGACCCCATGCAAAAAAAGCTTAGTTTTAGGGGTTTGGATGAAATTGTAGGTTCGAGTGAACCCATTAAATATTGGGCCCACATTTGCCACCCAAAGAAAACAAACAAAATACAAAAGGAAAGGGGGTTCGAGCAAAACCATATGGATTCACTCGAACCCCCCTTTTCCCTCATTCTCCCCCTTAGGAACTTTGGAAGTCCAAATTTTTATGCTTTGAAGCTCAGGTTGAGGATGAAAATGGAGGAGACTTCACAAACCCAACTGGAATCAAGTAGTCCTCAAAATGAGCTATCTAATGACTATAATTTTAATATGTTTTGGTTTTATTATGTATTTGTTTTTTTATTTTTATTAAGCATAGTTTTTTCACCAAAACTCAAGCTTTCTATTCAACTCATGTGGAAAAACAACAGATTATAAAAAAAAATTTGAAAAATATGAGTGAACAAGATATTGAATTCCTTGATCCAACAAAAAAAAGAAAAAAATTGATACATACAAAAAAAGTTATGCATTATACGGTCGCGCTATGTCTAAATTGTATTTGGTTTGACTTCGAAACTTGATTAAAGAAAAAATATTCAATAGAAAACTATCTAACCAAGTGGAAGGATTGGATATTGGAGTTACAAATCTAAATTTCAAAAAATTAGAATTTTATCCTTCATGGAAAAAAGTTGTGTTATACGGTGAGCGTCACTTTTTTAAAATGTTGTTTTCTTAAAAAAACCTATTTTTCAAGGGAGATGGAAAAAGAAGTGCAATCTGATTCCAAAAAAATTGAAAAAAATATAATTAGAATCTATAGACAAAATTTCATGAAACTCTAGTTTGCATCATCTTCAAATTCCTCATGGTTTAGCCGCTATAGGTGCCCGAAAGTGAAGATTTAGTTAAAAAAATTATTTCAATGTCCAGTTTGGCCAAAAATTGTAAACCACTATTGTGGGATCACCCTCTTCCATGTTGACCCAAATGGTTCATTTTGTTTTTTACTTTTTTTTTCTTGTGTTTTTCCTTTTGTGGATGATGCAAGGCATTGAGACTGAAATGTCTCCTTCATGTTGACCCAAAAGCTTTTCACCTTTTTGTTTTCTTTTCGCTGGTATTTTCCTTTTGGGGATGATGCAAAGAATAGACACACCCTATGTCTCTTCCATGTTGAACCAAAATGGACTTTATTTTTCTTTTTATTTCTCTCTCTTTGTGTCATTCTTCTAGTTCTATGTATTTGGGGAATGATGATAGCTCTGAGTTCTTTAATAAAAACATTGCAGCAATGAACATATTGACCCCAAATCCATAGATCCCTTATGTGTTTTGTGTGTTCTTTTTTGGGGGCCAACTCCCTTTGTTTTGTTTGTCCTTTTTGTTGACATGGCGCAACCTAACTTAGAAACATATGACTTGGAATATAGCTTTCCAAGTTGGCTGTCATATCTTTTTTCTTATTTCCTTCTCTACTTTAAAGCAATCTCTCACAAAACGATGTGTAGCAATTCCTTTAAAGTGGGGGGCATACATTACCATTAATTCATTTTGCATTGTTGGTTCTTAGTGTATCCTTTTCATTCATAAGATGTGTTTGACACTTTCTAGATGACATTGGGTATGATGTCCTTCATAAGTGTGATCTATCTTAGTATATTACATTCCTCTTGGTGGCCTGATGTGATGCATTGCATCCCCTAAGTTGTGAATATAATATTCTTTGATCGGTCCTCTCTTGGAGACATTAGACAAAATGTTACCTAAGTGACTAACCTTTCATGAACTTAACAAGACTCCTTTGAACATCTTTTCACATTTTACATTTTTACATTTTTACATTTTTCACTTTTTCCACCTTGCATAATGCAACTTGCATGCCTATGGTACCTTTCCTCTTTGTTCATGAGTTCTAAGAATAGGAAGCTTTGCTTGTCTCATGAAGTAGGAACTGGCATTTTCCTCTATGGGGTCTTGTTAAAGTTATCGGGAGGTATAACTTTGATATGATTGAGTGGGAATGCCATCTAGTGGTACGAATTTCTCCATAGCCACCTATGTGTTTGTGAGTGCATACCAACTAGCCTATGTATCTTTCCTTTTTGGGCCTTCTCACTCGACAGACCACCATGAGTTCTGTCCCTCTAGAGTGAGTATGCATTCTCTTTTTTCAAACAATTAGCCTAGATCTAGTCCACAACTAGTTGGACATATGATCGAAGCTTAATCTGATTCTCCCTTTTCTTCACATGTGTGTTCATTTGTTCTTATGTTTAGTTTGTCATTGGATGTTCATCCTAGGGGCTTGATCATCCCTCTTGATCATTGTCATTCCATCTTTCTAACATAAGTGCATTTGAAACCTCCTCTCGATATGCATGGCTACTTTAGGGGGAGTTTGAAGCAACTTCATCCTCTCACTAAAGTGGGGGCTAAATTCACCATAGAAAAATGGTCCCTAGACATTTTCATGGTCTTTTAGTCCTTTCTTCATGATGCTTGGTCTATTTTGCTCTGATTTAATGTTGTAATATGGCTTGAACACTCACATTTAGGTTTATGACATCTTGTGAAGGTGTTGTGAAACATTTCTACATTCTTCTAGACTCTATTAATTATAATTAACCTAAAGATCACCTTTTCATAAATTATCAAGTCCTATTCTAAAGTGTTGTAAAGTCTTGTAACAAGATTTCATGCTTTTCTAGGCTTGATTTCACTATTTACACCTTTCTTATGCTTTATTTGACCCCTTTATGCCCTTGTAAGGCTTAATTAAGTGTATTTTTGAATGTGAACCCAACAAGCAACATTAAATGTGACTTACTTCTCGACACCCATTTTCAGGTCCAAGGTACAACCCATTTTCCATGGGTGGTGAATGAGTCCCCCTTTGCTCCAAATTCTTTTTTTTTTTAAATTTCTTTCTAGTTTTTATTCAAAATTACTTGATATCGGCCTATGATGAGGTATCAATTTGTTTCTAAGGAACAAGTGTGTATAAATAAGTGTTTCTATTCTCATTTTACATCTCCTATCTCATTCATGCAAATCCCTCAATTCATTAAGAATTCAAATAATATTTGAGCACCTTTGCATCATCAAATCAAGCATCTTGGAGCAACCATTGACACAACTTCAAATTTTCATCAAGAAAGGTTTGGTAAGTTGAGAGAATTTGCATGTTATTTTTTTATCATTCTCTTACATTTCATTATTTCATTAAGGGTTTGATTACCAAAATGGGGTTTGACCAAGGAAAACCCCTATTCTCTAACCCTCAACCATTTTCCCCCTCTTGCATGTGTATTTACGGAATTTTTTATGTAGATTAATCAACAGATCAGGTGTTGAAGAGTGGTCAAGAAATCAACAAGGTGGTTCAAGTCAAATCAGCCTTATCTCAAGCTTGGAGAAGACATTCTGTCCATTTTTTGTAGAATTAACTTTGTCAGCTCGACAAGAAAACAACCTCAGATTTGGTGTCTGCAAAATTGTTCTTTGATTTCACAGAATTTTGGGAGAGGAATAGTTCATCATCAGTGGAAAATGAGTCCCACCTTAAGACTGGAAATCTAGATTTTGTCAGATTTCGGATCCCGACACTCATAAACTAGCTTCCAGGTAGTTCATCACAAGTAGGACTGATTCGCCATCAGTGACAAATGAGTCCCACTAAGAATTTTTAGTGATCTCAGAAAACATTCAAAAAATTCCAAAATCTTCATCAAACTTCCAAGTGTGCTCTGATTTAGCCTCATTCTTTTCTATTTTACATTTAAATTCATATTTAATTCATGTTTGCATATCTCACTATGTTTTCAAACATTGAATAAATCTTAGGTTTTCCATTCATAATTAGTCAAATAGATCATCCTATTGCACTTAGATTATTCCATTTATTCTAAATAACATCACACATTGCATAATTTTAGTGAACCAACCTAGATCTTTTGAGTAGGGTTTATCTCTCTCCTCTTAGGTGAGACATTCTAAGGGTGCAAGAGTCACATATAAGCCCTACCCAAAAATTGGCAATTCAATTTTCATGCATTTTCATTATTTTTTCTTGAGGGATATAATCAACCATAATTTGAACACTTGGAAAAACACTTGTAGGTAAGGTGGCATAGCAAAAGTGGTATCAAAGGTATGGTCCATATCTAGTGAACTAATACCAACACTAGAAATAAGAGAGATTGATAACCCAAGATGCACAAGAAGTGTTTTATCATGGGATTCCTTGAGTCTCACAGTTCTTCTAACCATAGTATTAGTAGTAGGACACCAAGTAAGACAACTTATACAAGGGATAAACCACATAAAGTGTAATGAACACAATATCCTATGCTTGTAATTACACTTGAAATGAAAGAAATTGGAATAACAACAATTCTGCAAACTAAAATAGAGAATTGAAGATAGCCAATAGAAGCAAAGAAAATAAATTTCAGATCCTAAAACCTAGAAAGTAAAAATTAATAGGGACTAAGACATAAATAAGGGCCTCTTGGTCCTATTGGTGAAACTATGAAGTTCTATTGACTGAAACAAACAACAAACAATAGAGAAAGGACTCTGAGATAGAAACCCTAAGAGGGACTAAGATGCTAGGAAGGGTGCTTTAGTCCTAGTAGAGGTTTTTCTCCAAAAAACAACAAATTTTGGATTGTCTATAGTGTTTAGAGATTTCTGATTCAAGATGCTGATGTTTAGAAATAAGAAAATGTGCAAATGAATGAAATAAAAATAACTAGTAACAAGCAATTGAATGCAAAGTTAATGTAATTTTTTTCAATTTTGAATGCAACAAGAATGTTTCTAAATGCAATTAAGATGATAAAAAATGTATTTTTTAGTTTTTGATTGAAATGAAATGATGCAATAAAGAAAAAATGCAGCCTATATGCACTTTTACTAATGCAAATATTTGAAACCCTAAATACAATTTTCAGTAAATATGAAAAAACCCTAGATGTAATTTCACTAATGCAATATGCAATGCAATAATGAATGCAATCTAGATCTAGGACTATAATGAAATCCAAATCATAAAATGAATGCTCAAGAGAGTTGAGTTCACCAAAATGAACCAGTTAGGGAAAGGGGTACACTAATAGCACTTTTCTCCCACACGATCATTCAATAATGTCCTAGGAGTCCTAATTGGATTTACTATCAACCTCACAAGGTGATTCAATAAGGAAGACCTATGAGGGGTATTTTTTAGCTTTTAGGGGATCACAACCAACCAAATGCTTGGAAAAGATAAATGAACATTCAAATCATAAAATCTAACAATGTAAGCTAAACGAAGGATGCAAATAATAAAAATATGTAATAGGGAGTTAGAGGTACGTACTTGGGAAGTTTGGAGATGTTGCGAGGATTCTATAAATGCAAATAAGCTACCAAAATATTTCAAGGAGGAAAAAGACTCCTTTACTATTGTCTTAGTCCTACTACTATTTTTCAGGGAAAATGTGGAATCTTTGAATGTTAGAACCAGATCTAGAAGAATTTATGGAAAATACCCTCAAGAGGACCAAGACACCTTTATTGTTGTCTTAGTACCATTCAAAAATTTTGAAATATTTTAATGGGGTCCTAAGGCTTGATGTTTGGTCTTCCTTCTTCTCTGATCTCAGGTTCTAAAACCTTCAGATTTGGCTTGTAGGTGAGTTTTTGTGAGGATGACATCTTTGTAATACAACTTTGAAACTTTGCAACTTTGCACTCCAAATGATCTTCAATTTTTTTATCTAAATCTACAATCACAAACACACAAGAGAGGAAAAACTTGTTGATTGTTAGAGAATGGGGGTTTGCCTTGGTAAAACCACTTGTTGGTAATTAAACCTTGAAATGAAATAGAATAATGAAGGGAAATTATGAATGAACAATATGCAATGCTACAACTCACCAAACCCTTTTTGTAAAGTCTACAAACTTGTGTGAAATGGTTGTGATGGATATAGATCTTGAATCAAAGGAATTCTTGATAGATATGGACTTGAATTACTTGCTTGAATCAAAACCCTACATCACAAATGTTAGCACAACATACATGATGCAAGATGATATGATGCTTGAATCTTGATTATGGCTCCAAATGCTTGATGAATGGCTCTTGAATGTTGTAATGCTTGAATGCTTGGAAGGTTAGATTGCTTGTTAGATTCTTATGAGAAAATGAGAGAAGGAACCTTGTATTTATACTTACCTATTCTTAATATCCAAAAATTACACCACACCAAGCTAACATATGATTTTATTAAATAAAGGAGGCTAAATCCTACAATAATTTGAAATTAAATCTTAAAAATAACTCAAGGAGGACTAAGATGCCCTAGGTGGCATCTTAGTCCCGAGTCATGAAACTTGGGGCACATACACCAAAAAGGGGCCCATTTAAGATACCTCAAAATTAGGGTCCCAAGACCTTTGACGGCCAAAGATGCCCTAGGTGGCATTTTAGTCTTGACCTAAAAATAAAGGACACTTTGATGACATCATTAAACTATCATTTAAATATTCATTGGAGAATGTCGGGATTAGCCAGAGAAAGATATAATTCATAGGGCTTGTGGATGCAAAATAGGACCAATTAAGACATAAATAGGGATAAATAAAGCAAGGTGGGCCCAAACAAGTGTGAAATTTCAAGGGTATTCATTTTACTACAATAAATTAATGAGTAAACACCCATAAATGAACATTCAACTCAAAAAATAAGCAATCCAAGCCAAATAAGGAGATCAAATGATAAAATTAAACCACAAGTTAGGGGGTATGTACCTGGGAAGTCTGGAAATGTGATGATTATTCTGAAAATGCAAAAGTGTGAAAATATGCTAGAGAGGACTAAGAGGATCTTACTATTGTCTAAGTCCCGCTCCTATTTTATGGGGTAGATGCAGAATCTTCAGATGTCAAAATTGGATTTGGAAGAATTTTTGAAAAATATCCTCAGGAGGACTAAGACACCTTTACTATTGTCTTAGTCTTGATCTGAATTTCTAAAATCTCTGAATGTGGTCCTGATGCTTGATGTTTTCTCCTTCTTCTTCTATGATCTCAGGTTATAATAAATTCATATTTGGCCTATAGGTGAGTGAACCATAGATTTTTTGCACCATGCACCTTTGAAGCTCTTCTAGGGATTTTCACCTAAAAGGAGAAAGTAGGGCCAAAAATGTTAAAAGGGGTTCATTAAATTTATGTTATGTATGATGTTGTTTAAGGTAAATGTAATGAACTACGTGCAATTAAGTGATCTATATTATGTATGAAAAACCTAAGAATTGTGCTATGTTGGAAAAAATAATGTGATATGCAAAAAATGAAATAGGAATGAATAGATGTAGAAAAAAAAGAAATGGATTGAATCTGTGTGCACCTATGCAAGATTTGAAGAATCTAGAATGGTCTTAATGTTGTCTAGAATCATAGAAAATCAACAGTGGGACCCATTTTCCAAAGGTGGTGAATGAGTCCCGCTTCAGGTGAAATCTATCATGAACCAATTTCTAACTATCAAGATCTAGAATCTGACAAAACCTAGATTTTCAGTCTTAAGGTGTGACTTATTCACCATTGGTGGTGAATGATTCCTCTCCCAAAAGTCTAAGAAATCAGGAGACAACTCTACAACACCATATTTGGAAATGTCTACTTGTTAGGTTGTCAAAGTCAAATATGTAGGAAACAAACAAAATACCTTCTCCAAGCTTGAAAAATGGTTGATTTGACTTGAAGCACCTAGTTGACTTGTTTACCACTCTTCAACACCTAAATGCTTGTTAAATTTGCACACAAAAATCTGCAAACACACATGCAAGAGGGGAAAAATGGTTGAGGGTTAGAAAATAGGGGTTTTCCTTGGTCAAACCCCACTTTGGTAATCAAACCATTAATGAAATAATGAACTAAAAGAGAGTGATAAAAAAATAACATGCAAATGCTATCAACTTACCAAACCCTTGTTGAAGAAAATATAAAGATATGTCAATGGTTGCTCTTGAATGCTTGATTTATGCTTGATTTGATGTTGTAAAGTGCTTGAGTGAATGAAAAGATTGCTTGGATGTGATGTGTGATTGTAGGAGATGTAAAATGAGGTGAAAATTACTTACTTATACACACTTTTGCCTTAGTAATCAATTAATACCTCATCATTGGCCAACATCAAGTGATTTTAAATAAAAAATCGAAAGGAAATTTAAAATATTTTGAATTTGGAGCCAAGGGTGAGTCATTTTCCACCCATGGCAAATGGGTCCCACTCAGGACCTAAAAATATGTGTCAGGAATTAAGTCAAATTTAATGTTATTTGTCGGGTTTACATTAAAAAATGCACTTAATTAAGGCTTATAAGGGCATAAAGGGGTCAAATAAAGCATAAGAAAGGTGTAAATAGTGAAATTAAGCCTAGAGAAGTGTAAAATCTTGTTACAAGACTTTACAACACTTCAAAATAGGACTTGATAAGTGATGAAAAGGTGATTTTTTAGGTAAATTGTAATAAATAGAGTCTAGAAGAGTGTAGAAATGTTTTACAACACTTCACAACACCTAAACAAGACATAAATATTTGAATTTTATTACATTAATATACATGTTCAGGCCACATTACAATATAAAATCAAAGCAAAATAGACCAAACATCATGAAACAAGACCTAAAAGGCCATGAAAATGACAAGGGGCCATCTTTCCATGGAACATTTAGCCCCCACTTTAGTGAGAGGATGAATTTGCTTGAAACTCACACTAAAGTAACCATGAACATTAAGAGGAGGGTTCAAATGCAATTATGTCAGCAAGATGGAATGACAACTAAGCATAAGAACAAAGGAACACACAATTGTTGAAATGATGGAATCAAATGAAGCTTCGATCGTCTGTCCAACTAGTTGTGGATTAAATCTAGGTTGGTTGTTTGAAAAAGAGAATGTATACTCACTCTGGGGCAACATAACTCATGGTGGTCCACTGGGTGAGAAGTCCCAAAAAGGGGAAGTACATACACTAGTTGGTATGCACTCACAAATACAAAGGTGGCTATGCAAAAATTCATGCTGCTGAGTGGGCTTCCCACTCAACCATATCAAAGTTATACCTCCTGATAACTTTAACAAGGTGCCACAAAAAAAAAATATCAGTTTGTGCTTCATGAGAAAATAAAAGCTTCGTATGCTTAGAACTCATGAAAAAGAAGCAAGGTACCATAGGCATGCAAGTTACATTATGCAAGGTGGCAAAAACGTAAAAGAAAAAATGTAAAAAATTAAAAATTAAAAATGTAAAAAGTAAAAAGTGTAAAAGATGTTCAAAGGAGTCTTATTAAGTTCATGCAAGGTCAGTCACTTAAGGGACATTGTGTCTAATGTCTCAAAGAGAGGACCAATCAAAGAATAAAATATTCACAACTCAAGGGATACAATGTATCACATTAGGCCACCAAGAGGAATGTAATATACTAAGATAGATCACACTTATGAAGGACATCACACCCAATGTCATCCACAAAGTGACAAATGCATCATATGAAATGACAAGGCTACACTAGGAACCAAGAAAACAAATGAATTATGGTAATGTATGCCCCCCTCTTTAAAGGAATACCTACACATCATTCTGTGAGCAATTACTTTAAAGTAGCAAAGGAAGGAAGGTGCAAGAGGAAAACAAGATATGATAAAAAACTTGGAAAGCCCTATGCCAAGTCATATGTTTCAAAGTTAGGCTACGCCATGTACATGAAAATGAAAAAAAAAGAAAAAGGAGGTTGCCCCCCAGGGAAAAACATACCAAACACAAAATATATCTATGGGTTTGGGGTCAATATGTTCATTGCTGCAATGTTTTATAAGGAGCTCAAAACTATCATCATTCCCCAAAGCACATAGAACTAGAAGAATGTCACAAAGAGAGTGAAAACAAAAGGAAAAATAAAGTCTATTTTAGGTAAACATGGAAGAGACATTGTGGTCTCAATGCCTTGCATCATCCTCAAAATAAATAAAAAGAAAAAGCTTTTGGGTCAACATGAAGGAGAAATTTTTGTCTCAATGCCTTCCATCATCCCCAAAAGGAAAAAGAAAAAAGAGGCAAAATGAAAAAGGGACTGATTGGGTCAACATGGAAGAGACATATGGAATCTCTACACTTTACATCATCCCCAAAAGGAAAACAAAAAACAAAAATGAAAAATACAAGGACCTTTTGGGTCAACATGGAAGAGATATATGACATCTCTACACTTTGCATCATCCCCAAAAGGAAAACACAAAAAGAAAAAGAAAAAGAAAGGAACCTTTTGGGTCAACATGGAAGAGATATAGGGCATCTCCATGCTTTGTGCCATCCCCCAAAGGAAAACATAAAACAAAAATGAAAAAGACAAGGACCTTTTGGGTCAACATGGAAGAGACATAGGGAATTTCTACGCTTTGCATCATCCCCAAAAGGAAAACACTAAACGAAAATGAAAAATACAATGCACAACATATAGAAGAGAGATACAAATAGAGGAAGTGTATGATGAGAGAGAAAACATTGAACGCATGATACAAGGGAACTTGATATGCACAAAAAATAAAAATGAAGAGGAGCTAGTAATGCAAACGTTAGTCAACCATTAACTAAATTATTGGTTTCTCAGTCTATTAAGTGGAAAAGGAATAACATAGTTAAGTGACAAAGAAAATTGCATTACAAGGGAAAAGCTAACAACTTCTTGTACCACACAAAGTGTAGGGAAAGAATGAGCTGATGTGGGTGATGTAAAAGTATCATGCAATAGTGAGAATAGTAAATTGTACAACTTAAGGCATGATCAAGGGAGTAAGTTTTTATGGGATAATAGGAAGGCAATCAGTATCAGTGAAATGATAGTTATCCAGTATGTCTTTCAATGTTTGACATTCTTTGGTTCGATGTCAAGAATATAATGATATTTTCAAAATTGTACGTCAGAATCTTTAGGATGAATGACCATCCTATTGATAGGTGGTAAAAGTATAAGACCTTTGTTTAAAAGAAGATGAAGTCTCCTTTCATATTCAGGTAGAGGATGTGTAGGAAAATTGAGTTTCTTCAATTTATAGGGTCATTTTCTTTTGCTAGATTCTCCTTTTTTGTGAATAGGAGGAAGAGGACCTGTGGGGATCCTAGATTCTTTGTTTTTAGAATCATGTACTATTTTGTCATGTGGAAGGAGAATGTTTAAGTTAGGAGGAGAATCAAAGATCACTATACCATCATCTCTAAGTCTCCAATATTCAAAAGGAGTTTTATCAGGATGAGATGTATTTTGATATCCTAATCCTATGGTGTTTTCTTCTGTTGGTTTTTGTTCAATAAATTGGTGAATGTCATGTTCATGTTTTGTGTTACAACCTTGTTTTCTTAGTATAATAAATCCTTTATCATATGTTTCTTCAAGGTTTATGGGAGTGTTTGTGACTTTGTGATCATAAAATGGGTGAGGGTGTGTTTGTTTAGAGGGACTAGGTACACTAGATGGAGGAACCTTAGATCCTTCATTGACTTCATGATGTAAGTATGCAAAGTGACCAGGGGGTGTAACAGTAGGAAGATCTTGTGTTCTTCTGGATGGATAAAAGGTTGCATTGGCTTCTAGGTTATCAAGGTATTCATTAGAGAACTTGATCATGCTATCATCATCTTCTCCAATGATGTATACATCATGAGGAGGAAAATCATGAGGAGTTGAAGGAGCATGTGGAAGTTCAAGGTCATTAGGGTCACAACCAAAGGCACAATTGGACATGTCTACCAAGGATTTTAATGAATACCAAAACTTATTAAAAGAAAATTCCATAATGAAAGTAAACTAAGATGAAATAAATGACTGAAAAATAAGATTCTAGAGATGAAAACATAAAGCAACTATAGAAAAATTTAATGCAGAAAAATTTCAAAAAATGTCTAAAAATATTGTGTAAAAAGTGCAGAGGGATTGATTCACCTAGGGTAGTGAATGAGTCCTAGTATGATATTTTTTGTGTTTTTGAGAAATTATAAAATGATTCTAATGCTATTTAGATGGAAATTAAGGATACAAAATGCATATTTTTTAGTTTTTTCAATGATATGCAATGCAAAAATCTAAACAAAGCTTTCACTAATGCAATATGAGAAGCCCTAGAATGCAAGAACAAAAAAATATCCTAACTAAATGTTGATGCAAGTGTAATCTAGGATGCAATATGCAAATGGAATCAGAAATACGAAGTTTTCAAGATGCAGGTTCACCAAAATGAACTTTAGATTTTTGGCACCATGCACCTTTCTAGCTCTTTTATGGTTTTTCACCAAAAGAAGAATGTAGGGCCAAAAATGGTAAGGGGTTCATGTAATTTATGTTATATATGATTTTTTTAAAGCTAAATCTAATGAACAAAGTGCAATTAAGTGATCTATATGACTGATTATGCATGCAAAACCTAAGAATCATGCTATGTTGGAAAACATAATGTGATATGCAAACAATGATATAGGAATAATAGATGTAGAATAAAAAGAAATGGATTGAATCTGTGTGCACCTAGGTAATATTTAAGGAATTTGGAATGGTCTAAATACTATATGGAATCACAAAAAATCAAAAGTGGGACTCATTCACCCAGGGTGGTGAATTAGTCCTACTTCTGGTGAAATATGTTAGGAACCCGTTTTTGACTGTCGAGATCTAGAATCTGACAAAAGCTAGATTTTTAATCTTAAGGTGGGAATCATTCACCATTGGTGGTGAATTAGTCCTCTCCCAAAATTTTGAGAAATGAAGAGACAACTTTGCAACACCAGATCTAGAAATGTCTGCTTGTTGGGTTGTCGAAGTCAATTCTGTAGGAAACAGGTCACATAATATCTTCTCCAAGCTTGAAAAATGGTTGATTTGACTTGAACCTAGTTGACTTGTTGACCACTCTTCAATACCTAAATGCTTGTTAAATTTACACACAAAAGTCTGCAAACATACATGCAAGAGGAGAAAAATGGTTGAGAGTTAGCAAATAGGGGTTTGCCTTCATCAAACCCCACTTTGGTAATCAAACCCTTAATGAAATAATGAACTAAAAGAGAATTATAAACAAATAACATGAAAATGTTATCAACTTACCAAACCCAAGTTGTTGAAGAAAATTTGAAGATATGCCAATGGATGCTCTTGAATGCTTGATTTATGCTTGATTTGATGTTGTAAAGTGCTTGAATGCCTGAGTGAATGAAAATATTGCTTAGATGTGATGTGCAATTGTAGAAGATGTAAAATGATGTGAAAATCACTTATTTATATACACTTGTGCCTTAGTAACCCATTAATACCTCATCATAGGATGACATCAAGTGATTTTTAATAAAAATCGAAAAGGAACTTTAAAATATTTTGAATTTGGAGCCAAGAGGGACTCATGTGCCACCCATGGTGAATGGGTTCCACCCATGGTGAATAGGTTCCACCTAGAACCTGAAAATGGGTGTCAGGAATTAAGTCACATTTAATGTTATTTGTCAGGGTTACATTCAAAAATGCACTTAATTAAGGCTTATAAGGGCATAAATGGGTCAAATAAAGCATAAGAAAGGTGTAAATAGTGAAATTAAGCCTAGAGAAGTGTGAAATCTTGTTACAAGACTTTACAACACTTCAAAATAGGACTTGATAAGTGATGAAAAGGTGATTTTTAGTTGAATTGTAATAAATAGAGTCTAGAAGAGTGTATAAATGTTTTACAACACTTCACAACACCTTCACAAGACGTCAATATTTAAATTTTAGTACATAAATATACATGTTCAAGCCACATTACAAAACAAAATGAGAGCAAAACATACCAAACATCATGAAATAAGACCTAAAAGGCCATGGAAATGGAAAGGGGCCAATTTTCTATGGCATAGTGAGTTTCCGTGAAGATGACAACTTTGTAATGCAACTTTGAAACTTTGCACTCCAAATGATCTTGAAGTCTTCAACCTAGATCTACAATCACAAAAATACAAGAGAGGGAAAAACTTGTTGATGATTATTGAAAAGGGGATTTCCTTGGTCAAACCCCTTGTTGGTAATTGAACCTAGAAATGAAATAGAATAATGAAGGAAAATGATGAATGAACAACATGCAATGCTACAACTCACCAAACCATTGTTCCAAAGTCTATAAACTTGTGTACAATGGCTACAATAGATATAGATCTTGAATCAAAGGAATGTTTGATGGATATGGACTTGAATTTCTTTATTGAATCAAAACCCTACATCACATATGTTAGCACAACAACACACATGATGCAATAATATCTTTGATATGATGCTTGAATCTTGATGTTGGCTCCAATTGCTCTTGAATACATAAACTTTCCTTAGTAATGAAAATTGAATGCTTTTTATGAAAATGAGTGGAGGAACCTTATATTTATACTTATCTATCCTTAATATCCATAAATTACATCACACCAAGTTGACATATGAATTCATTAAGTAAAGGAGGCTAAATCCTGCCTAAATTTGAAATTAAATCCCAAAAATAAGCTAAGGACTAAGACACCCTAGGTGGTGTCTTAGTCCCAAGGCTCAAATCTTAGGGAATATACTCTAAAAAGGGACCTTTTTAGGTACATTCAAAATCAAGCTCCCAAGATCCATGGAGGACAAATACACCCAACATGGTGTTTTATTCAACTCCACAAATTAGGGACACATTTACACAATAATTAAATGATCATTTATCTTTTGATGTTTTTCGGTATTAGCCATTAAAAGATATAGTTCATCGGGCTTGCAGATGCAAAATAGGACCAACTAATACACAGACAAGTGTGAAAATGCAAGGGTATGCATTTTGCTACACTACAACTAGTAATAGGTGCTCATCTAGATCACTCTCCTCCTTTTCTCCTTAGACAATACTTTTCCATACTCTCACCCCCTATGGTCTTTATACCATATTCACTTCTACACTAACTCCATGTTTCTCAAATTCTCTTATGACTTTTCAACCACTTTAACTCTCCCCCCTTTGACATCAATGAAAAAGGGCCATAAAATCATCCAATTCCCTTCATCTCCCCCTTTGACAACATTTAAAGGGTAATACCTACATACACGACTTGCAACATAAACAAGAAACTACACTCATTATTCTACACTCTCTTTTATATATTGAAAAATTTACTCTTGCACACTCCCCCTTAGGGGCACACAATATTATCCATTTGACTATATTAGATAATGACACTAAATCCTTCTTCTTTCTTAGCCATGAAACCAATCCACTTCTAAGAAAGAAAGCACCACCACATGTACTTTTCCTATCATTTTCACATCTAAACCAATTTGTATCTATATAAGCACTCAAATAGAATTCAATATCCTTAGGATACCACAAATCATAATCTGGAGCTCCCTTCAAATATTTGAATATACTCTTCATTGTTGCAACATGAGATACTCTAGGATCTGGAAATCTTGCCACAAGACAAACTAAATAAATGATATTTGATCTACTAGCAATAAGGTATAATATTCCTCCAATCATTGATTTATGCATGCTTTGATCTATCTTAGGTGATTCATCATTCTTTCTCAACTTACAACTAGTAACCATAGGAGTACATACTAGTTTAGAGTCATCCATTCTAAAATTCTTCAATAATTCATTTAAAACATACTTAAAATGTGATAAGAATATACCTTTCTTTGATTGATTGGTCTAAAAACCAAAGATGAAATCCATCTCCCCAAAAATTGAAATTTCAATTTCTTTTTATATTTCCTTTGAAATCCTTTTGTATGTACCTTCATTTCCTCTAAAGATTATGTCATCAACATATACCACCATAATTAATATTTTTCTCTTGAACAACTTTGAAGTACCAATTTCTATCTATAGTACCTTTTATGAATCCTTCTTACAACACTTGTACTTATCTAACAATGCATACCAAGCTCTAGGAGCTTTCCTCAATTCATACAATGCTTTCTTCAATTTGTAGACCATATTTGTATCTTTTGACAACTAAAAACCTTTTGGTTTTTAAATGTATACCTCCTCTTCTAAATCAACATTCAAGAATGTATTCACACCCATCTTATATACTTTGAAATCTTTATGTGCTACAAAAGATAAAAACATCATGATAGCTTCCATTTTTGCAACTAGAGAATTTTTTATCAATATCTATACCTTCAACTTGTGAGTAACCCTTAGGCATAAGTCTAGCCTTATTCCTAACAAATTTTCCATTTGCATTCAATTTGTTCTAGAATACCCACTTAGTAACAATCATATTCTTGTTTATCAATCTTGGGACCGATTCCCAAGTCAAATTATTCTCTATCTATTGGGTATGTGCATGATCATGATGGGCCAAAAAGTGGTGATATGATAGATATGCATAGAGTATGTGGCTGACGACTTTTTTTTTACCCAAAATTGATGAAATGAAAAGGTTTTATAAAGGAGATTCTTAGCTTTCCACCAATACAAATTATGCTTTACTTTGAATTTAATAAATAATTATTATTCATTTTCTATTTGAATTACAACTAAAGTCATAATTGATAGGTTGATTGAAAAACATCTATAGTTTTCAAATGGTATCACATTTTTTGAATCTAAAACATGTGTCACATTCTATGCTTCACATACTATCGGATTAAAAAAAAAATGAATTTCATGAAGTTTTGACCAAGTTAAGGTGGTCAAACATACGAGTTTTTATATTTTTTAAAAGTTGTAATAAAAAAATCATAATTAATTATTTACTTGGAAACAAATTACAAAAAAATATGCATCACATCGGGACATGAGTCCTCTACTTATATCTAAAATCTTATAAAAAAATATTATCATTTTATTATGGTTAGGGTGGTCAGACAGACATCTACTTGTTTTTTCCTTGAAATTTAAGTACTATTGCATTGAAATTTCAAATTTTCAACAAATAGATTTTTCTTTTTTAAATAAACCTAGTAGTTTAGAAACTACATTCAATTTACTACAAATTCTATTCTTACATAGTTTTGAAATAATATAGATAACTTATTCAAATTTTTATGTCAAGTTGCTTAACTCTAATTTTTATAAATTTTTCGCCACTTAAGGGCATGTTTTTCCCATGATGATCCTGCACATAGCCTATTTTAACTCTTCCTTCATTAATTTGATCTAATTATCATCTTTGCATGCCCCATTCACTATTTTTGGTTCCACCAAGTAGAAAGTAAACAAAAATTTACTTTTTCTTCTATCATAGTACCTTTTCTTCTTGTCAAAACACCTTTTATCTTATCTCTAATGATCATATCTATTGATTGATTATTCTACAGATACTTAGGAGTCTTAGGATTCTTTTCTAGAGCTTCTTCCTCTTCAACTATAATCTATTTTCGTTTATTTTCAGCATTTTCTTCATCATTGCAAGGGGATTCATCTGATTCATATCCATTTATCAGTACTAAACTTTGATAATTTTCATTATCCACTTTGATACATACGGTCTCAACAATATTTTTCAACATTTTATTTTAACAATGGTAGGACTTGCTTCTTGTAGAGTATCCAAGGAAGATTCGTTCATCAGATCTTGCATCAAACTTTCCTAAGTTTTCTTCATCTCTTTTGATATAACACTTGCTTCCAAAAACTCTGAAATATTTTAGAGTAGGAAGTTCACCATACCATAAATCATAGGGAGTCTTTGAACTATTCGCTCTTGCTTGACCCTTGTTAAGAATGTAGACTATAGTATGAATTTTTTCTCTCCAATAGCCATCCAAAATATTCGCTTCCTTCATCATTGTCCTAGCTACTTCCTAAACTAATCTATTTTTCCTTTCCACAACTCCATTCTACTAAGGAGTTCTAGGGGTTAATAAATTCCTTATTATTCCATGATCTTCACAAAAATTGTTAAAATCATTTGAAGTAAACTCACCACCTCTATTAGATCTCAAAAAAATATTTTAAAATTAATTTCATTCTCAACCATATCCTTGAATGTTGTAAACTTTTCTACAACTTATGATTTTTCTTTGAGAAATGTTTCCCAAGCCATTCTAGAATAATCATCAATTAATAACATGAAATACATGTCACCACATGAGCTTCTAATTCTAATAGGTCCAAATAGATCTATATGCACTAACTCCATGGGACTTGTGGTAGAATATTCCTTTGTCTTGAATATTGTCTTTGTTTTCTTTCCAACCAGATATTCTTTATAGATTGCATTGATAGGCTGTATAATCTTTGGAAAAACTCTTATAGCATTAGTAGAACTTATCCTTACTTAGATATAAAAATTAAAGTGACCCATTCTTCTATGGCATAGCCAAATTTCATTAGTTTGAAACATAAAGAACTTTTCACCACTACCTTTGAGTTGATAGATATCACCTCATGTCCTTGTTCTAATAGCAAGCAAAATACCAAAGCTTACTTTTTTATTTCACAACCACCATTTTGAAATACAAGATTATATCCTTTGCTACACATTTTTCCTATAGTTAAAATATTATGTTAGAGACCCTTGACATAAATAACATCATCTATATTAGGTTTTTTGTCATAACTAATTGAATCTTTTCCACAGATCTTAGCATGTGTATCACCACCAAAATTAACAAGACAAATATCATACTTTTCAAGCTTAAAAAAATCACTCTAATCACCTGTTATATGATTTGAGCCTCCACTATCAATGATCTAGTAGTTCTCCTCTCTAGCATGAATAGAAGTCAACATAGTTCCTTCAATTTTTGAAACACTTTGCTTCACACATCTTCCAAGATTAGTAGTAGTTCCAACATTTAAATTCATGAACAAGCATTCATCCAGATAATTTGATTCTTCATCATCATATATAAACCATTGTCCTTTTAAACATAATAACTCTTCTTGACAAATTTAACCTTATTATCATTTTGTTTGTCACTAGTAACTTTGATTGGACATTTACATGCAAAACGACCTATCTTTCCATAATTAAAAAATTTGAAAGGTAGTTTACCTTTGTATTTTCCAATACCCTTTTTCAATCTTATCACAAATTTTTCTTCCACCTCATTAAGATCATCTAGATTTGATCCATCATCTTTCTCCACTTTGCATACTTTAAAAGTAGTTTCTTTGTTTGTAGTATCTTGACCAAAATATCTCATTTCAAAAGAAGCTAAAGCACCAAACATATGATCTCTAGAATAATCATCCAAATTTTGAGCTTCCTCAATAGCAGAAACTTTATGCCTATAAGCTTTAGGCAGAGTTTTTAATATCTTTTTCACAACTTTTCTTTCCTCCATATTTCCACCAAGACCATTGATGGCATTAAAGACTTCATCAACTCTAAGCATGTAGGCAGTAATATCTTCATCTTCAGACATCCTTAATATGGTTTTAAATTTGGCTTTGTAGTTTTGCATCTTCACTTGTTTGGCCTTGCCATCTCCTTCATAGATATTTTCCATATTCTTCTAGATATCTTTAGTAGGGTTGTAGCTCATAACCTTCACAAGTTCTGAATTAGAAAGGAAACTAAAGATTGCACTTCTTTCTTTGTCATTTTTCTCATATGTCTTGATCTCATCATTCGCTGATAGTCCATTTGTAGGCATAATATAAAAAATTTCAACAAACTACCAAACTCCAAATACAAGAGAAACCAAAAAGGATTCCATCCTAGCTTTCTAGTACATAAAATTTGTTCCATCAAATAAGGGATCTTTAACACCTTTTTTATGTGTCCTCTAGATCTACCTCAAGTAGTTAAGCTTCTTCTTGGGAACCACAACTCTAATACCAATTGTTGGATGAACAAGACAACTAATGGGGAGGTGAATAAGTTGTATACTTTTAAAACATAAAGAATCTTCATTAACATTCAGATCTAAATTAGTCCTTAAACCCTTATCATTCATTAATATAATGTAAACATGCAAAGCAATAATACAAACACATCAAACACTTAAGAACACAAAATTTATGTGGAAAAAAGAAGGGAAAAACAACGATGAGGATTAACTCACTAATATATGAATTGCAACACTGAATACAATAAGGCTCACTACCAAGGGCTCACTACCCAAAAAGATATTTAAAAATGCTCACTACCAGTGGCTCACTGCTAAAGGACTCACTGTTTTGAAGAAAGAAGAATAGAAAAAGGGGTAGATCACTACTAATTTGAACTGCTAACAATGCATCTCACATATGCCAAAGATATAGTTCCACTGAAGCACAAACAACTCATCAAATAGAATGGAATGTAGAAACCTTTTGCTTACTGCATTCAGAAGTCATAGGCATTAAGGATTAGACTCAAATCAACATAATTGATCACTTTCACATCTCTCACATCACACACTCTTCTCTTAATCCAAACAACAATTTTCCTTACATTTGTACCCTCTGCAACCTAAAACAATTCAATTAGGTTAACCTTAAGGAAATGTATACACCTCAACTATGTAACACCAAATAGGTCAACACCAAACACTTTCATAATATAAAGAAGTAAATCCAAACCATGCCACTACTTAATTAGGACCCATATCAACATCAACATGCTTCTCAACACTTCCTCAACCAACAATTATCCTAAGCCACAATTAGCACTAGCATGCCAGTTGACTGAACCTGTACTAACAATAACAAGCAAAAATAGACACAACTCTCAAGGTCCAAAAACATCTTGTAGACCACACAACATACTCCACAACATCCATGAAACATCTTAAAATATTCCATCATCATCACAATATTCTACACAACTGCTGTAACCACTTGAAACTCAAGAACACCTTCATTCTATGCAACTAGACATATTGGCACAAACATCCAAGACATCAAACAACTTTTTGGAACAACTCAACACATGAAACTTCAAGGAAAGGTAGATATAGTCAATATAAGCATGTTCCCAGGTTTGCAACACTAGAACCTTCACTACAGAAAAATATAGAGTAATCTCCTTTCTCCCAAACACCATATTTCACCATACAATTATATTGTCAAACACACCTTTCACTGCAATATGATCCAAAACCTAAAAGGTTGGATATAACACCTCTAAACAACTTTGATCACCATGTCCAAAATGCATGAGCATATCTTCAACCATGAAGAAAAGAAGAGAAAAACACTAAACACCACTCTATCACATTGAACTCTCTTTTATTCAAATTTTCTCAAAAGAACTTGGAAACCAATTGAACTAACTTCATCAATAACATTATTAACATCTCTGCAACACATCAAGAACATCTACAACATGCAACACTTTTCAACTAAAAAAAACTCTCCAAAAAAAAGTTAGACCATAAACCTATGCAGCTATACTAAAGTAAAACATCAATGACAACACCAACAACATTGTGTTGACATCAATACCAACAACTCCAAACTTCTAACAACTCCAATGCTAGGGGTTGGCATCATCAACACTAGCAACTTTCTAGCACTATATTCATACAAGGGGTTGACATCAATGACAACACCCAAGCAACTCACAAACAACTCAAGCTTTCAAACATCCAACAACATGACTCTCTATGGTTGAGAGAAAATAACCTTTTTTTTAATATAATTGGGTGACTTTCAATATCCAAATATTATGGGGGTTTTTATAAAATGAAACACTTTTAAGCTTCATTAGACCCCACTTATAATGATATTTCCAATTTCGTTTATGTATCACCTCAATTAGACATGGTTTGTTTGTGATTTCTTAAACTTCTTTTTGTGGGTGATTAATTCTAAAGTTATACCATCAAGATTAGATAAAATGCAACAACATCTAGTGAACCTCGCTATGAAGCTTTATAAAAGAAGGATTTTATCTAAGTGTTTGGATTAATGTATATATCACCATAAATCAACTTATATTAAAGTAATTTGTTTTAAAATTTATATGAAAATGACAAATTCCTAGGTTGCACAAATAGAGGTCATAGTTGTTGTAGAAACTCTTATTGTATAGGAAGATTTAGTTATTGTGCAGGAGCACTTATTTCACAACCTCTTAATTATTCTCAAAAAAGACTTTACAACATTGTAGTTATTATGGAAAAATATTTTACATCTTAATTACTATGGAAAAAAACTTTAAAACATTTTAATTATTGTGAAAAAAAACTTAATTATTTTATAACCTCTTAATTATTATGCAAGTGAATGCTACCTTTAATATGTGAATATGCCTAGATGTCAATAAGATATGATTAAATGTATACAAATGAATATAAATAGAGAAGGATGGTGGGCCACCTACTAAACAAAGTACTGATTTTAAAAAATTCAGGATATACTTCATACACAAATGGGGGGAGGGGCCCATAATGGAGCAGGGTCCAATAGTGGGGATAGAAGTAGTCCTTAGTGGGTCCCATAGTGGAGCACTTCAATATCTAATTGCAAAACACTTTTTATCCATAAAGTACGCAAAGTGACAAATCATGTGATGCCACATCAGCGCACCAATAAAACATGAGTTAGTGCACCACTATCAGTCTCTTTTTTTTTGGGGGGCCTTTTTGGATATCTCAACAAAAAGCATGCTAATGTGGCATCATATTCAATGATGTCGCCCTAAAACGAAATATAGAAGCACATGAGTTGCCAAATAAACTGTTGTACAGAATTGGGAGTGATTTGAAATTTCCACGTAAGATTTTGAGAAACACGAAATTAGGGTGCCCCACTATGGACCCCTCTCCCCTATGGACCCCTCTCCCCTACTTTTTAGTTGATTTTTTTTTGACCTTTTCAACTACTGAACTCGTGGCTTTATCTGGTCCGTTTAAATAATACTCAATTATTTTAGATTTACTTTTAACCATTGAATTTTGTGCTACCATTTCCCCGGGCTATCGCCTATAATAGAGTGGCATACTCCGATTAAAATGTGACTGTTCTCAGGAATACTCGCATGGCAAACCGCTCTGGTTGGACGCTCTTCCTTTGCTTCTCCTTGATCGCCACTCTACTCGGTTACTCGGCATGTGCAGGAAACATTAGCTTTGCTTTCCCTCCCCAAGGAGATATCTTACTAGATCATGATGCTTACATTCAAGTAGATAAAATACAACTCACCAAAAATCAATTAGAAGGTAATTTACAAAGAAGCGAAGGCTGGGCCACTTACAACAAACCAGTTCCTCTGTGGGACAACTCTTCTGGGGCTCTCGCAAGTTTTACATCATATTTTCAGTTCGTTATGAGGAACACGAGCAACTATTCAGGGGACGGACTCACTTTCTTTATTGCCCCTTTCGACTCTAAACCACTCGAAGATGCTTCGGGTGAAGGGCTGGGCCTCTTTAGCTCCCATAACAACACCAAAGAAGGTAACTTTTCAAATCATGTAGTAGCCGTCGAGTTCGACACACACAAGAACTACTATGACCCCGATGATAACCATGTGGGAATAGACGTCAAGTCACCTATTTCCGTGGCGAACGTTTCGCTTATCTCTGAAGGTAAATTCCTGAGCAATACTCTTAAAAATGAGAATGCCTGGGACGCGTGGGTAGATTACAATGGGAGTACAAAGCAGTTACAGGTATTTCTTTTATATAACTCTAATGCTAATCTCAATAATATTTCTAAACCTAGAAGCCCCATTTTGACTCATCAAATAGATCTGCGTGACTATGTTCCGGAGAAGGTCAGGGTTGGCCTCTCCGCATCCACTGGAGATTACTTTGAAACCCACACAATCTCAGCTTGGAATTTTTCTTGTGCATATTCCTGGAATATCTTCTTTTATTCCCCTCCGAGCAATATTCCCTCACCTTCATATACAGTTTCCTCGGCATCAAGAACTCATAAAAGTAGCCAGAAAACTATCTTGATATCTGTCTTCGTTTGCTTCCTGGGCATCTGCTCTTTTTTTTTTATTGCTAGGCGGTGGTATTTCAAACAGAAAGAAAGGAGGCCGGATAATCAAGGTGAGGAGGGAGACAGAGAGCTGGACGAACAGTTCGCTCAAGGCCCCTGCAAGTTCTCTTATGCTCAACTCAGCGCGGCTACCCGTAACTTCAGCAACGATGAAATACTTGGAAAGGTGGCTTTGGAAGTGTCTTCAGAGGCATCTTGCCTACAACCAAGGAGGCAGTGGCTATAAAGAGAATATCCCAAAGATCGAGTCAGGGAAGGAAAGAGTACATTTCAGAGGTTACCATAATCAGTAAGCTGAGACACCGTAACCTTGTCCGACTCTTCGGATGGTGTCATGAACAAGGTGAGTTACTTCTTGTTTACGAATTCCTCCCAAATGGAAGTCTTGATAAATATTTATTCAATGAAAGAAAGGATTGTTTGAGTTGGGAACGAAGGTACAGCGTTGCTTGTGGCATAGCCTGTGCTCTTATTTATCTCCATGAAGAGTGGGATCAGCGCGTTGTTCATAGAGACGTGAAGGCCAGCAATGTCTTGTTGGACTCAAATTTCAATGCAAAGCTGGGGGATTTTGGTCTAGCGAGAGTGGTAGAATCTGATCACGCTGCCTCTCATACAACCATGGTTGCAGGGACACGTGGATATATGGCACCAGAGTATATTGAAACTGGAAAGGCGAGCCCAGAATCAGACGTGTATAGCTTTGGAGCTGTGGCTCTGGAAATCGCCTGCGGAAGGCAACCAATTGACTACACCCTGGATGAGTACGATTTCAGAGTGGTGGCCTGGGTTTGGGATTTGCGTAGGCAAGGTAATCTTTTTGATGCGGCAGACAAAAAGCTAGAGGGGAATTTCAATAGTGAGGAAATGAAGCTGCTTATGCTGGTGGGATTGTTGTGTTCTCATCCGGACCCAAAAGCGAGACCCACGATGAGAGAGGTATTAAAGATCTTAGAATTTGACTCTCCATTGCCGTATGTTCCCCTGAAGATGCCTGTAGCTGTGTATGGTGACGTTCTTACTTCTCCTGCTGGGTCATCCTCACCTAAGCTGCCTTCGACATCCAACCCTCGCTTCTCGCGTTCTTCCGCTTCATTAAAGAGCAAAGATAAAATTTCCAGTCCTCTCATATCTGGGACAGAAGCCCATTCAGCGCATTCTTCGCTTCAAACTTGATGGACTGACTTTGTACGGGATAACGTAATTGTTGACGTTCTCATGTGACAAGGCCAAAACAGTGGTTTTTACATTTTGGGTATAATGTTTTCCAGTGTCATATTAAGATCCTAAGCCTTGAGCCGTCTTTCATTATTGTTTCTGTTTTGTATCTTGATATGATATGTGTAGGAACTTGAGTGTCGAGTGTGTAAACTGTGTTGTATTTTGAACTTTCTGAGTTTTTTATATAATACATTTGTGTGTATACTTTCTTCGACATTAATTTTAAAATTATTATTATTTCTCTTTTATAAATTGATATTATAGTCAAATGAAAAAGTTGTGGTCTTGATTCAATTTAGGTAGAATGAATTTAGTTAATACATTTTTTTTATCAAACTTAAATTTCAATTTAAAATACTTTGTGTTAATAAGTTGGTCTAAAATGAAATAGAACTTTGAACTTTCACCTTTCACTTTTCTATTTATTAGATAAGTGTCATTATTTGTGACAATAATAGATTTCATACTAAATCTAGAGGTGTGATAATCCATGATAAAGTACAAATATCATGTCATAGTGGATTTAAGGGGGATTGATTAACTCAATAAAATAATATGTAGTAGTGATGATAAATATATGTCACTCCAATAGAGCATGAGAAATCTCACCTATCAAATTTAACTCCCATGTCAAAAATGGCCAAGGAAAGATAAATGGATGAAGTTCATAAGTAGGTGCATGTTTCAGATTACTATATATATTTTGCATATTACATGCTTGTAAACAAATTGTATGGTTTCTTTTTTCTATTTTACTTTAGTAATAACCCATGTATAGTAGTTTCTAAACTAGTAACTTAGCACTAGTTAATATGACTACCACATAGGCCCCCATGGGTCTTGTAAAGGATAATAGATTTCATGTGATCATGAATCTAAGTTATAAATTTTGTAAACCAAATGTAAAGTATTCTTGTAATAACCAAGTATTTAGTAACTAGTAAATGTGAATATAGATATTTTTAGAATAGTTATGTGGTCTTGATCTCAACTCAAAATAATTAAAAATATTGTAAATCCATTTCTCTATAATCAATGTATGCTCAGAAACTAGTGCATAAGTATATCAAAAATAGCTAGTTAGTGTAACATAGAAATACACAATATAAAAATAGGCCTACCATCATCCATACTTAGAATTGAGGTGACACTACCGACAAATCTACATTTAAATTGTCTTAACAAAAGGACAACATCAATAGTGAGTAAGTAAAAAAAATCAAGAAATTGTAAATCCAACTCATAATATTGTGAAAGTCTAAATATATGGTCTTATAAGCACTAGTAACTTTTATAGTTACTAATTATTATTCATTGTGTATACAAATATATTTTCAAGGGAGTTTATTCATGTAACCCCATAGTAAATGCCTCATATTCAATGATATTATTTTATAAATAGAAAATCAAATCAAAACAATAAAGAAACTAATTCATTGGACGGTGGTACCAATATCATACTTGTGCATAATATTGCCATACATCTAGAAACATAAAAGAGAATGGCCGAAGGGGGTGAATAATTAATACATAATATTCTCATCATGGAAGATGTGTCAATAGTTTCAAGAGTAGGACATAGTGCTATGACTAACTGATCAACAACCTCTCATCCCTTAAAAGATTTTCAAGAAATAAAATTCAGATAAAGTTCTATATAAGTATCATGAACCATTATGTGGTATGACCCAAAATATCAAATTTAAGAATTTAAATGTATTTTAAAAGATATTCTTTTAATATTGTTTGCATGTTTTAGTGTGTAACATATCATTTGTTTGAACATTTACAACAAGAAAATACTATGATGAAGTGCACAAAATTTTCAGAGGGGTATATTACAATTTATAATCTGAAGAAGTATAATCAATAGTATAATATAAGCAACATTGTTTACAATTCTTTGTGGCACTCCCTTTGGGAATATAGACAAACCACTATGTGGAAGTGGCTACAGCCTATCATGGTCTTAAGTTAGCACAAGATAAAGGCTATAAGAAAGTTTGATTGGAGGGTGATTCCCTTAATATCATAAATAATTTCAAAAATGGTGTCTCCCCTTCTTGGACGATTGTGTCCTTGATTAGGGACTCTATTGATATTCTAAAGTATTTTGATGTTTATTATATCTCCCATATTTTGAGAGAGGGTAATGGGCTAGTTGATATATTCGCTAATATTGGAGTTAGAAGTGCTAGGGAATGGGGTTTTAATGACCCCCTCCCTATAGAGGCAATAACAACTATTAATAATGATTTCCAAATTTAATTTGCATAAGATTTTATTATGGCTTGCGACAAGCATGCTAATATTCATGTTGCCTATGATAATGTGGAATTATGGTAAGCTGGATTTTAATCGAGTGAATGGTATGGTGGCTGAGTCTCATAGGGAATGAAACTCTATGATTTTAATGCCTCTTTGCCTTAATTGCATTTTCACATAGATTTTGGGCATTTCTTGCATTGTCTTCCTGAGGTTCTTTCTTGTTGCTTTCAGAGCACTCAAGCTTTTACACTCTAAGTTTTTTGAAAAAATGGGTGAGGATAGAAATCACACGGAGCCCTTCTCCTGTGAAGTTATCAAGAAGAAGAAGAAGAAAGAGGTTTGGCAGGTGTTGGAGAAAGGAGGGTTGACTCCATATCTAGAGAAATTGCATGGAAATAATCCTTAGACCATAGATTCATTTTTAAACGTCTGGAATAATAGGGTATTGAAGCTGGGTGGAACAAAGTTTGATGTGAATGAAGAATTTATTGCAAATATTACTAGTTTGGCTATGGATGGTATCAAATTTTTTTAGAGATAGAAAACAGTCACAAATTGCAATAAAAATATTCTTTAAGGGGGATGAAGCTAATGACTTAAAGACTGTGAGGAGTGTGGGCTACTAAAGGAGCTCTTTGAAGGCATTGTGGGGAGATGTTGCACATGATCTCATGTGCTATATCACCCTGGAAGGCCACTTCTCTGTGGTAAATGCTTACCACTTCCTTTTTCTTAATCATTTCCACCACAAGAAAAGGATTTCCTTTCCTTATTATCTCCTAGCTTTGCTTGATTATGGTCTCAAGGACCACAAGAAAAACCCCAAAAAACCCATCTTGCATGTAGGGTCGATCCTTTTTAATTTCTAAGTATGCTAATTCTTTTGAGGTGCATAAGCCTAGTACTACCCTAAACGGTAAGTAGCCTAAGCTGGTGGAGGAGTATGAGATTGTCTCTAAGGAGGAGCCACCTAGTAAAAGAGGGAAGAAAAGGAAGCTTATTTTGGGAAACGGGTCAAATTCTAAGGAAGATGTGGACTTTTCCCCAAACTCACTTGCTTATTTGGAGGTGAGTCCTCAATGCCCTACAATTGGTAAGACAAGAAAAAGGGGAGCAATGCCCTAAGAAAGGCTATGAGACTTGTAGTGATGAGGTGGTTATTGATTTGTTGTGTGATGGTGTGAAGGAGAAGAATGACCTATATGGTGAAGCATCTTCACTACTCCCTATGACCAAGTTGAAGAATGAGCTAGAGGAGGGAAGTAAGAAGAAAATGGTTTTGAAGACTGCGAGTCAATTACTAGAGAGGACTTATCCTCTTCTGCTCATGAGTGGTCTCGATGCTGATAAGTCCTCAAGTGTAACTCTAGAGATATTGTAGAAAGGAAAGGTTGGGGCTATTGGTGATCAGGATGCTTTGGAGACTCAATCTATGGACTTGGAGTAGCTAAAAAAAAGAAAAGGTTATGGCAGAGGAGATTGCAAATTCCATCCGCAAAATCAAAATTTTGATTGCTATTGGGAAAGGTAAGGAAGTTTGTACTAGTCATGATAAGGTTAATTCCTCTGAGGAGGAAGATGTTGTGAGAAAGGGGGTTTTTAATATTAATAGGGAAGATATCTCTGATGTGTTGGGGAATTTCTAGAGAGGGTTCCCTTATTTTATTTTAATTGTTCAAATGGGTTTTTGATTAACTTAATACGACAAATGTCAAATTTATGGGTGTGGTGAGTAAGGCTGAAGAGTCCTTTGTTCAAAACCAGATTGTTGAATTATTTAATTCCTTGAACACTGTGGTAGAGGAAACCCTTAAGATGAAACATAATCTATAAAGTAGAGTCCTCACCCTTAAGGATCAATTGGAGAAAATTTTTGCTAGTGTGGTCAAGGATGGGGAGGTGACTAAGTCTAGTGGTAACTTTGAATCTATTGGTGTGACTTATCCTTTTTATAGTGCTAAGAATCATAAAGAAACAGTTCATGTTGAAGACTTTGGTGCTACCAGCAAGTTGATAGAAGAGGAGGTGACTTTTGAGAAGGGCAGGGAAAAGAATATTGTTTTGATTACTAAGGTGAATATAGATGGGCCTAGGGCCAGAACTAGAAACAAAACTAAGGATCAGGTTGGGGCCTCTAGTAAAGAGGTACTTGATGTTTTAGATGGTGCACAAAAGGCTACAAAAAGTGATATGGAGGTGGCTAATGTTCTAAAAAACATGTAGTGCTACTGGTTGGGCTCCTCCTTTTTGGCTAACATTTTGTTGTTGGTTTGTTGTTTTTGGGCTGATGTTCTTAATGTAGTTTTCTTTTGATTCAACTGCTTACTTTTGTAAAGGGTTCTAGACCCCTTCAAAACTAGCATTTTACCTCTAATAAAAAACATTGTTAACAATTCTCATTATTTTGTACCAATAATCCACTAGTAGTTAAATTTGTAGAAGAGACATTCAACAATAGAGGTTTATAATGAAATAAAACACCTAAAACTAGTCTATTCATTATATATTATTTTATATCATGAAAAAATATTTTGATATTATTCACTCAAATAAAATTTGGTTCATGATCTTAATTAGAGTTATTCCATAGATATTTTTTATTTTTATCATAAGTCTTTCCCACTATGCTTCATCATTGGTTTCATTAATGAAACTTACTATTTATTCCTATATTTAATATTGCTCTCTTTTTTCTTCTCTTCTCAACCATTTAGCAATATCCTCTTCTTTCCTTCTTCAATATAAGTAACATGGGAGATGGTTTGTTGTCAAGGAAGGTCATCCCCTTATCATCTCTCTTGAGGTGGGGTCATATTTGTAGTATTGTAAATTGTCACTCTTGAAAATTTCACACTAGATTTTTCTCCCTCCTATGTGCTTGGACCTAATTGTGCTCTTAATTTCCTAAATGATACATTTTATGGCCCATTTTATCATTTATCAATCTGAAAACAAATGTGCAAAACCCATGTATTTAACACTTCAACAAAAAAGCATCATGTAAAGTTTTATGCGAGTTTATTCATGTTTATGCATACATTTTATGTGTACTAATTCTTGTAGGTATTCAAGAAAAATTATAATCAAGGCTTCAAGGTTATATGCATGAATTAAGTCCCTCAAGAATATCAAATCGAAATGGTCAGTGGTAGTGAGTTTTTGATTCATCATTCATTTAGCATTTAACCTCTATCCCTCAAAAGGATAAGCTCTCTTCATCATCATTTTTTCTATTGTTGAGGTAGACATACCAACACAAGGTGTGACTAAGGCAAGCCTCTATATGGCACAACCCTTTCTCTCTCTTTGAATGTGTAGGTTACAGATCTAAAGAAGATTGGAATAATATTAAATAATATTTTCTCATTCATGCATTCAAGCCCTACAACTTGATAAGATACGAAAAATAAATTATCTCAATAATAAATGAAGATCCAATAACAAGATCCAAAAGAAAGAATCCATGAACTAGGGACCTAAGGACTATGTGTTAGAATTGGTTATGGCTGCCAAGATCTTCAGACTGAATGAAAAGCACAAGAAGAGAGAATAGAATGTGACAAAAAAAGTTGTATTCTTATCAATATGATTCAATGATATGATTGTGATGTAAAATGTATTAGAGACCCCTTGGTTATATAGCCAAGGTGAGAAACAAGATGTCATAGGATTATGACAAGTGTCCTAATCATATGACATGAGATAACTAATCACACTTAGCAAGGTACACATGTGTTACAAGTCAAAAGATAAGATAACAACTAATGGCAACTAACACCTTCTAGAAATATTCGTTCCTAGGATCTAAGTAAACTTAACATGTGTAAATAAGTCCCCTGGTAATGAATGAACTAGGTACAAGACTTTATTTACACCAACACCCCCCCTTAAGTGCAACTTAGGGAGAAGCAAATTATTATGAAAATGACACAAGATGCAAGAATGGGTCCCAACTACTAGGCCATGTTAGGTACCCATGTACAAGTGCAAAAGAAATCTCTCACAAATGAAGAAGAGGAGAAAACCTAGTGGGACAAAACTCCTCCCAAAAAGAGAGATGAAAGATACAAAATAGAAATGAAATGCTCTTAATGATGCATGAGAAGGCTGAAATCCCACGTGAGGAAAAAGACCCCCCATAAGAGAGAATAAGAAGAGAGACAATGTATCCCCCCCTCAATGTTGAGTCTCTTGCAATGATGGTAGAAGTTCGACATTGAATGCTGAAGATGACCCAATATCACCAAACAATGTTCCTCCCCTAAGGAAGAAACAAAACCATGAATGTATGCAGGATATCAAGAATATGGATGATGGATGTTATCTCTGAAGCATGCTCAAGTTTCTCCATGTCAATTCCAAAAGATTACACACTCCAAATAGGCATTCTAGGCCACACTATTGAAGAGGACAATCCAACATCTAGTCGAGATGAATGTAGAACTGTTGGAAACACAAGAGCAAACAACTAAGAGGGGGGTGAATCAGTTATCTCATAAATTAAACTTATTAAACTTATTCTTAGATATGATAAATAAACATGAAATGGTGTGTGCAAGATCATGATGGGCCAAAAAGTGGCAATATGATGGGTATATATAGGGCATGTGGCTAATGCCTTTTTTTTACCCAAAATTGATGAAACAAAAAGGGTTTTTAAAGGAGATTCTTAGCTTTCCACCAATATAAATTATACTTTATTTTGAATTTAATAAATAATTATTATTTATTTTCTATTTGAATTATGACTAAAGTCCTAATTGATAGGTTGATTGAAAAAAATCTATAGCTTTCAAATGGCATCACATTTTTTTAATCTAAAACATGCATCACATTATGTGCTTCACATGCTATAGGATGAAGAAAAGAAAAAAATAATTTCATGAAGTTTTGATCAAGTTAAGGTGGTTAGACACATGAGTTTTTATATTTTTTAAAAGTTTTAATAAAAAATTCATAATTAATTATTTTCTTGCAAAATAATGACAAAAAAATATGCATCACATTTGGACATGAGTCCTCTACCTATATCTAAAATCTTATAAAAAAATATTATCATTTTATTGTGGTTAGGGTGGTCAGATAGACACCTACTTATTTTTTTCCTTGAAATTTAAGTACTATCGCATTGAAATTTCAAATTTTCACCAAATAGATTTAAAAATAAATAAAATAAACCTAGTAGTTTAAAAACTACATTCAATTTTCTACAAATTCTATTCTTACACATTTTGAAATAATATAGATAACTTATTCAAAATTTTACATCAAGTTTCCTAACTCTGATTTTTCTTAATTTTTTGCCACTTAAGGTCCTATTTTTTCCATGATGATCCTGCACATGCCCAAAAGCATAAACCATCACAACATTAGAAACACACATAAAACCAAGATTTTTTACGTGGAAAATCTATCAGGGGAAAAACCACGGTGGAGGTTAATCCAAAATATTATACCATGTTAAAAGTATAACAAATAATAAATGGGGAATTTGCATGCATTCAGGAACACTACATAGAGCTCACTACTCAAATACAACAAGGCTTACTGCCCAAAAGAAGACTTACTATCTTACAATCACAATCAGATTACATCAGCAAGATTTTGAACTGAGAAAATATCATTTGCTAATGCCTGATTACAGTTTCGGTTAAGCACATAACACTTTCCTTTGCACACTCTTATTTTTCCTTCGAAAGATTAGAGCATTATTCACACATATCACTTGGCCTCCATCACATATCAAATCATAAAAAATCACTTATATATATCTGCAACTAAGAATAACATTAACCACATGTTGGCTCCACAAAATATAAAATGTGTACAAACTATGGGCCCAAATCAATAAATAATTTTCAATGCGAACCAAAACATAATTAGCCAAAACATAATAAGGACCCAAAATAATATTCTTGAACATGAAACACCTTCAAAAATTATTCCTTGAAGATCCACAAAATGCTACAATCACCTAGTTGGCCATGATCAAGAAAAACACAAACTCAAAAAAGAAAATCATCAATTGTGAGCACACCGATCAATTTGGACCAGTAACACAGATAGAGAACAATCTAGAAACATCCACAATAATCAGGAATCACCTCAGAAGCATCCACAACAACACAAATTACTAGAATCACATCATCTTCTTTCAGGAACACCAACTGAAGCAACAAAATAACTTTTAGAACATAGATACTCATCACTCAATCAAATCTTCATGTGAACCTCTAAAAATTTTGGTGGATAAAATAGATATAATCATCAACAAACCCTTTAATCCATAACCTCTTATCATCAATATTTTGATCTAGCCATCATACTAAACTTCACTGCATCACCAACAACCTGTAACTTCTTTAATTATAATTTTCTCAATATCCTCGACATATGCAGCCTTAAAGACATTAATCCCAGTAGTGTTCACATCAATGACATCCAAAGATCATAAATATCCAACAATCTCCCCCTTTGGCATTGATTACAACACATGATGTGAAAAACACCATCAACGCAACTTTTTCTTAGCACTTTCTCCCCCTTAGATTTTGACTCTTTTCTTTTAGTTTTTCACATGAATCTTCTCCCCATTTGACATCAATGACAAAGATACACATTATCTTTCTCCAAACAGGCTCTAAACCACATTTATGAGCATCTAACTACTCCCCCTAAGTATCAGCCACCACAACATCAATCCAAATCAAAATATATGACTATGAAATACACAGATTGATGCAAGTCAATGCATCTTAATTCTGATTAGGAGGGGTAATCAACCCTAGCTTCCCTCTAAGATACTCAAAATTATCCTTAGGAAATGGCTTGGTAAATGTATCTACAATGTGTTCCTTAGTGGGCACATACTCCAGTCGGACTTCTTTTTCACTCACCTTCTCTCTCAAAAAGTGAAACTTGATAGATATATGCTTGGTTTTTGAATGCAGCACCAGATTCTTAGAAATGTTAATTTCAATTGAATTATCATAGAATATAGCAATAGGTTCATCATACACAACTCTAATGTCTTTCAAAATCTACTTCATCCACAATACTTGAGGACAATTGTTAGCAACAATAATGTATTATGCCTTTGTAGTAGATAAGGAAATGGCATTCTGTTTATTACTTAACTATGAGACTAGCTTCTTTCCTAAGAAATATGCACCACCACTAGTACTTTTTCTTTCATTCACATCTCTTTCCCAATCGGCATCAATAAAGCCACTCAAAGTAAGGTCATCATCTTTATGATACCACAGACCAAAATCAATTGTCCCCTTTAAGTATCTAAAAATTCTCTTTACAACTATCACATGAGATTCCTTAGGATCAACTTGAAATATTGCAACATGCATACAACATTCATGATATCAGGTCTGGTTTGATTCAAATAGAGCAATCCGTCAATCATGGATCTATATCTAGTCTAATTTTCTTTAGGAGAATCATCTTCTTGTGTCAACTTACATCTGATCACCATGGGTGTACCAATTGGCTTTGAATTTTCCATACCAAACTTTTTCAACAATTCTTTCACATACTTGGACTGAGATATAAAGATCCCCCTATCTAGCTAAGTAATTTTCAATCCTAGAAATAATTTCATTTCTATAATCATAGACATTTCAAATTCACTCTTCATCTCACCAGAAAACTTCATGCACAAACTATCATATCCTCCAAAAATGATATCATCAAAAAAGACTTCAAAAATCAAATCTTTATCATGATCAATCTTGAAATGCAAATTACTATTAGCAGTACCTTTGATTAAGTCCAAGCTTCAACAAATATTTGTCTAGTCTGGAATACCATGCTCTTGGGGCTTGCTAAAGTCCATACAATGCTTTCTTCAACTGAAAAACCATATCTCCTTGATCAGTCAATTGAAATCGATTAGGTTTCTCAACATACACTTCTTCTTCTAGCTCAACATTTAGAAATGTTGCCTTGACATTCATTTGATAAACCTTGACATTTTTGTAAGAAGCATAAGCAAGAAATAGTCTCACAACTTCAATCCTAGCAACAAGAGAAATTTTTTCTTCAAAGTCAATTCCTTCCATCTATGAACATCCTTTACACACCAGTATTGCTCTATTTTTGACAACTTCACCTTGCTCATTCAGTTTGTTCTAAAAGACCCATTTAATTCCAATGACTTTTTTTCCTTAGGTCTAGGAACAAGAATCCTTGTATCATTCTTCTCAATTTGTAGTGGTTCTTTTTTCATTGCTTCTACCCAATGTTCATCTTTGCATGCCTCATTGACACTATTAGGCCCAGTCTTTGAAATCAAATAGTATTCTTCTGTAATTCTTCTCCTAGTTTGAACACCTTTGTTCTTATCACCTATAATATAATCTTTTGAATGATTTAGTCTTACATACCTTGGAGTCTTAGGATGTTCTTGAACATTAGGCTCTTGTAATCTCACTTTTTCACTTCCACTAGTTTCTCCCTCTTGAGTTTCCTCACTCATTAGAATGGTCTAAACTTGATTTGGAGTCTCAACTTTCTTTCCTTTATCTGAACTATCATGTTGATCATTTAAATCATATCCATAGGTTCTGAATGATTTAGTTGTGTCTTCATCAACCTTGGCATTACCACTTTCAATCACTTTTCTCAATCTCTTATTGTAGCACTGGTAGGCTTTACTTTTAGTAGAATAACCCAGAAAGATTCCTTCATCGCTCCTAGCATCAAACTTTCCTATGTATTCATCTCTTTTGATATAGCATTTACTCCCAAAGATTTTGATGTAACAATAGGCTTATGACCAAAACCATATCTCATAAGGAGTATTACTAGTATCACCTTTGACATGTACCTAGTTCAAAGTGTAAACGACAATACTCACAGCTTCTCTCTAGTAGATATGAGAAACATTTCCTTCCAACATCATGGTCCTAGCAACTTCTAGCATTTTCATGTTTTTCCTTTCCACAACTCCATTTTGTTGAGGGGTCCACAGGGTAGATAATTGTCTCTTAATTACATGCTCTTCACAAAAAGAATTAAACTCCTCAGAAGAGAGCTCACCACCTCTATCTGAACTCAAACAATTAATCTTCAGACCTATCTCTATCTCAACCATAGCCTTGAAAATCTTGAATTTCTCTAGAGCTTCATATTTTTTCCTTAATAAAGTAACCCACATCAATCTAGAATAATCATCAGTGAGTAACATGAAATACTTGTCTCCTTCAAGCTTCTAACTCTAGAAGGACCACACAAGTCAGTATGCACAAGCTCCAATGCTTCATTTGAACAAATTTTTTTCTCTAAAATGAAACTTTAGTTAGCTTCTCTAACTGACATTCTTTGCATATAGTATTAGTAGGCTTTATTAAATTCAGAAGATCTCTCACTGCCTGAGAAGAACTTAACTTTATAGTATTGTCAAAGTTTGCATGACACAATCTCTTATGCCACAGCCAACTTTCATCAACTTGAGCAATTAGACAAATTTTACTAGCACAGGTGAAATATATTACCTTTTGTTTTTGTACCAGAAGCAATCAAATTTCTAAAACTCCCCAATATTCTACACTTTCCATCTTGTAATTGAATATTGTATCCTTTGTCAACCATCTATCCAACAGTTGAGAGATTATTCTTCAAACCTTCCACATATAGGAGATCATCAATATTATGCTTACCATCAAGAGAAATGGATCCTTTGCCACAGATGACACCAACGTTGTTATCAACAAATATTACAACACCACCATCATACTTTTCCAAGCTCTCAAATTTACTTTAGTCACGTTTCACGTGATAAGAGCATCCACTGTCAATCATCCATTCATCCTTTTCTTCAACTCTTGCAGCTAGAGCCTTCTCCACATTTCTGTCACTAGCAAATTTAGTAGGCACCGAATCATTTTCCTTGATAGCAATAAATACCCATTCATCCTCACTTACATTCCCTTTATCAAATTCATCATCTATCACACCTTCATCAGTAGCATAATAATACTTCCTTTGGAATCTAGGCTTGTTAGGTTTTGACTTAAGAACTCTTTCCAGACACCTTGAGGCAAAATGACCTATCCTATTGCAAGAAAAACATTTAAGAAGCAATTTCCCTTTATACTTACCTTCTCCTCTAGCTTCCCTCTTGACAATAAGTGCTTCAATCTCATCTAGTTTTCTCTCTTATTCTTCAATCTCTCTCATCTCCTACTCATACTTGGACATTTTCCTAGAAGAAATTTCTCTCAAATCATATCTTTGCAAATATTTTATGAAAATAGTAGCTTTAAATGTAGATTATGTCTTAGGAAGAGATTTTCCAAACTCACATAATTCAAAAGAAACAAGCTTACCAATCAACATGTCTCTAGTTACATTTTTCATCGTTTGTACCTTGTCAATAGTAGTAGCTTTATGATTGTACACAACAGGAAAGGATCTAAGCACTTTAGCAACAATTTTTAATTCTTCCAATGTTCCACTAGCACATCTAATACTACACACCAGTTCATTCACTCTTTGCATAAAAGAAGTAATGTTCTCATGTTCACCCATTCTCAATGTTTCATATTTTCCTTTCAGGCTTTATAGCTTAGCAATCTTCATAGGGTATCACCTTCATTAAAGGTTTCCAACTTATTTCAGATCTCATAAGTATTTTGTAGCTCCATTACATTAGTCATCTCGGAATCAGTCAGAGTACTAAAAAATGCTTCCTTAGTCCTGATGTTCTACTCAGCTTCTTTAATCTCATTTTTGTGTAGAAGGACCATTTCGTGGGATGATATACCTGTTCTTTGTCATCTTCTAGTAAGATTCACGAATGCATCTTAGATGACAATCCATTTGAGTCTTCCACAAAGAATAATTTGTTCCATCAATTCTTGAACTATCCTTCTTATATGTCACCATCTCGGATCACCTCAAGCTATTAAACTTCATCTGAGGAACCTACTATGATAACAATTGTTGGCAACACAAGGGAAGACAATTGAGAGGGGGGGAATCAGTTACCTTAGAAATTAAACTTATTAAAATTATTATTAGATATGATAAATAAACATGAAAGCATAAACCATCACATCATTAGAAACACACATAACACAAAGACTTTTTATGTGCAAACCCTATTAGGGAAAAAACCATAGTGGAGGTTAATCCACAATATTATACCCTATTAAAAGTATAACCAATAATAAATGGGTATTGCACATGTATTCAGGCACACTACCTAGAGCTCACCACTCAAATACAACAAGGCTTACTTCCCAAAAGAAGAATCACTATCTTATAGTCATAATCGGATTACATCTACAAGATTTTGAACTGAGAAAATAACATTTGCTAATGCCTGATTACAGTTTCAGTTAAGCACATAACACTTTCCTCTGTGCACTCTTCTTTTGCCTTCAAAATATGAGAAAATTATTTCCACATAGCACATGGCCTCCATCACATATTAAAACATAAACAATCGCTTATATATATCCACAACTAAGAATAACATCAACCACATGTCAGCTCCACAAAATATAAAACGTGTGCAAACTGTCATCCCAAATCAATACATAATTTTCAATGTAAACCTAAACATAGTCAACCAAAAAATAATGAGGACCCAAAACAATATTCTCAAACATGAAACACCTTCAAAAACTATTCCTCGAAGATGCACAACATGCTACAATCACCCTTTCACTCGTGATCAAGAAAAACACAAACTCACAAAAGAAAATCACTAATCGTGAGCACAACGATCAATGCAGACTAGTAGCATAGATATAACACAAACTAGAAACATCCATGATCATCATGAATCACCTCAAAAGCATCCACAACAACTTAAATTACTAGAATCACGTCATCTTCTTCCAGGAACACTAACTGAAGCAACAAAATAACTGTCAGAACACAGATACTCATCACTCGATCAAATCTTCATATGAACCTCTAAAAATTTTGGTGGATAAACTAGATATACTCATCAACAAACCCTTTAATCGACAACCTCTTATCACCAATATAGTGAGCTAGCCATCATATTGAACTTTTTTGCATAACCAACAACTTGCAACTTCTTTTATTATAATTTTCTCAATATCCTCGACATATACAACCTTAAAGATATTAATGCCAATAGTGTTGACATCAATGACAACCAAAAATCAGAAATATCCAACAAGAACATGATCCAAAGATAAAGATATCCCATCTGAAGATAAAGAATCCTCCTCCAAATGTTATCCAAAAGTATCCACAGTCACATCAAATTGCAAGGAATGATCATGTGGAGAATGAACAAGAGGGTTAGAGTGTCCCCTCACAACAACTAAAGAAGGATCTTCTCCATCAAAGAGAAGATGAATTTCATTAGTGATGTCCCCCAAATATTCAAGATGAGACTCCACAAACAAGTTTTAAATACCTGTGAAGAAGTCATCAGAAGTAGCCAAATCTGAAAGACTATGTATGCCCTACGACACTGAATCACAAGGACCCAAAACTATTGGATCACAAGCATGCTCAAGTACAACAATAGATGGAGGAGATAGAATGCATGGCTCAAGAACTAGATCTAATGTGAGAACTCCCAAGTTTAAAAAGCCAAATGTCTCCTCTAAATCATGGTTCATACAAGCAACAACTGAAGGAACAATGTCATCATCAGAAGAAAAATGTGCAAAAGGTATACAACCGAGATGAATGATCAACCACCCTAGTAGCAATGATCTCTCTAGTCTCTAAGTCTTGAATAATGACTGAATCAAGAGTGAACTCCACAGTCCTCCCATCTCCACCATGTGTAATCTGATATATGGAAAGAAGATTGTTTGTCAAATTAGGAACACACAAAACGTCCTAGAAATTGTTGTCCCTATAACTAATAGATCCCTTCCAAATTACACTCATGTATGTATTGTTCCCCATCAATATAGGAGACTTAGTACAAGGCTAAAATGAAGAGAAGATAGATTGTGAAGATGCCATATGATGAGATGCTTCTTAATCTAGAAGCCATCTCCTTGATCTTGGACCTAAAAAGGAACAAAGAGCTTGTCCTTTATTTCCCAATGTAGATGCCAAATCAGCATGACATTTTCCCTTAGATTGTTTTGAAGAAGGAGGAGGAGGTGATTTAGAAATTCAAGAAGGAAAATCAACGTGATTCTTTATAATAAGATTCAACTCATCAATGTTCTTATAACAATAATGTTCTTCATATCCATCCTTCTTGTAATATGCACAAAAATGCATCTCCTTTGATGATTCTCCTTTTGAGGATGAGGATTCTGATTCTTTATGTGGCTTGTTCTTTTTCTTCTTTTTCTTCTTATCAAGATTCCCTGATTCTATCTCTTATACTCACTTGCCACCAATGTATGTGACTTGGAAGACTTGATTAGACCCATTTTCATTAACTTAGCTTCCTCTTGAATTAAGAGATTTTCAAATTCATCAAACTTAGGATCAACATATGATGCTCCCATAGAAAGTCAATAGGTATGAAAGCCAAAAAAAATATTTAATACTTAGGACCAAGCTTGGATAACACATTTAGAATCAACTATAAATCCCCTTTATCAATGTTGCACTCTTTCAATTGTGTTCTTAGTTGCTTTATTTTGGAGATGTAGTCTTGGATGTGGTCAAAAATTTTAGGATCAAGATTCATCAAATCATTATTAATTCATATCCCCTAATCTTATCTATTTTACCATACAATTTTTCAAAAGCCTCTCAAGCCTCTTTAGGTGTTTGGCATGATTCAATATAAAATTGTAAATCAAAAGAGACTAATGAACATATGCATCCAAGTTTTTTCTCATGATTAATCTCCCATCTTTCCAATTCTAAAGCATCAATAGGTTGAGAAATGGTTTCCTTTAGATAGCCTATTAGACCTTTTCCCATGAGATAGTTCCATACTAATTTTCTCGATGTAGCACAATTATGTGAAGTTAGGAGTTCAATTTTTGATTTCCTCATTCCAAGAAACCACTTCAAGAATACCCCCCTAAATTACTCAATCAAGAAACTCCCCAATCAATATCTGATTTGGCACTTTATGAGTAGTGCATTTACAGTTACCACTTGAAAAAAATAGCGAAGTGGTCTTTGATTTTGGTACATGCAAATGCCAAAAATAGGCCACATAATAAGTACATTTTTTGGTAAAAAAATGAGATCAATCTAATCAAACCAATGAAAAGTACACAAAAAATCATGCACTTTCAAAAAAAATTGCACCCAAAATGTTACCATAGGAGCAAGATATGAACTCTCAAATTTTTCAAAATGAGGATGAATTACAACACCTGTGAGAATCTACAATTTCTTGAAAAACCATATACCAAAACCAAAAAATAATTGCACCATAGTGAAGAGCGTGAAAAATTAGCCCAAATCAAAAAAATTGCTCGAAAAAAGGAGTCAATATGAGCAAGATATGAAGCTTTGAAGTTGAATTGCCAAAATGAAAATGTAATCTATGAGGGGGTAGAAATTTTTTGAAAATTGTTGATGTCACGCTGATGTGATGCTGACATCAACAACTCATGCGATTAAAATTGACGACTGGATGAACATCATCGTCACTATCAGGATCTATTGGAATATTCTCCAAGAATCTTTCTCGAATACTCTTTTGTGCTGGTGGAATATGATCGGCTCAGAATACTCTCAAAATCCCATTATCTTCAGAGGAATCTTCATGTTTATGGCAGTAACTTTATGAAATTTTCCAGATTTGTATTTACAGCTAGGAATTATTTCTTACACCAGTAGTTGGACGAATTTCTTTTAATGTTGTCTACCATTTATTGTGGTGGGCCTGCAGTTGAATGTAGTGAGTGAATAGAACCCTGCCACATGGAGAGCACATGAAACACATGTACAAAAGGTACCTAATACTGTAGAGAAAGGTATGTTGTAGAATTTACAACCCTTTTCCTGATTTAAAAAAAAAAAATTACATAGAAATAAATGTTGCAACCAAATCAATTAAAAAATTGATTTTTTAATAAAAAAATTCATCAAAATTTTAATTTTTCATAAATTGTACCACCCACATTATGACAATTTGGGGGCCATACAACTCCTTGAGCAAAAAAAAAAAAATTCTCACCAAACAACTACTTGGATTTGGATAATTTGGAGTCAATCTTAGGGTTTTTGGCCCTTCTGGACATGATGACAGGGTCAGATTTGACCCAAAATGCTCTAAAATTGTACTGACCTTCTAGATCTGGCAACCACTCTTCAGCTTCAAACCCTCACAGATTTGGCCTCATATATCCCATTTGGATGAAAAAAAGGAAAAATCAACTTTCTCGAACCTTGTAGACACAATGGTGAGCTTACATTTGCACCAACAAGCTCCAATATGAACCTGTATTAAAGAACCAAAAATGGATCTCCTCCAAATCTAGTATTGCTCTTCAGAAAAAGACTCTCCAATGGCACCCAACCTACTTTGATACCATGTTAGAATTGGCTATGGCTACCAAGATCTTGAGACCAAATGAAAAGCACAACAAGAGAGAATAGAATGTGACAAGAATAAATTGTATTATTATCAATATGATTCAATGATATGATTGTGATGTACAATGTAGTAGAAACCCCTTGGTTATATAACCAAGGTGAGATACAAGATGTCATAGGATTATGACAAGTGTCTTAATCATATGACATGATACAACTAATCACACTTACTTAGGTTCACATGTGTTACAAGTCAGAAGAAAAGATAATAACTAATGACAACTAACACCTTCTAGAAAGATTCCTTCCTAGGATCTAAGTAAACTTAACATGTATAAATAATTCCCCTAGTAATGAATGAACTAAGTACAGGACTTTATTTACACCAACACTATGAAAGTAGATTTCAGTTTCAGATTTGTCTAGTCTAGGGTGTCTTAGGTGCCCTTGTCAAGTAAAATAAAGCTCAAATTAAAACCACAGGTGCACACATATCTTCTTTGTCTATTCATGGTCATTAAATTTATCTATGAACTTCCAAATTGCCTATATTCATATCAGAATAGTGCATTTGCATAATTAGCTAGTTGCATCATTACATTTTATCATAATTCAATTTCCAAACACACACAATCTAAACAAGAAAAAAATAGGGAATTAGATATCAAGGGTTGATTGACTCACCTTTTAGGTTGGAAGTTAATCTCATTCCCTAAGTGCCATGCTTGGAAATGTAACTAATCCTAATTAAATCTTCAGGTTTCACTTTTTCAACATCATGTTTTTGGTGAACTTGATGTATTTAAATTATAAACCTTCTGAAATCTGAAGCATATCATCATAGATCAAAGATGAAAAATGTATTGTTTTACATTCATCATTTAGGCATCCACTATCAAATAAAAAAGGCATTAAAGTTTAAAAAATAATATATTATATTTGCATTAAATATTCAAATAGGGTTAACTTCTGTCATCATAGGTAAAATATACATTTTAATTGCATTTCAAAATTTTCATTAGGTCATCTTTGATTTGAAATAAAATTTGAAAGTGTTAATTGCATTCATTTCGGTATTTGGCATATAGTCAAATGGTAAAAAAGTGCATTGTTTTATTACAAAAAGATATCAAGATTGTTACTTTCAAATTTGGAAAATTAGGATTGGTCTATTGGTGCACTTTATTTTTGAAAATTGTATTTGGAATTTCATTTTATTACTTGAAATTTTCAAAAATTGTTGCACACTTGTATTTTGCATTGCATAATCATAAATCGATCAAATTTTGGAAAATTATTCAATGTCACACCTGTATTGTCACAAAACAAAACCATTGTATATTATTATAGGCATTCAAACTTTGAATTTGGCAGAAAATTTTTCTAGTCTTGGGTGCCCTAGGAACCCCTATCCAAGCATTTTTTTTCTCATATTTTTGTGACAAAACCCTCTCAAGATCTTCTATCTAGATCTATTCTATTTTTTTTCACTATGCTATAATAGTTTTAATTTTAGTGCCTATATCTTTTTGTTATAATGGATTTTTATTTTGGTAAAATGTGGACTTCTTTGAAATCATTGTTGGATGTTTCATTCTGTGTTTTTGGCAATGATTCTAATTCAAAGGATGAAATTCATATTGCTTCATCTCCCAATTCATATCTCCTTAATGAATATATCTTGAGGCAAGATAAGGGAATCATGAGTGAATTCATAAATGATACCTTTCCTAATGTTGAGCAATGTAGTCCTTTATCCTTCAAAAAAGTGGCCTACTCAACCATATCAACAATCAACACCTACCATACAACCACTTCAAATTTTTTCTATATCACATAGAAAAAGTGATTTACAATTCATACCTCAACCTATGCAAATGAGAGTACCTATTAATAACCATAATTATGAGCTCCTACCAATTAATTATCCTCCATACTATGGAAAAAGTCACTAACACACCTGTTAATTTGGAACAATGCTATGGATAAGGCTTTAGGATCTTTACAAAAAAAGGATGTGATACAAAGAATGAGAATGAAATCCATATCCTTTTGGAACAAATACCGTCTGAGGATATAAAAGGAATAGGCTATCAAGGTCCTCCACCTCTATATCAATCATTTGTTCCATCCTCCAAACAATGCAAAATTCATGGTCTTGTTGGAAAAGGCTTTTTACTTGCTCCACATCCTTTGTTTGAATTGAATGCACCTTGTGTACACTTTTACAATTTGGATTCATTATATTACCACCTATACATGAAAGAATATACACCTTGAACAAAAGAATAAAAACACACCCTATTGTGCATATAAATAAACATTTGGCCACACTATTGATGAATGTCATGTTTTGAAGAATAAATTATAAGAGTTAGATCCTTAGAATGATAAATTTTATAGAATAATAGATTAAACAACATTCATTTTTTCTACTTTCCATGTGGTAGTTTTAGTGTCATCTGATACGCATTACCATACATGGGGTATAAAGTTGGTTTTATGTAATCATATTTTATTTTGCAATGAGTAATCTATTATCATTCATCATGGCTCATATTTCTCCCTACACTTGGGGGGAAAGGGTTAGATAGCTTTTTTTTAGGTGAATACCTTGATGCAAGGGATCCCTTTGTATCTCCTTAAAATATTAGTGTATCAAGTACACTAATATTTTAAGGGGGGCATATATTACCCCATATTTAATATAATTATAGTGTGAGAAATGGTCCCTCTTTAGTGATGATATCATACATCTCCTAGAAAGTGTGATCTCATTAATAGTCATATCACATGAATGGCTACCAAAGTGTAGCCTCCTCAATCTATGTTAGTGTTTCCTTTGTGGTGGTATTAGGATTGATATCTGCTAAAAGTGTGACTTTTCATGGCATGTCATGTTCCCTTTAGTGTACAATACTATGATTAGTTTCCCCTACAGTGTGATCCTTCATTCTGTAATTTTTTCTCTCTTAGTGGTGGTATCATGTGTGAAACTTCTAAAGGTGTGACCTCCCATGCATTGAGCAGTGCCCCTTGATACTTGTAAATCACCCTCTGTGGTGGTGGTTTTTACAACCCCTGAGGCATAGATTTGTGATATTCATCCCCCATGACATTAAATTTTGTCCACCCCCTTAGGCGAATTTCATTTCTCCCCTATGATGTTAAATTTTGTATACCCACTAAGGCGATTTTTATTCATCCCCTTTGCCATTAAATTTTGTGTACCCCTTGAGGTGATTGTTCCATCCCTTGTGTACCACAAAAAAATGGACATCTTTCTTGACATGGGAATAATTCATGATAAATAAAACTTAAGGAGGCCTTGATTTAGTGTTGTGACACATTTTATTCACCCACATTAGGTCTTACACCCTTGCAAACTAAATAAAATGTGTTTATTGATGTCTTGTCAAGGTGTTGTAGAGTCTTGTAAAGGACTTTCATGCTTTTCCAGACTTAATGAACCCATCTTCCCTTAGTTAAACATTATAAAATATATTTAAATACATCCTCACATCAATCTAGAAGGGTTGTAAATTAAACTTAATGGTAATCTAGTGTTGTAATGTGTTTTAAACATTCACATTGGTTCTTGTTCCTTCCTAGGCTGTGTTGACCTCATTTTAGTGTTGTAAAGTGTATTTAATTATAGTTTCACATTGAATTATGTGTCCCAAGCCCTAATTGACCTTTACATCATCATATAAACATAATTTTCTTATTTCTTAGCATTCCAGCTAGCAAAAATGGCCCCTATGGGACCCATTCAACATTAGTGGAAAATTAGTCCCATCCAAGTGGGACCCATTCGCTATGGGTAGTGAATGAGTCCCATTTGAGCCATTTTTGGGGTTTGAGTGGGAAAAATTAGATTTTAAGTTTAATTTTTCTCCATGTCTTCCTTAGGGATCCAATTAATGAGTAAATTATGAGGATTTCCTATAAATATAAGTATTTAAATGCTAATTCATCACAACTTCACTTCATTCATCATCTATCTTCTTTCTCTTATCAAGTAAGCTAGGGTTTCATCTTTCTAAGTCATTGAGATAACACTTTCAGACATTCAAGGGCAGATTCTTCATCTATTGCTACAAAAAATCAAGATAATTCATCAAGGAAAAGGTATCAACTCCATTTTTTCATGTTTCATTACATTCTTTCACCATTTGGTGTAATTACCCAAAAGGGGTTTGACCAAGGCAAACCCCCATGCCCTAACAATCAACTTTTTCTCTCTCTTCCTCTTTGTGTTTGTAGATTTAGGTGATTAGATGGATTGGACATGATTGAATATTAGGTTGCAAAATTTTTGAAGTCATCTCCACTTTTTCAAAAAAAAAATCTACACAAAAAGTCACTTATAGACCCGAATTTGGGAGTTTTAGAACAAGACACCTGGAGGTGCAGATTGAGTAGATTGGGAGCTCCAAATTCCATTTTTGAGTTTTCAGAAAGTCCAAAGTGGACTAATTTTCCATTGGTGGTGAATGAGTCCCACTATACATGTTTTCTAAAGATTTGTGTAGATTTGGACACCCATTTGGCTAAAACGGGCTTTGGTATAATCATCCAGAATTGAGACTGATTCACCTAGAATGGTGAATGAATCCCACCAGACCTTAATTTTAGCATCAGTAGTATTCCAGAATTCATTTCCAGTCCTCAACAATATCTCAAGTGCACACTTTTAGTTTCTTCCATTTTTTTTATAGTTTACTATTCATTTCTAGGTGATTTTACATTACACAATGTGTTTTCAAACAAGTCAATTTCTTAGATTTTGCATTAATAAGTCATTTGTTTTATATGTTTATTGCACTCAAACATTGCATTGAGAAATATTACATCTATTTCCCATCCATTCTTACATGAATCTTGAGTGAGACATTGCACATTTTGTCCTATCTCTTTCCTTTTAGGTGAAAAACCCTAGAAGAGTTAGAGAGTCTTGTGGTGCCAAAAACCTTTGTTTCACCTTGTGAAATTAAGCTTTGTGTGTTCCTTGAAGTAAATTTTGTTATATATTCCATGGATTTGGCATAACAAAACTTGTTGATTGGTGAACTCGAGCACCCTTTGTAACATGGCCAGTTAGCATAACATAACTTCCTTGCTAGTGGAGTCATGTGTTTCATAAGTCTATTAGTATAAAACAAATTTCTAGCCTTTTGAAACTCATCATATGTTGTTAAAACAAGTACAGGCAACTGAGAGGGGGGGTAATCAGTTGTCACATAATATTTAAACTTTTCAAACTTAACTTTAACTTAATCTCAGATCTTATGAATGAACAATAAACCATAAACAATTAACACATCAGAGACACAAAGAACACCAAGATTTTTTAATGTGGAAACCATGTTATGAGAAAAACCACGATGGATTTCAATACATAATATTATACCCTATTAAATGTATAATGAGAAATAATGGGAATGCACATGCATTCAAACACACTTCCTAGAGCTCACTCCTCAAATACAAGAGGGATCACTGCCCAAAGAAGACACACTATCTTATAGCAATTCAGATTAGATCTTCTAGGTATGAACTAAGAAATTAGCTTCTACAAAATCCTGATTATAGTTCCAACTATGCATAGAAACACTCCCTCACACTTCACTCACTCTGCTATGCACTTGAATGATAGAACACTATGCACACACTACACTTTCTCTAGCACTCATTTGCACTTTAGTTCACTCAAAAAATTTCTCTTATATATCTGCTTCATGGATTTACATCAACAACTTTGTCAACCAAAAGAAATATGAAAATATAAAACATATACTTGATGTCGGCCCAAATTTACAAATGAATTTACAATGTGAATTAATCACCATTGGCCACAATATAATGAAGACCTAAAACAATATCCTCAAGTGCACTAAACATTCAAATTTCAGTCTCCAAGGATCCGCAACATGTTACAACCAACGTGTCAGCCAAGAACATGAAAACCCGAACATGCAACAGAAAAATCACCAACCACGAGCACACTAATCAATGTGGAAATGCAACAAAGATAGAGCATGATCTAGAAACATCCACAAGCATCACAAACCATTAGAGAAACATCCACAACAACTGAGCATACTGAAATCACACCAACGTCAATTAGGAACACTAACTAAAGCCACAAAAAAACTATCAAAACACAACTATTCATAACATGAACAAATCTTCACATAGACCTCTAAAAATTTTGGTGGATAAACTAGATACACTCATCATAAAATCCTTTAGTCCGCAATGACTAATCATCAATGTACTGATAAATACACCTTCATGACCTTCACTATTCCACTAACAAACTACAACTCTTTCATTAACAATTTTCTTAATATCCTCGACATATCCAGCTTCCAATACATCAATTGTAATAGTTTTGACATCAATGAAAACCAAATATTAGCAACACAACCACAACATCCAACAATCTCCCCCTTTGGCATTGATGGTAACATATGATGTGAAAAGCACCATCAATGCAACTCTCAATAAACACTTACTCCCCCTTAGATTTTGACTCTTCTCTTCCAAATGACTCTGGTACTCATTCTATTTTTCACATTACTCTTCTCCTCCTTTGACATCAATGGAAAAGATAAGCATTATCTTTCCACATACAAGCTCTGAACCACATATCTACACATCTACTACTCCTCCTAAGTAGCATGCATGGAAACATCAATCTGGATCAGAATATAGCTATGATGCACATGGATTGATGCATGCAAATGCATCTCTAGTTCTTATCAAGGGGGGTAATTACCACTAGCATCCCTCTAAGATACTCTAAAGTATCTTTCAACAATGGCTTGGTGAAAATGTCTACAATTTTCTCTTTGGTAGGCACATACTCTAGTATGACTTCTTTCTCACTCACTTTCTCCCTCAAGAAGTGGAACTTGATTGATATATGATTGGTCTTAGAGTGTAGCACCAGATTCTTTGATATGTTTATTGCACTTGAGTTGTCACAATATATGGAAATAGGCTCATCATATACCACTTTGATATCCTTTAGCATTTGTTTCATCCACAACACTTGAGTATAGTTATTGGGAGCAACAATATATTATGCCTTAGTAGTAGATAGAGAAATGGAATTCTACTTTTTGTTCAACCAAGACACTAGGTTCTTCCCTAGGGAGAAGGCACCACCACTTGTGCTTTTCCTGTCATCCACATCACCTGCCCAGTCTGCATTAGTATAGGAATTCAGAGTAAGATCATCATCTTTAGGATACCAAAGCCCAAAATCAACTATTTGTTTCAAGTATCTAAAAATTCTCTTTACAACTTAGTCACATGAGATTCTTTCAAATCAGCTTGATATCTAGAAACCATACACGCAACATTCATGATGTCTAGTCTAGTCTGAGTTAAGTAGAGAAATATGTCAATCATTGACCTATATCTTGTTTGATTTTCCTTTAGAGAATCATCATTCTATGTTATATTACATCCAGTTACCATGGGAGTGCCTACAAGCTTTGAGTCTTCCATGCCAAACTTCTTTACCAGCTCTCTCACATACTTGGACTAAGATATGAAAATCCCATTGTCTATGTAAGTGACTTGCAATCCCATAAAGAAATTCATCTCTCTAATCATACTCATTTCAAATTCACTTTTCATTTCATTAGCAAACTTCATACATAGATCATCATCTCCTCCAAAATTAATGTCATCAATAGAAACTTCAATAATTAACTCTTTATCATGATCCATCTTAAAATACAAATTGTTTTTAGTAGTACCTTTCTTGAATCCAATCTTTAACAAGTATTTATCCAATCTAGAATACTAGGCTCTAAGGGCTTGCTTGAGTCCATATAGAGATTTCTTCAATTGGAAAACCATTTCTTCATTATCTATCAGTTGAAATCCACCCAGTCATTCAACAAATACCTCTTGTTGTTAGTAGTACCTTTCTTGAATCCAATCTTTAACTTTGCATCCATTTGATAGACTTTGTAGTTCTTATATGCAACATAAGAAAGAAGTAATCTTACAGCTTCAATTCTAGAAATAGGCAAAAAAAATTCTTCAAAATTAATACCTTCCATTTCTAAATACCCTTTACATACCAGTCTTGCTTTATTCCAGACCACTTCACCTTGTTCATTCAACTTATTCCAAAAGACCCATTTAGTACCAATCACACTTTTATCTTTAGGTCTAGGAACAAGAATCCATGTATCATTTTTCTCTATTTGCATCAATTCTTCCTTCATAGCTTCCATCTAGTGTTCATCATTACATGCTTCATTAGCATTGTTAGGATCAGTTTTAGAAATCAAACAATACTCTTCTATAATCCTTCTTCTTATCTATACAACTTTATTCTTATCTCCTATAATTTTATTTTTAGAATGATTTAACCTTACATACCTCAAAACTTTAAGATTCTCTCACTTCTAGTTATTTTGTTCTTTCTTTTGCACTTCCACTTGTCTCTCTTTCATGAATTTCTTGATTTATTAGAAAAATTTGAACTTGAGTCTATGTTTGAGCATTTTTCCCTTTGTCTGTACTATCTTTCTCGTCATCTGAGTTATATCTGTAGTATCTGGATGATCTAGTAGAGTCCTCATCAACTTTGACATTTTCACTTTCAACCATCTTTCTCAATCTTCTATTATAGAAATAGTAAGCCTTGCTCTTAGTAGAGTAACCTAGAAATATTCCTTCATTGCTCCTTGCATCAAACTTTCCTATGTCCTCATCTTTCATGATATAACACTTGCTTCCAAAGATCTTAAAATATTTAACAGTAGGCTTATAATCAAACCACATTTCAAAAGGAGTCTTACTATCTAATTACTGTTGATATTTACCTGGTTTAGAGTGTACACAACAATGCTTATAACTTCTCTCCAATAGATGTGAGGAACATTCCCTTCCAACATCATCATTCCGGTAGCATCTAGAATTGTTCTATTCTTTCTCTCTACAACTTCGTTCTATTGAGGGGCTTAGGGAGTAGATAACTGTCTTTTGATTCCATGCTCTTCACAGAAATAATTGAACTCTTGGGAAGTGAACTCACCTCCTTTGTTTGATCTTAAGAATTTGATTTTCAAACCTGTGTCATTTTCTTCCATAGATTTAAAACTTTTGAACTTCTCAAATGCTTCAAATTTTTCTCTTAAGAAATCAACACATATCATCCTAGAGTAATCATCAAAAAGTAGCATAAAGTACCTTTTACCTTGTAGACTTCTGATTCTAGAGGGACCACATAGATCACTATGTACTAGGTCCATTATTCCATTAGAAAGATGTTTTCTCTAAAAAGAGACTCTAGTCAGTTTTCCCACCTAACATTTCTTGCATATTGTGTTAGTAGTCTTTACTAGCTTAGGTAGATCTCTTACTGCTTGAGTGGAGCTCACCTTGACAATATTATCAAAATTCACGTGTGCCATAGAAAAAAGGAACCTTTGCTTGATTTAAGATAATAAATGATAATTGGACTTAATGTGGTCTTAATTTAGGCATTGTGAAGCATTTTATGCATTCACACTAAGTTTTAGACCTTTATAAATTATTTAATTATTAAATATTGAAGTCTTGTGAATGTATTGTAAAGCATTTCTACATCATTCTAGACTCTATTTAATACAATTCACTTAAAAATTGACATTTGACACATCAACAAGTCCTATTTTTAAGTGTTAAGTCTTGTGATCTAGATTATAAATTTTCTAGACATTTCCCCCTTATTTACACTTTTCTTATGTCTTGTTGGACCTTCTTATGCACTCATAAGGTTTATTTAAGTGTATTTTTGAATGATACCCTGACACACTGCATTAAATGACATTTAATTCCTGACACTTGAACACACCCTAAAGGTGGGACCCATTTTCCATGGGTGGTGAATGAGTCCACCTCGACACAAAAATCAAAATAATTTCAATTTCCTTTAGCATTTATTCAAATTTACACTTGATGTTGGCATGTGATGATGTATGAAAGGTTACTAAGACACAAGAAATTTATAAATAAACATTCTCACTCAGGTATCTGTAGGATCATGATGGGCCAAAAAGTGGCACTATGATGGGTATTTGTAGGGTATGGGTATGTGCAGGATCATGATGGGCCAAAAAGTGGCAATATGATGGGTATGCGGCTGACAACTTTTTTTTACCCAAAATTGATAAAACGAAAAGGGTTTTTAAAGGATATTCTTAGCTTTCCACCAATATAAATTATGCTTTACTTTGAATTTAATAAGTAATTATTATTCATTTTCTATTCAAATTATGATTAAAGTCTCGATTGATAGGCTGATTGAAAAACATATATAGCTTTCAAACGGTATCACATTTTTTGAATCCAAAACATGCGTCACATTCTATGCTTCGTATGCTATAGGATTAAAAAAAAAATGAATTCCATGAGGTTTTGACCAAATTAAGGTGGTCAGACATTCGAGTTTTTAATATTTTTTAAAAGTTGTAATAAAAAATTAATAATTAATTATTTACTTGGAAAAAAATTACAAAAAAATATGCATCACATCGAGACATGAGTCCTCTACTTATATCTAAAATATTATAAAAAATAATTATCATTTTATTGTGGTTAGGGTGGTCACAAACACCTACTTCTTATTTTTTCCTTGAAATTTAAGTACTAATGCATTGAAATTTCAAATTTTAACCAAATAGATTTTTTTTTACACAAACCTAGTAGTTTAGCTACATTCAATTTACTAAAAATTATATTCTTACATATTTTTGAAATAATATAGATAACTTATTGAAAATTTTATGTCAAGTTGCCCTAACTCTGATTTTTCTGAATTTTTTGCCACTTAAGGGCCTATTTTCTCCACGATGATCCTGCACATACCCGTATGTAGTTGATGACTTTTTTTTTACCCAAAATTGATGAAATGAAAATGGTTTTTAAAGGAGATTCTCAACTTTCCATTAATATAAATTATGCTTTACTTTGAATTTAATAAATAATTATTATTCATTTTCTATTTGAATTATGAATAAAGTGTTGATTGATAGGATGATTGAAAAACATATATAGCTTTCAAACATTATCACATTTTTTGAATCCAAAACATGCATCACATTCTATGTTTGGCATACCATAGGATTAAAAAAATAAAAATTGAATTTCATGAAGATTTGACCAAGTTAAGGTCGTCAAACATACAAGTTTTTATTATTTTTAAAAGTTGCAATAAAAAATTCATAATTAATTATTTACTTGAAAAAATTACAAAAAAATATGCATCACATCTAGATATGAGTCCTCTACATCTTATAAAAAAATATTATCATTTTATTGTGGTTAGGGTGGTCAGACATTTTTTCCCTAAAATTTAAGTACTACTGCATTGAAATATCAAATTTTCACCAAATAAATTTTTATTTTTTAAAAAATAAACCTAATAGTTTAGAAACTACATTCAATTTTCTACAAATTCTATTCTTACATATTTTTGAAATAATATATATAACATATTCAAATTTTTATGTCAAGTTTCCTAACTCTGATTTTTTTGAAAATTTTGCCACTTAAGGACCTTATTTTTCCATGATGATCATACACATACCTACCCTCATTTTGATATCTCCACCTAATATCCTACATCTCATATTTATTATCTCATCTCTCATCTTGAGTTTATCATCTATTCTTCAATTCAAATCAAGAAAGCTATGGTTTATTCTTCAAGATAGAATTCTTAAGCATCCAAGAGTTGAATCTTCATGTATTGTTGCAGACCAACAAGATCACTCATTGTCACAAGATTTAGGATCCTTTGGAGCTTGGAAATCATTGAAGATTGCATTTTTAAGTTGTTCAAGTCTTTTCCTCATCATTTCAAGCCTATTTATCAAGAATAAGTCACTTGCAGACCCGTTCCTGACATTTTCCAAAGCACACACCTGTACAAGGTGGATTTATAGATTAGAAGCTACAGATTCCATCCTTGATCTTTCAGATTCTTGAGGTTTGACTGATTCACCATGCAAGGTGAATGAGTCCCATTAGGAGGCCTGAAATAGGATTTTGTTAGAATCTGGCTCTCTGTGCTTAGAAACCAGTTTTCAGGAGTTTTCATCATTACCTGGACAAATTCACCATAGGTGGTGAATGTATCTTATCTGGATTTTGTGACTTCATCCTTCAACATTTCTAGCCTTCTAAATTCATCAGACTTTGGCCAAGTGCACTCTAATTTCATCCTTCTCTTTTTGTTCTGTACATTTCATTCACTTAGTTCATGCTTGCATATTAGAATGTGTTTTCTAGAACTTTTGTATTAGAGTAGTTTTCATTCTTTAATTTGCATTTTCATTTAGTTTACAATATGAAAATCACAATCACACACTCCACATCGATCCTTCATCCTCACATTTATCTTGAATGGTAACGAAGAGTACAATTTTGGCCCCATTTTCTCTCTCTTCCTAGGTGAAAGACCCTAGGAAGAGCATAAAGGATTTGAGTGCCAAGATCCTTTGTTTCATTTTTGTGAACCCAAATTTTAGAATATGTTGATGATGTTTTCTGTACAACAACAACTCACACAGAATATGAAATCCTATCTCTCTTGAAAGGTAAATCTCTATCAGTAAGCCTCAAGATATAACCCCAAGGTCTCTAATGTCAAGTCTTGACAATGCATAAACAACTTAGTGATAAATGTGAAAATGCTAGTAATCAAAAAAGGACCTTACTACAAGTAAATACTGACTCTTTAATTTATCAAATCGAGCAATATGATAATACTTCAATCCTAAATCTAACCCAAATGATAAAGAAATAACAAAAGATTAGGGTTTTAGAGAGATTCCTAAATTTAACACTACTCCTAAGATTAACAATGAAAATGATGAAATACTTGAAATGGACCAACCCCTCATAAACTAATCCCTACTTGACCCAGATGAATCTGCAATCTCACAGAAATAGTGCAATCTTCTAAGGTATTAAATATTTTTAGATCATGAACATTCATCCAAGTCAACCCAATTGCAATTGAAATGGATAAGCTTCACAATTGAACTTAAGCACAATGAATATAAAGTCTAGGCTAACTTTGCAAAGCAACTAACAATCAACTAGCTACAAAAAGCATGGACCAAGGATTTTTGCAAACACTTCAAGCATCAAACCATAAACATCATTGAATCAGATCTAAATCTAAATTTAACATACATCTAATAACCTTGAGCGATTTCAAAAGATAGAATCACAAGAAACATGCAAGATAATTCAATACAAAAGAGATCACCAGAAAATCACAATATCTTCAATTGTATTGAATAACCAAATGACAACAACAATTACAATGTTTTGTGTTATAGCACTTGCTCAAAATGAACTAACTTCTACCTCTCCTCGACTACCTAATTCACTCTTTCATCAAAATTATCTCTCTCTTCTATCTATTTTTCTATGACCCTTACAAATGAGGCAAAATGTAAAATTTATAGAAGACCCCCAAAGCATGTTGGCCTAGTTGGGGTTTACAAAAATAAAATAGCCACAAACAATTTGGCCCAAGGAGAATTCAAAATGAGATAAAATTGCATGAAATGAAAGAACTCAATCTAGGTCGGTTTGGGATCTCTAATGTAATTTAGACCAATGGATGCAAAATACTAGGGAAGCACAAATTCTGATGTAACCTTGCATTAACTGCCCTCTCCTTATCTTGTACTATTAAGAATTCCCTCCTCAAGTCGGCCAATGGTGGAGTAACCAATACTTGAATTTCCTTTCCATAGATTTAATTTTATCTCCTGAGTGCTCAACGACCTCCTCCCAATCAATCTTAAGGGCCTGATATTAATCCATAATGGCAATATAAGTAGCCGCATCATCAAACTGGTGTTCAACAATTGGGTCTTCATCGACTAGAAAGTATATATTTCGCCACCATTCCTTCAACTTCTCTAACTCTATTTTCTTCTTCCGGTCATCACCTCAAGAAAGAGATGCACCTACCATGAATATCAGTTAGGGAATCCTCAACCTGCTTGCTCTGCTTATATATCATCCTCAAAACCATTTCCTTCCAGTCGTTGCCATGCTAGATTCAGCCTATACTGAATATATAACATGAAGATCAGAATTAGCCCATCATCAATAATGTATTCACCCAAGCAAAGATCAAAATCAACCCAAAGATATCGTTAAAGCACCTTCTTCACAATTTGGGATTTCAAGCCAATCGGGGAAAACCAGTTTGGGAGGAACTTCGGAAAAATCCGGTCTAGGCAGATTTTCTTGAAGAAGGCACAAAATCAACTAAAGCTCATTGACATGAAGAAAAGATGCATAAAACATTGTGTAATTTATCAGTTAAAAGCATGGAATGTTAAGAATTTATCATTAAACTCATCCATTTCACCCAATTTCTTAGTTCCACAAAGCATCACAAAGAATCTGGGAAAATTTAACCAGACCAAAATTCCATGAAAAAGGAAAAGTTATGGATTTTCCACACATTCCAGGAAAACGGAGGGGACAAGGAAACCCGGGGAAATCCACTAGTGTAGGAAAATCCTGAAATGAAGGAAAAAACCCAAATATCAGCATTCTCACATGATTTCACTCAAATTGATTGAAAGATCACAAATTTGAGGACCTGGGCATGGAACTAGTTTAACTTGAACCTCCTATAGATCTTCCTTGAATTATAGGCTCATTCGAAAGCAAATTAAGATGCAATGGCGACGCCCTAGGCATGAAACCCTAAATTTTGACCATAAGCTATGAAATGCCCAAACATACAAGAATTCAAACTCCAAGAAAATCCAAAACGCCAAAGCACTACTTACATTCATCAATAAAATGAAAGACAACATGTACATACCATTTGATGAAGTGGAAATTAATCTCAGAAATAACAAATGACAGTTTATTGGCGCTCAGCGAAGAACAATGATAGTGCCTAGGAAATTACCACCAAATCCAGCAATTTGCAAAGAATACACTTCTCATCTCAATAGAACGCAAATGATAAAGAAGAATGGCATAACAATCCACAAAGATCAACTAAAAAAAAACCCTCACAAATAGTACAAAGCAAGACAAGCTGAAGAAATTCAAAAACCTGACGGCATAATGGAATTTCAAAAAAATCTAGCCCAGGTAGGATTCTGTGAAGAACCGAATTCTCTGAACTGTAGCGCTGAAACCTTTTTGTTGGAGTTTGAGTGGGATCCAGGAAAATCTAAATGGGGTGGATACAGGAAAATCTAGTTGGGGCGAAAAATCCTGAAATAGAGCAAAAACCCAAATTTCTCTCAGAACTTAAGATTTTCAATATGCAACGTAGGGGAATCACCAAGGAAAGAAATATTTTAAACTCATGCCAAACCAATGCAAATCCTCAAAATCAAAGGGCCAGAAACGCAAAAGCGAAAGCAAAAGAGGGTCCCTGCTTTCAGCGGGGCGTGTGTGCAAAAACTACACAACAAATGGCGACTCCGCTGAGGCAAATGCTCCAAAGCATTTGAATGATGAACAAAAATCATGAACCTAGAATATTTGGTTTTGATCTCACTATTAGAAAAACAAATAAAAATGTAGGATTAAAGAATTAGAACCAAAGGTAGGATTGAACCTTCCATAAATTGAAAATCCAAGTGTGTGCACATGAGTTCATTTCCCTCCTTGAGCTACTACAGAAACCAAGTTCAGTAAAGTTAGGCTACGTAAAGATTCTAACTCCAAAAGCAACCTAGATAGAGCCTCGCTACTAGTTAGGCATCCATAGGCCCGATGAGGTTATCATTGTGACTCTCTCAAACATAGCTCTATTGCCAGCTAGGCGTCCATAGCCCTGATAGAGATATTCAGATACCCCGGATAAGTTGAATTCATTTGATTTTCAATATTTTCTCTTTTCTTCTTTTTGATATTTCTTTTGTTTCCATTTTTTCATTTCAACCTGTGAACAATGAAGTTCACACTCAGGGCTGAGAACCACAGTGGCGCTAAAGGAAAAATAATATTTTTCACCTAACAAGACCTCACAAAGACCCCACAACAACCTCAGGATTTTTAAGATGTATGAAAGATATAAGATTTCATAATACTTCAAATTCAAATCAGACCAGTGACCCATCCTCATTAAATCAGACATTTAGACTGTATGATGATAACAAAGACATCAACCATCCATTCAAAACACATGCTTAAAGTTCATCAAGGAAATACTCAAAATAGTCCCAAATAAACGAATATTTTCTGTGCAGGTGCAACACATCCAAAAGAAAATAGGAAAACCTCCAAAGCAAGAGCAGAGCAAAACAAACCAAACCGAAAGCAAACCTATACTAACCAAAATAAAACAAAAGAAAAGCAGAAAGGTAAAGCAACTCTAACCAAAGCAAAGCAAAGAAAAAAAGGAAAGCAAACCTATTCTAACTATGTACAGGAAAAGAGCTGAGAACAGCTCAAGACTGGAAATCATACTTCAAATACTACCCATTGATAGGAAGTGGGATATCCTCCCTAGTGAGAGTTTTCAAGTGAAAAGCATTATCCCCCAGGATCTCTGAAATTTGGTAAGGGCCAAGCCAATTTTTTTCAAATTTACCATGCTCCCCCTTACGGTCATGGGCTTTATCCTAGTAGAGAACCATGTCTGAAGTCCAAAAGGTTTTTACCTTGGATCTTCTATCAAACCACCTTTTGACTACACTGTGATGTTTGGAAAAGTTTTCTAAGACGTCATCTCTTCTTTCTTCAATGTGTAATAGCTCCTGTAGGTGGGCTTCATGCCTATTTTCTTTATCATAATATTCATTAATGAGCTGTAAAGTGGGGATCCTCAATTCAATTGGAAATACAAGTTACAGGCCATACACAAGATGATAAGGGGAGGTCCCTATGGAATTATTATGTCTTGTATGATTTTCCCATAGAGAAAATCTACATTGAGTGTGCCAGTCCTTGGGATTCTTCTCTAGTAACTTATAGATGACTGTTAAAAGGTTTTTATTGGAAGACTCAGCCAAACTATTACCTTGTGGATAGTAATTAGAGGATAATTTTATTATGACCACATGATCAAAGACCCAATTAGAAAATTTCAATGATGCAAATGCAGGACCATTATCACAAACCAAAGACAAAGTACATCTAAAGAGATTGATAATACTTGATTCAATGAAATCTATTACCACTTCAGAAGTACACTGTTTGCATACAAGATCTTCAATCCATCATGTAAAATAATCAATGATAGTGAGAATATACATGTGCCCTATAGAGGAAGGTGGATTGATGGGACCTATGAAGTCCATCCCCCACTGTGCAAAAGGTTTTACCTCAAAGACCGGCTGAAGTGGAAGAGCTGCATACTTTTCTCTGGTTGTTGTGGTCTGGCACACATGGAAAGTTCTGACATGACTGTGTGTGTCCTTGAACAATGTAGGCCAATAACAACCAGCCCTCAAAATCTGATTTCCAGTGGCATGTGTAGATCCATGGCCAATACCATACCTATCATGAAATTCAGCTATGATTCTCTTAGGTTTATGTCTTCCTAAGCACCTCAAGTAGATACCTTCATGATTTTTTTTATATAGAATAGCTCCCTTCAGCATGAAATTGTCACTCTTCAAAGGTAAATCCCTTAATTGTATTGTATTAAGATGGTCAGGACACCTTTGAGTCAGGAGATAATGAACAATATCATCATACCATTCTCTAGGAGAAACATCTTCTCGATTGTAATGTTGAGCTGTAAGATTAGGGCCTATTTCTGCCATTTTCCTTGTAAGTCCTTGTCCTCTTAAAAGCTTCATGGGTTGAATCTCCATATCATATTCTTGTAACATTGTCACCCACTTATCCCTACGCTCTCCTAGCTCAATCCGCATCAACAACAACTTAACTACAGGATCAAGAACTATTGCTAAGACCTTGTTTCTGAGGATATAGTGTCTAAATTTCTTCACAGCTCTAACGAAGGTGTAAGCCTACTTCTCCACACTTTGGTACTTTAGTTCAACATCCTCCAATGGTGCACTCATGAATGCTATGGGATGTTCATTTCCTTGATCATATTTTTGGGTCAACGTAGCAGCACAAGAGTGATTAGAAGCAAATGAATATATATAGAATGGCTTAGCATAATCTGGACTCACCAAAATTGGAGCTTCAACAATAGCCCTCTTTTTCTCTACAAATGCTTCTTTAAATTCTGCAATCCATTCAACTTTAACCTCATGCTTCAACATTGCATTCAGGGGTTTGACTATTTTTTGCAAATCTAGTGATGAACTTCCTTACGAAGTTGATTTTTCCAAAGAATGATTTCATTTCTTTCTTACTTACTGGTGGCTAGATCTTGAGTATAGCTTCCACTCATTCTGGATCAATGGCAATTCCTTTCTCATAAATAATGTGTCCCAACAATTTTCCCTCTGTAACTCCAAAGATGCACTTCTTTGGATTGAAAGATATACCAAATTCCTTGTACTTCTAAAACACTTTACACAAATCTGTTATATGATCACCTCTCCTCTTTGAAAAGACTGTCAGATCATCCATATAAATGATTATGCACTTACCAATTTTTTCTTTAAAGGCAATATCCATAGCTCTCTAAAATGTGGCTCCAACATTAATCAACCCAAAGGACATTCTTTTGTAGGAAAAAGTTCCCCACTTGGTGGTGAAAGTAGTCTTGTGCCTGTCTTCATACTGCACCATAACTTGATTGTACTTTGAGTAGCCATCCAAAAAGGACATCATTTGAGAACCATTGACAATCTAAAGTACTTCATCCAACAAAGGTACTAGATAATTATCCTTTTATGACGCTCTGTTAAGGTTCCTAAAATATACATGTAGCCTGATTTCACCATTCTTTTTTTGCACAGGAACCAGGTTCACCACCTAGGTCGAATGTCTAACTGGGAATATGATCCTCACAGACAACAACTTCTACACTTCCTTCTGAATTATGGGTTCCATTAGAGCATTGATTGGTCCTTGCCTCTACTTGAAACGTTTTACTTCTAGCTTCAAAGGGATGGTGTGAGTTATAATTGATGTATCATAATTCTTTAAGTCTTCATAACTCCAAGCTATCACATCTGGATATCTATGCAATGCATCAATTATTCCTTTTCTCTCTTTTGGAGTACATACCTTGCCAATGAAGACATTCTTGACATTATCCTGAGTCCCCATATTATATTTTTCACATTGTCCATTGATGGACTCCTTCTTGGCATCCTGTTCTTGATCTGTGATCCCATCCAAATAAAAAATCCTATCTAATTGCACCATTCCTCTAGAAATAGTATTGGTCTTTAAATTAATTACTCCTTCTAGATCCATCTCTGCTTCCTGAAGTTCAGTTTCATCTATAATCTATGAAGCAAAAACATATGAGCTTGTGATAAAATCCAGGATGTCCTTATTGTAGACACTAAAATTTGGTTTAAGCCTGCGACTTCCATATTCTTCATATTTCATATTCTTCATGGTCATTGATTAAATAATCTTAATTATTTAATTAATTCATTTTCTATTAATTCATCTTCCATTAATTATTCTATTAATTAAATAATCTTAATTATTTAATTAATTCACACTTTTCTTTATTCTACTTGATTAATTAAATAGACGCTTTTTATTTAATTATGTTACTAATTAACCTTATCCTTCTTGTTAAATTAAATGAATCCTTATTTAATTTACTCTTTATCATATTTCAACTATAATTAAATAAATTCTTTATTTATTTAATTATTCATTTAAAATCCCTTCATCATTTAATTAAATAAATATTATTTATTTAATTATTCTTCAAATATTGAGTCTTGAATTAAATGAATTATTTAATTCATTAATTCTATTTTAACACATTCTTCTATATTTTAGATAATTGTGTGAGTTATCTAAGTATTAACTTTTACTCGACTCGACATCTATTTTAATCATTCAGTTAACTATTGATTCGATGTCTGAGTGGGTTCTTCAAGTAATCTCTTCATCAAATCATGCAATCCTCCAGTTCTAATCCATTTGCGTGTACATGCATATTAATTAAATATTCTTATTTAATTAATTAAATGTTGTGTGTGCATTCGAATAGTGAGTCATTATAATCAATCTTCATCTTTGTCATGCAAAGATATTTCTTCTATTTTCGAATGTTGAACTAAAGATTAAATCATTTATCTAATCTTTAATTCTATTTCTAATTTGTATCACTCATGTCACTACTGACAGTTATCTGAATGCATGTCTAATCAGTCGATCTCAACCGTCCGTTGATCTTTCAATCTTGGCCTGTCATTCGAATAATCAATTTTCTATAAATTGATCTGTCATTCTTCATTCCAATCTCTCATGAAATCTTATGACTTTTGAGAGCAACTTTGTCTTGAATCTTCGATATTTTGCTAATCATTATCTTAGGCTATACTTGCACAAATTACTACAAATCTGAGGGCAATTATACTGCACAAGAAAAATGGAGAAGGGAAATCGAGATGAATCATGGAAATACGTTCAAAATTGGTGAGATTGTTTCAGTTTTGTTTATGTTTTAACTTTTCTATGTTCTTTGTTGCTTAACATTTATATTTGCATTCTAGATTTAATATTGCATGCATGTTTGCTTCTAATCTTCTTTGTTGTCTATAGTGAATTTTTCTATTGGCGTTACATTTGGTGAACCCAACATGAAGACACCATCTTCGTGGATCAGTAGATATTTTATTTTGATTTTTGCAAGTTTTTCGTACAGAATGATGCATGTGAAGTTTCCTGCATCATAATTGACTTTCTGAACTACATCTGGCAGAGAAACAATGCATTTGAAGTTTCCTAAACTACAAGTGATTTCCCGAGCCGCAACTAAAAAATAAATGACGCATTTGACTGGTAACGAAATGATGCAATTGACTAGTAAAATTTTATTTTTCTTTCCCGCAATCTAAAAATTTTCAATTGATTTTTGTGTTACTGATATCTTATTTTCAGTGTGTGGCCTTTTCAGAGTTAACAAGCTTTTGCAGGACGATTGATGAAGACAATATTGAAAATTACTAATGAGTTTTTTTGCAGGACGTTTGTCGAAGACCTTAGTTAAATTTAAAACAAATTATTTGGTAGCATAGCAAATCTTTCATTTGGAATAAAATTAACAAGTGTCTATTGTGTTTGGTGCGAAAGCATAAGTTTGGTCACCTTTACGACTTGGTACATCAAAGTATCCTCTCCCCTTGCGCATCCGTGTGATCCTAGGTGTAAGAGAAACGGTTACCAACTCTAGAACTTGGGCCTGTTTTGGTGGGAAAAAAGTACTTACCCCAGGACGACTCAGACCGGTAGCACCCTGAACCCGAGGGACTTCCAGCCGGTATATAAAAGTGGGTTCTTGGGGAAACCCCAAGAATCATGAGTGTGGTTCTGACAAGATGGATCTGAAAGGGGACTCGTGCCATATGGATCACACCCCACGAACAGAATGCCCAAATTAAATACCTTTTTGTTTTAGAGACCAACCTATTTGTGGCCGTTGCTTGGTATTAGTGCAGGGTACAGTATCATGCCCAAAGATACTCACTACTAATCCCCTTGAGTAGAGATAGCAGTTCTTGGGAGGTCATTTCCCAAAGAATTCAGAATTGGTGTGCTCGAAAGACGTTAATGAGCCATGGAGGGGAGCCAATGCCACCAAATTCCTAAGCTATCCGCTCTCGAGAAGGAAAGGTGTTCATCACCAATCCGGGGTATAATAGGTGGGCTATACCAAGTATACAAACCCTAGGCCTTTGGCCTATTAGGATGTGCTTGTGTGTTGTCACTTTAAACATTCTTGGAGTCCAAAATCGAAACTAAAAACACTTTGTCTTACGATTGTCTTTGATTGTCAGAATTTGATCATAGAAAATGGAGTCAGTTTAAATTTCATGTCATTGAAAATTCATAGAGAGTCGCAACTGTTCACTAGAAACTCGCATCTGATTTTTAGAGCCGCATCTATTAAATTTTGAGTCACATCTGTTAAATTTTGAGTTGCATATGTCATTATCAGTAGCATCTGTTAACATTAAGTCACATTTGTTAGTTTGGCTCGCATTTGTTTTGGAAAAACCACATGTGTTAAATTCTAAGTTGCATCTGTTAGTTAGAGTCGCATTTGATATTCTGAGTTGCATCTGTAAGTTAGAGTCACAACTGGTAAATTTGGAGTCGCATCTATCAGTTTGGACCGCAACTATTAAACTTGAACCACATCTGTTAAATCTTGAGATGCATTTGTCTAATTATCAGAAAACCAGAATTCATAGTCACTGTCCAGTCAACACATCTACACCAGTTTCAGTTGTCTTCACACAAACAGTCCTTGAACAGAAACTTGAAACGATTTGCTCAATTTTGCATACCTTAGTGTCATTTAGTCGTTACCTTAGTTGTCTTCAGTTAGATTTTAGCTTCATCTTAGGGTACATATCACCTTGCATTAGACTTCTAGAAAAGTCACTTTTACAAACTTTAGGATTGATTTACCATCTACACTCTAGAAAAGTCATATTGTCAACAAAATTTGTCATTGAACCTAGTCCTATCATCTTATACTTTGTCCTACAGAGAGTCATCCTAGCTCATCAGTCTAGTTAGGAAACACAATTTGTCTTTGATCTTTGTCCTACATTGGTTCCTTGACTTCACTAAATTGACACCTTGATTAGACTTTAGGTAGTTGGTCCCTTCATCTTAAGGTTTATAGAATTGATCACTTTAGGGTCTTCCTTAGACTTTGCATCTTCAGAGTCTAGACTAGTGTCATCCTAGGACACCCCTTATTTTTGCATATGAAAATTCCAAAAACATAGACTAGGGTCATACTGTTCGTACATATAGTCTTGCATTCCCCGCATATTGAGCTTGTCTTACATGGTTAAAACTAGGTCTAAGAGAAGAGAGAGAAAACATGTCAAACCCAAACGAGTTCATCAATCCATTTTCTTCAAGACCTCATAAGACTCTATTAGACAAATTCACCACTAGAAACACTCAAGGACATGTTATAACATAAGACATAGAGGTTGCCGCATAGGACCCTGAATTTGTCTCTTTTGTAGATGAGTATCTAGCAAATGATCGACAATGATATTTAGCCAAATTGCTAGCTGAAGGTGCTACATTACATCCAGGATTTTACATTAGCACCTTACAAACTCAACCTATGCAAGGGACAAACACAATGACTGCTAGTACTACTATACCTCAGATAAGCACAACTATGCCATCTAGCACATCTACATAGAGTACGACAGTCCATACTTCCCCATTTGGTACGTCTGGCACGACATCAGGATTTAATTTCACTGTAGGGGCATCATCATCCACTCCCTCTGGTCCTCTTAGTGGGAGTAAAAGACCTAAAATGTTAGTCCATACATCTTATGTCAGTGTCACAAGTGCACAATCAACGACTGTACCTACTGCTAGTATCGTGGGTACCTTAACACAATTGATGGCCATACCTAGTGCTCAAATCACTAGTACTATACCAAGGATTACACAAATAGGGGGCATTCACTCCTTCCAATATGGCAATCAAAATCCACTCTTCCAAACTAGCAGTCAGAATCCATTTACATCGGTTTCGAATCAGAATCCCTTTTCACAGATTGGTAGTCAGAATCCGTCTACATAGATTCCAAGTCAAAACCAATTTACATCAGTTCCGAATCGAAATCCTTTTTCATAGATTGGTAGTCAGAATCTGTCTACATAGATTCCAAGTCAAAACCAATTCACATCGATTCCGAATCAGAACCCCTTTTCACAGAGTGGTGCTCGAAATCCATTTACACAAAACCCAATTCAATACCAATTTATGTAGATACCAGACTAGAACACATTTATCAACATTCCAAATCCAAATCCACCTCAGATGCCAACGTTCAATCAAAACCCATCACGAGACTTTGGATATCAAAACACATATACAGATCTGCATAATTCTCCTAGCACATCTTTGACCCAAGTTGACATCCTACAAACACAAATGTAGGCATTACAAATGCAAATGGATAATATGTCGGTGTCCACTAAGAAATCATTTTCAACAAAGGACATATGCCCATTCCCTTTTGATAGATCATTGTACATGACACCTTTCCCTCATAGATATGTCATATCGAATCTTCCTAAGTACAATGGCAAAAAAAATATAGTAGAACATATCATGGAATTTTCTACCATATGCATAGATGTCACTTATGACCCCATGTATCTTATGAGGCTGTTTCCACAAAGTCTTGTAGGAATTGCACTAGAATGGTTTTTGGGTCTAGATTCTGGCATTAGATCCTGGGGGGAATTAGTTGAGAAATTTGTGGAGCAATTCTCCTTCAACATTGAACCATGAGATAAATATAGCAACCTTGTGTCACACAACGTAAGATGAAGGTGAAACATTCATTGGTTTCTTCCAGAGATGGAGAACTATCGCTAGTAGGTGTCCTGTCGAGATACCTGAAAAAAAAAAAGGTTACAATGTTTCAAGAAAACCTTCATGCAAAACTCAGGAGCAACTTAAGGGTACATTGTTGTACATATTTTTCAGAACTAGTGGAAAAAGGGGTGATAATAGAGAAGGATCTCATTGAAAAGGGTGAACTCAAAACGTCAACATCCAATAGAAACCCAATCGTACAAAACACCCCCGCTGACAGAAACAAATTTTGGTCTCGCAATAAAAATGTCACAAATGATGGGGTGGTTGATGCTAAAACACTACAAGCAGGACCCCTCCTCACATTGCAAGGACCTCATACTTTTTCCAACACACTTATTTCTGCCAATCAACCTCCCAACGTGGTCTAGAACACTCAACATCTACCACAAAGGAGATTTCAGAAACGTGAGTTCTCCCTTAGGGGAACCCATTGAGTTGGTGTTCAAACAACTATTACAACATAACCTCATACAGTTGCAGGAACCAAGACAATATGATCCAGGACAGTTTAAACTAGCTTGGTGGGATGACAATGCCTTTTGTGATTATCATAGAACTAAGGGACATAACCTACAAAACTATCGACAACTGAAGAATATCATATAGGATCTTGTTGACAAGAGAATTATTGAGGGTAGTGGACAAAAACAAAAGACATCAAACACTGATCATCAAGTCTTTTCAGACCCACTACATGACCATGGGAAAGGAACTATCCCTAGTTCGAGTACTAAGACCAATATGTCAGCCAATTATGTGAGTATCAAACATCATTATGATAGTGGAAAAATCATTCATTGCCTTCGTGTCGCTGATCAAAACATCAATACCATTACTATCAATGCTAATCCTGAGTGTGCAGTCAATACTCGCCGTACTAAGTTCACTATCCAAGGCCCTCCATCGTAGCAAACACCCCAACCTTCCAAGTTACAATATAACCTTCTTGATCAGTTGGGGAAGACCCCTGCCCAAATCTCAATCCTGGAATTGTTGCGTATTTCCCCTAAGCATTAGTCTATCCTTGATAAGGCTGTATAGAACACCATGGTCCCTAACGACCTTGATGTCAATTGTTTCTAGGAAATGGTGGGCTACTTGACCAATAATCATCATGCTACATTTTTTGAACAAGACTATGCCACAGAAAAGATGAACCAAAATGACCCTTTACATCTAGAAGTCCTTGTTGATGACACCAAAGTTAGACAAGTTTTGGTAGATGGAGGAGCAGGGTTAAATCTATGCACTTTAAAACTAATTAAGGCATTAGGTATTTCAAAAGCATGTGTAGACACCACTAAGAGTATTCTCATTAAGGCTTATGATGATGAAGAATGAAAATCAAAGGGGGTGGTAACACTTCCTATCAAAATTGGTCCTGCGGTAATGGAGACAAAGTTCCAGGTATTGTATCTCACCCTCCCTTATAACCTTTTGCTAGGTAGACCATGGATTCATGCCATGAAGGTGGTCCCTTCCACATATCATTAGTGTCTTAAATTCCCTTACAATGGCACCGAAATAACTATACATGGTGATCCCGATTCTTTCTAGTATTGCACCAATCTAAAGGAGATCCCTCAACACCAAGTGCCAGTAAACCAAGAGGCCTCACCATCTAATCCATCTTCCTATGTTGACCCTTCCACACTCACTCGAACATCAGTTTCACCCTCACTTCCTACCACTCCTAGGGTTGAGATCCAAGACAAGGGTTGTGGAGAGTATTACATGAATACTTCTTATTGTGTTAGCCATTTGGTTCCTCCTATGTCATATGGTTTACCTATAATAGGTAGGGGACAATCTATGATCACTATACATGTTCCCCCCACAACAAATTTCACTAAATGGGGTGAATTAAGCAAAGAGGCTATAGATATAGAAGATATCACTTCCTGGCTGTAGAAGGAAGATAATCAAGAACCCCTTTTACTTGCTCATATTCCTACAAGTCTATATGGAAAGGGTTTCAAAATCATGCAAAGAAAATGATATGATGGACAAAGTGGTTTAGGCTTAAACCAAGATGGCAGAATTGAACCAATATTTGTTTCTCAGTGGCCAAAGGGAGTAGGGCTAGGGTTTCAATCGATTTAGATTGGCGTTCCTAGTACTCCATTACCGTTACTTGAGGAATTACGTGCTTTAGAAGATATTAAGACATCTCACGAACCAGTGGACCAAAATAATTGTAACTCCCCTGACTCCAATGATTATGAGTGGGATTCCTTATCCTCTACTTCTTCCATGGACCTTGACAAGTTATTTGGAGAACTTGACTTGATGTTGAGTTCCTCACAAAATCCCTTAAATTCCTGTCCACCAAAGAAAATTACAAAAGAGGAATGGTTTAAACATTACTATTGGGAATCACTTGATCCTACCTCTTGGCAACCGGAGCCACCCATTTCTGATAGTCAAACCTTGGCATTAGGCCCACCTATTCATCTACCTAGCCCCAAACCCAAGGGCAAAATAGACCTGGTACAAGAGTTTTGTAATCACATGAATAATTCAATCTTTACCTTGACCCCATTAGACTTCGATAACTCTGATGATGACATGCCCTTAGTTTATCCCCAACTCATTGATTGGGATCAACAAGATACACCCATCTTATACACTTTTGAGAATGATGAAGCAATTACTGAGTTCCTAGGATTACGTGAAGGCATACCTAATGGGGATCATAAAGCTGGTTTTACCATAGACTTGGACAACAAAGCATATTTTGGGGAACTTGTGCAACCCTCCAGTTGCAAAAATGATCAAAATGATAAACAAAATAAAAAGGATGAGTCTCTAGGTGAAAACCGAAAGGCACCTCTAGACAATGAAAAAGTAAAAAGAAAGGACGCATCCAAAGGTGAAAACCTCTCTGAGGCACCTAAGGATGGAGGTTTGAACATTCTTCCCATTGCATAGGAAAAGTCACCCATGCTCATTGAAGAAATTGTAGAGGTCAACATAGGCACAAAAGAGAATCCGCGACTAGTTTATTTGGCAATGTCATTCACAACAAAAGAGAAATCAGAATTCCACAACTTCTTTGCACAGAGACAGATAAATTTTGCTTGGTCATATGTGGACATGCCAGGGTTGGATCCTAAACTTGTTCTACATCACTTGCCTTTACAACTAGGTGCCAAACCAGTAAAACAAAGGTTGAGAAAAATGCATCCACAAATTGCTTTATTAGTCAAGGCAGAACTCAAGAAACTATTAGACGTTGGTTTTATAAGATCAATCGACTATGCAGATTGGATTTCCAATCTTGTACCAGTCACTAAACCAACTGGGGGCATCCGCATCTACACTGATTTTAGAGATATCAAAAAAGCTTGTCCTAAGGATGACTTCCCTTTGCCTAACATAGACATGATAGTTGACATGACAGGAGGATATGAGATGTTGTCCCTTATGGATGGATTTTCAAGATATAACCAGATTAGAATTGCAACTGAAGATCAACATAATATGGCTTTCACTTGTCCTTGGGGAACGTATTGCTGGAATGTTATGCCCTTTGGACTCAAGAATGCAGGAGCAACCTATCAACGTGCCATGACTACTATCTTTCATGATCTAGTACACACTTGTATGGAGGATTATGTCGATGACCTTATTGTGAATTCCAATACAAGGGAAAAATATCTACAAGTTTTAGACAAGATATTTCATAGGCTGGAAAAGTATAAAGTCAGACTTAATCCAAAGAAATGTGTGTTTGGAGTCAAGTCAGGAAAGCTATTTTTTTATCATTTCTAGACAAGGCATTGGAGTGGATCCTGCTAAGGTGAAAGCAATTATGGATATGCCTCCTCCCACTAATCTCAGTCAACTAAGGACACTACAGGGAAGGTTGCAATCTATCAGAAGGTTTATAGTGCAGCTAGTAGACAAGACACATCCTTTTCAACATCTTCTTAGGAAAGGAGTACCATTTGTATGGACAACTAGGTGTGAAGAGGCTTTTCAATTGATTAAAGAGTATTTAATCACACCACCTATCTTAATGAAACCTATTGAAGGAAGACCATTGATTCTTTATATTACAGCAACCCATTCATCACTTGGAGCATTGCTTGCACAGAATGAAGATGAAGGTCATGAAAGGGCAGTCTATTATATTAGCCAGACTTTGGTTGGTTATGAGCTCAACTATAGTAACATTGAACGTGCCTATCTTGTAGTAGTATTTGCTACCCAAAAATTGAGGCATTACATGTTAAACCATCAAACAATGTTGATCGCTAAAATAGACCTTCTGAAATATCTTCTCAGCAAGGCAGCATTAATAGGACGATTGGCCAAATGGGTTATGATACTTAGAGAGTATGATATCCAATATGTAGAAACAAAAGCTATTAAAGGACAGGTCATTGCTGATCAGTTAGTTGACGCACCCATACAGGCAGATCACCCATTAGTTGCAGACTTTCCTGATGAGTTCATATTCACACTTGACACAAACATAACATGGAAACTGTACTTCGATGGCTCACATACAAATCATGGTTCAGGGGCTGGTATACTGTTTATCACACCACAGGGTGATTCCATACCTAAGTCATTCAGGATTGCATTTCCATGCACTAAAAACATGGAAAAATATGAAGCTTTAGTGATAGGTTTATGCATGGCAGTCAAGTGGAAAATCAAGAACCTACAAGTATATGGTGATTCTCAACTAGTAATAAGACAGGTAAATGATGATTATGAGACTAAGGATGAGAAGCTTACTTCGTACAAGTGCATGGCTGATAGCTTTAAAGAGTACTTTGACAAAGTCAAGTTTCATCAAATACCTCATGTTTTAAACAAGGCAGCGGATGCTATGGCTACAATTGCATCACTTCTTGACATTCCTAACAATGTGCCTAAGTTTGAGTTCTTGGTCTAACAGCTTTTGGTCCCAGCCTATGATATCCCAGATTCTAAAATGGTGTGTGATATTGTTGGTCCCGATTCCCCATGGTACAAAGAAATCTATGATTACCTTCATGCCAAAGTCATACCCACTGGCCTATCAAATAACCAATGTAGGACATTCCTCTGCAAGTCAGCCAAATACACCATCGTCAGAGACACCCTATATAGACACGCCTTAGATAATACCCTATTGAGATGTCTTGATTCTACCAAAGCACAAACTACCTTGCGTGGGGTGCATGAGGGTATATGTGGTTCCCATTCTAGCAGTCCTACCTTAGCCAAAAAGATTATGAGACTGGGTTATTACTGGCCTACTATGGAAAAAGACTCATATGTCTTTGTAACGAAATGCTGCCAATGTCAAGTTCATGAAGATTTGATACATACCCCAACACAGGAGCTCCGTCCTATCATGTCACCATGGCCCTTTTCCCAATGGGGACTCGACCTCATAGGTAAGATCCACCCCACATCATCTAATGGACACAAGTTCATTATCACTGCCACTGAGTACTTTACGAAGTGGATTGAAGCCATTCCTATGACATACATTACCAGCACATAGATTTCTAGATTCATCCTAACTATATCATCTATCGGTATGGTGTCCCTCAGTCCATAATCACTGATAATGGCCGCCCATTTAAGAATCAAGAAGTCCACCACCTGTGTGGTGAATTTCATATCCAACATCACTTTTCCACTCCATACTACAAAAAAATTAGATAATATGGAAAATAGTAAAGACAAATCATTCATCCAATGGTGCAAACCACTTCGGTGGTGCTTTGGATAGGTACCATGGTGAAAACCTGGCAAACAGGCGCCATGTGTACTCAACCCTACTCCTTTGTCTACTATTATTCTAATCTGCCTTGTACATACACCGCATCATTATATATATACCTACCCTGTACATAGTACACTCCCTTGTACATAGTCCACTCCCCTGTACATACTATCTATCCCTATACATACACCTTATCTTTCCTGTCCATCGCTTGTATATACCATTCATAATAAGTGGTAGTCTTTCCCATAACTTGGAACGATTGACATCGAGTGCATTTCATATCCCCCATTTTACCCTATTCGTAATTGATTGGTCTTATACTTGACTAGGGGAAAACACTTGACATGTGTCATATTGGTTCTTACATTGGTTGTGTTGAAGACGTGAAACCATGAAAAAACACAAAAACATTAGAAAACTTCAAAAAGACAAAAAAATCAAAACATTTCAAAAATGCAAAAAATAGAGTCAAAGTCAGTCGCACTTGTCAGTCTTTTTCATTTGTTGAACTACGTTGCCTCTGTGACTAGACGTAGGTAATGCCATCTACCGATGTGCCCCTGAGGTAGTAGGTCAGTCCGTTTAGATTTGTTTGTATAAAGTCTTGAGTCAATCCATATGTCTATATGACAAGGTCATTGGTCGTGTCGAACTACGTTGCCTCTGTGACTAGACGTAGGCAAGGCCATCAATCGATGAGCCCCCGAGGCCGCACTAGGTTAGTCCATTAGGGTTTGTCACTTTCACTTTCACACATGTCTTCTATTTGTAGTCAGTCTTGTAAGTCACAGTCAAGTCGAACTACGAGGTCTTTGCATGTACAACGTATGCAAGGCCATCACACGATGAGCCCTCGAGGCTGCACTAGGTTAGTCCTTTAGGGTTTTGTTGTCACACAGTCAATTTTCAATGCATCGTCTCAAGTCATGCATTAATCTGGTGAACAAGTTAGCAATATCTCTAAGTCAAATCAAACAACTTGCCAAACAAAACAATCAAAATAGATCAACTACAGTCTGCTATAGGATGTGTCCTTGGAAATAGATGTTATCAAAACAGTCAACCTATGTCTTATTCAGGATGAGTCCTTGCATAATCTACAAGGTTAGACAATCAACCTATGTCTTATTTAGGATGAGTCCTTCCCACATAATCAACAAGGTCAAACAATCAAACATAGCCTACACGAGTTATCACATCAATGACATCTGACTCAATGTCTTATACGATACATGTCTTTCTAAAACTAGGCTTTGTCATGCCTTATACAGATAGTCATAACATCAAAACCAGACTCACAGTCTTATCCGATATGTGTATCTCCTGACATCAAGCTCTATCAATCAATCCTTTTATCAATCAAACAAATCAAACAAACAAGATCAAGTTTTGGAAAATATTTTACTGGCTTTTTTGACTTTATGGCTTATTTATCTTATCATTTATCTTGAATTGATGACTGGGATTCATGTTACTAGCTTTCTCAGGGATGTCCCATGAAGGATTTAGAGAAGCAACGATGTTTCAGAATTCTATTTTCTTTGACTATTGTCTATCGACTGTCTTTTAAACTTTGATTTTGAGTCATGTTACTAGTTTCCTCAAGGATGTCCCATGAAGGATTTAGAGGAGAAATGACGTCTCATGAACCATCTTTTACTTTGTTTGTTGTCTGTGGTTTGTCCTAACAAAAAGACTGGGGCAACTTGTGTCCTTAGTATGAGTTAATGACAATCCTTGTCTATGACTGTCTGTTATTAGCAAGTGGATGACCTTGCACACCTCGATCTATGTCATATCCTGGTGTTTATCTCCATTTGTATTAGTCCCACCCAATGATGATAAAGTGCAATACCTTTTGTGATATGGAAAAATATTGAAGATTCCTAATACTAACATTTATCTTCTATCTTTCATTCTTTGTCGATCTTTCTTTCTGCACTAACAGTTCTTCTTTCTTGCATTATGACGGAGTCGTGTGACACAAAGCATTATACATCATCCTACATCAACATACATGTTAGAAAAATTCATACATATAGGCATAGGTCTTATCTAGATCATCATGGCATAATAGATAATCATCAAAAACTATACATATTATAAGCATTCCATGTACAAAGCAACTGTAAATACATACATCAGATTATGTCTGTATAACATACATGTCATATCCATCATACATATTCACATCATATTGCATTGCATACATCATATAGAATCATACATCACATAGAATGAACATTATCTCATTAACTGCATAAACATCATAAAATACATAGGCATATCATATAAACATCACATGTATAAATAAAGATTGCATAATCAATACATAGAAATGCATATCATGAGAATCACTACCAAAATCATATATATATATATATATATCGCTCAAATGTGTCACATCACATGTCATAATGTATCCATAATACATGGAAGCCCGCAGGCTATAATATCAAAATACAGTGTCTCGACAAACGGTACCCCTATCCTAAGCTGCCACTGCCATCATACCGGAAGTGTGTGGGGGAATGATGATATGAACCCGAGGATCTCTATGCTAAAGGTCTGTCATATGGCCCTCCTCTGCGTGGCTGATCCACCCCCCTGTGCTGACTGTCCAAGTGTGGGTCTTAGTTTGGGACCTGCTACTGTGTGCTGCTAAGAAACTGGGAGCTCATCTCTCTGGTGGAATCTCTACCTCATACAGATCCTGATAATACCTCTCCCTCTCTCCAGCTCTGACTGACTCTCTCGCAAATGCAACTGATGGTCCTATACATAATGCTTTGAGCTCTGTGAACCTCTGCTCAGTCTCCTGCTGCCAACCTATAGCCTGATCCCTATCCATCAAGGCTCTATCTCTCTCCACTTGATAGGCATCCCTCTTGGCCATCAACACTCTCATCTTATCCTCCAAGAATGCAACCTAGGCTCACAATGTATCCATGTCTGGATCCTCTGCCCCTCTCTCATCCTGTCTGGCCCTGTCTATCCCATCTTCCTCCTCATCCAGCTCCTCTAGGATCTGATCTCAGATCTCTCTCTCGTGATCATCATCCTCATCATCGTCCTCCTAGTAGGCACCTAGCAACCCAAGAGTGTCAACCTCTGCCTCCTCTCTGCCTGCCTCCTCTCTGCCTACCTCCTCGGCACCTGCCTCCTCCTCTACCGGGGTCTCTGGGATAACTACCTCTATCGGTTGTTCCTCCTCACCACCTCTGGCCACCTCTAGCATAGCCACATCCTCCTCTCCTCCTCCATCCTCTTGGATCAATGACAAGGCTAGCCCTCATCCCCGCTGACCACGCCTCCCTCTCCTGCCTCCACGCTGGCCACCTCTGCCATTATCCCCTCCATCACCACGGCCACCTCTGCCTCCTCAGCCTCTCCCTCTGCCTCGCCTGCCTCTAGGACCCATCCCACGCTGCTCTACTAGCGTTGGCTGCTCTAGATCTATCAAGGGGATCAACCTATGTACTGCCCACCACTGATCATAAGTTGGAGTGGTCCCTGTATCTGCTAGTCCGTCCCTCCATCCCCATGGAAGTGCCTGTAGCCCATCAATAGCTATCTCTGCAGTGGCGACTGGAATCTCTGGCCCCCATAGTAAGACCTCTCGTGATGACCTGGCAAACTCTGTTCTCCCTCGAGGTACATCCTATACCTCTCCAAACTGTCTCAAGACCTGATCTGGTAGCTGCCACTCTATAATATGTACATGAGACACTGTCTGTCCCACCAAGTACTATTCCTGTCTACAAAATGGCAAGTGTTCATCCTCATCTGACCACTGCTTGCAGCCCAGGTACAGTCTCCATGTAAACTCCTGCATGGTGTCTATAGCATGTCTAAAGTAACCTATGTCCCCAATATGATACTGTGTGGTCGCCCCCGCATAACGGAAGGCATATGGAGCTCTATGAGGTAAGTCTACTATAACAGGTGGTCTAAAAATAGCAATATGCTCCCATGCCCATATCATCAGGAGCGTGGTACCGCAGCTCATCGACTGTGCCTCTCGATAGGCAATATCATGCAAGTGGAAGTACAACATCCCTAGCACACAAGAACCCCAGGCATATACAAATCGGTGCTTGAGCATTCCCACTAACATCTCCCCCCATCCCATAGGGAATCCATGTCCTCGGCGGTCAGGCAGTACTATACCGCCTATCAATGTTGCTACCAAACAGTCTAACTATCTATACCTCTGAGCCAACACCCGCTATCTGATCTTATAATCATCAACCCCTAGCTGTCTAATATCAGCATGAGGGTAATATCTACACATCTCAACAATCCCCCTCTGAGTATCATAGACCACCCGTGTCCCTCTAATAGGCAGTCTTAGTATCCTATACACATCCTCTAATGTCACTGTGGCCTCTCCAATTGGTAAGTGGAACGATGATGTCTCAGAGTGCCACTGCTCACATAACACTATCAACAATCCCCGATTTGCCCAAATTTGGGACATATTGGTCACATGCAACAAACCCAAATGCCATAGAGTGCATCGCTTGACCAGCCGCAAGCTGTCTCTAAATCGAAACGTCATGGGTCTCGACTCTCGTGTATAAATAGGGTCTAATACAACGTGCAACAACATTATATATGCCTTATGTCAGCCTCAATCATCTATTCTAGTGAGAAATGACTGTTTTAACATAAAATGCAAATGCGTCGTTATTTTGCACATGCGTCATTCTTTGACACATGCGTCGCTTTTTCACAAATGTGGTTCAAAAATTCTATATGTGTCATTATTAAGCAAATGCAGCTAATAATAATCAAATGCATCATAAAACTATCATTATCATTTCAAAATCTCAAATGCGTTTCTAAATATACATATGCGGCTATAAATATGTAAATGTGTTTCATAATGTCAAATGTGTCAAAAATAAACACATGCGTTTAACTGCTAAACCTATTCTAAATGGCTGGCGTAAACTTTCAAATGCGGTTTTCCGCATACACATGCGTCGTTCACTCAAGCATATGTGGTTCAAAATAAAAAATGACGCATAACTAAAAATGCATTAAATTTCTTAAAATGCGCACAAATGGAAAATTTTCAAAAGGTAAGTTTTAGGTCCATACCGGGGGGTCCACGACAGCTGGTCTCTAGTATGTATGGATCCTGTATGCACGGTGATGGGTAGCTGGAACTAGAGACATCGTCGCTATCAATTTAGAACAAATTTTCAAATCTCTAAGCTAGGTGGGTGAAAATGAATAGGTTTTTACCCCTATTCCTATATATACCTAGGGCTTAGGTGGCATTTCTTTCCTACTGGTCATGTAAACTTCCATTTTCTATCATCCCATACCTGTCCCTCCCATTTCCAATCCAAATTTTGTCAACTGCATTGCATTTTTTCCTATCTACTGGACTAATCGGGAGCATTTCCAAATTTCTCTACACATTTTAGAAATTTGTCAATTTTCCCGAGGGGGCATACCTTCACCTGTTCTAATCTGGAGCATTACTGGGGCATATTTCTTATCGATTTTCTTTGACACAACACCTAAACGACATTGTATCAAAAAGGGGCAAATGTAGACACCGAAATTTGGTTTAAGCCTACGACTTCCATATTCTTCATATTTCGTATTCTTCATGGTCATTGATTAAATAATCTTAATTATTTAATTAATTCATCTTCTATTAATTCATCTTCCATTAATTCTTCTATTAATTAAATAATCTTAATTATTTAATTAATTCACACTTTTCTTTATTCTACCTGATTAATTAAATAAATGCTTTTTATTTAATTATGTTACTAATTAACCTTATCCTTCTTGTTAAATTAAATAAATCCTTATTTAATTTACTCTTTATCATATTTCAACTATAATTAAATAAATATTATTTATTTAATTATTCTTCAAATATTGAGTCTTGAATTAAATGAATTATTTAATTAATTAATTCTATTTTAACACATTCTTCTATATTTTAGATAATTGTGTGAGTTATCTAAGTATTAACTTTTACTCGACTCAACATCTATTTTAATCATTCAGTTAACTATTGATTCAATGTCTGAGTGGCATCTTTGAGTAATCTCTTCGTCAAATCATGCAATCCTCCAGTTCTAATCCATTTGCATGTACATGCATATTAATTAAATATTCTTATTTAATTAATTAAATGTTGTGCGTGCATTTGAATAATGAGTCATTATAATCAATCTTCATCTTTTTCATGCAAAGATATTTCTTCTATTTTCGAATGCCAAACTGAAGATTAAATCATTTATCTAATCTTTAATTCTATTTCTAATTTGTATCACTCATGTCACTACTGACAGTTATCTGAATGCATGTCTAATCAATCGATCTCAACCATCCGTTGATCTTTCAATCTTGGCCCGTCATTTGAATAATCAATTTTCTATAAATTGATCTATCATTCTTCATTCCAATCTCTCGCGAAATCTTATGACTTTTGAGAGCAACTTTGTCTTGAATCTTCGATATTTTGCTAATCATTATCTTAGGCTATACTTGTACAAATTACTACAAATCTGAGGGCAATTATACTACACAAGCAAAATGGAGAAGGGAAATCGAGATGAATCATGGAAATATGTTCAAAATTGGTGAGATTTTTTTAGTTTTGTTTACGTTTTAGCTTTCCCATGTTCTTTGTTGCTTAACATTTATATTTGCATTCTAGATTTAATATTGCATGCATGTTTGCTTCTAATCTTCTTTGTTGTCTATAGTGCATTTTTCTATTGGCGTTACACTTATCATCTTCAAATACTTGGAAGTTAGTGACATTATCAGGCACTGAAGGGACTAGGGTCAGTTCCACTGTAAGCTTCTTCAATCTAGAAAGAGATAGGGGTTGCAATGTACTAGCTGCCTAGGGAAGGGAGTTAGTTGTATGGTTTTTACTTTGTGGAATCAACTGAATGTTGAAGGCATCAAATCCTTCAATAAGGTCCCATACTCTGTGTCTATAATTGGTCATTCTTCAGTCATGATAAGAGTACTGTCTCCTAACTTGCTTAACCACTAACTCAGAATCCAAGAAAACTTGCAAAATCTTGACCTTTTTCTTTAGTGCCATTAACAACCCATGGACCAAAGCCTCATATTTTGCTACATTATTCATGCAATGAAATTGATGTCTATGGGCAACAAAGAAAGTTTTACCTCTTGGACTGATTAGCTCAAATCCTGCTCTAGCTCCTTGCTTTGATTTAGACCCATCAAATCTTAAAGTCCAACAACCAACCACTATAGATTTCCTTGCTATATCTCTTGCATTGTTGCTACTGGAAGGTTCTTCAAAAAGCATCACTTTTTTTCCTTTAGGTTCCTTCTGATCATTCCGGATATTAATTTTGACTACTAGAGTGGGGTTGATACACTTTAGCACTTGTTCTATTGTAGTATGGCATAAGAAACAATTTAGTTTAGAATGGGAGGCATTATGGACCCTACACCAATTTGGCAAGAGTAATTCCCAAAAATTCATTTCCCTACCCAACTAAATCTGATCCTCAATGCATTTTTGGATGAATTCCTAGAAGTTATCTAGTAAACAGAGCTGGTTGTCTTCAAGATCATCTTCATTTTCAACTGGTTCCACCAAGGCTTCAGTACTACTAGATTTTTTTGTAAGGTCAATAGGTACTGTGAGGAAATAAGGACTTCCTCTGCATTAGATTCTTCAAAAGTGGTTGCAAGCATGTAATTTACCATGCTCACCTCAGATATTAGAATTTCATTAGAGGTATTTTCATATTTTGTAATCATGTATTTCATCTCGAATTCCCTTTCAATTCTAATTTGATTTGGCACTCCCTTCCAAGGAAGCCACATATGAGAGTGATCAGTTGAGACATATCCATTTAAGGCCCTGGTAAAGTCTCTTCCCAAAATCAAGCCATAAACATCAGGTATATCAGCCACCTGTATATTAATAAATTGTTGAATCCTAGGATCAGAAGCAACCTGCATATGAATCATATTTAATCCCCCTACAACATTAACTTCAATTCTATCCAATTGTATAACTTTATTTTGGGAATCAGCAGGGGTAATACCCAAAGCTCTATAGACACTAAAGGGAATTACATTGGTGGAAGCACCTAAATCTAACAAGCAATTATGCAAGTTCTTACCAAATACGAGGACAAAAATTAGGAATGGAGGAGTATCCATTTTCCCTTGAAACAGAGTCAAAGGAGTATCCACTAGACCAACCTAAGTTCTATCTTTCTCTTTTCCCTTATCCCCAGGAGGCATGTGAACTTGATTATGAGTCTAATTGTTCCTTCCTACTATTTGAGAACTAGATGCTTTGTTGATACTTTCACTAACTGTTTGTCTTGTGATATGGAATTTTCATTGTAAGCTCCTAGAACTACATTCCTAATGGTCAGAATTCTCAATAACTCAAATGTAGAGAGGCTTACCTTTAGCTTCTTGATTTCTTATGCAACATATATGGCTAGTTGTTCTTCACTTAGATTAGTAGGAGTTTCTTTTGGGTATTCCACCACCCTGTCTTTGCTTGCTTCAATACTCTTTCTGTTTGATGGATCCATTTGTGCTTGATCTTTAGAGAAATATTGCCTTGACACTAGAGGATCTGGTAGATTATTGTTGGCATTAGGATCTAGAGGTGTCGCGAAGTTGTTTGGTGGAATGGAGATGGTGAAGGGGCCTCTATCCTATGGACGTCTATGTGGCATGTCCCCCAAATCATACTTCTTAACAGGTCTCTGGAAGGTCTGTACCTCTTCAACATAAGCTTCCTCTTCATCCATGGGGCCATTATCATTCACTAGATTTTCATCAAACAACTATGTAATCTCATCTACATTGCACACTTGATCTGCCTCTTCCTTGAGCTAGTTTGATTCTTCTTCTAGCACATTTTTCTTGCTCTGTGGAAAAGGGGCATGGTTCAGTACTAACACTGATGAATCATAGGAAGTAGATGGCACCAATTCCTCACTACTTGAATTGTTCTCCACTTCATACTAGAAAATTGAAGATATTTTCTGGAACTCCTAACAATCTAACTTAGAATATTGACTTGTTTTATGGAGCCTACACCATCCTGATAACGTAGCCTCAGCTAAATATACACCACTTGGAGGCTTCTCTTGGTTGACTAGTTGATCCAATGGGGTGAGAATAACTTCATTATTAGACCTCGTTTTCCAAGTTTTGGTTTGTCTTAGTGGTTGTCTCATGTCGAATCCTTGTCCACCAACTTGCCCTCTATGAAAATTATGGCCTAAGTATTGTCCTTTATCATAATTTTGTCCTCTGTCATTATTATATCCTCTATCATTGTTATATCCTTTATCACTATTATATCCTCTGTCAGGATGTTTCCCCCTATCAAAATGTTGTCCTTGTTGATTTTCTTGACTTTCTCTGCTATGATTGGTCTGCATATTTCTCTAAGCAACTTGCAATTGACTATTTTGGTTCCTCAAGTAAGTTACCTCTATATTCAGCTTCTTCACTTGTTTAGTCAATTCATCCAGTCTCTCCTTGTCAGAATTTCTATATGGAGGCTGGTTTGTATTGTTTTGGGGATATCCTACTATAGTATTGGCATTCAGTGATTGGCTTAATACTTCAGAATTCTGTAGGTACATGCGAAAACTAGCCTGAGGCTATGGATGAAGAGGTTGATTTAAATTTTGATGAGGGTAACTGAGTGTGGGTGGAACTTGACTCATAGGAGGTCCTAGGTGAGGGACTAGAGGCAACTAAGGTATTGGATTCATGATAGGAGTGTGATTAGCAAGAGCCTGGTTGAGAGCTGGGACTTGTCCAGGGTGAGTAGCAGGTCCTAATGATGGTAAAGGGCCAGATAAGTGTTGCCTTAAAGTAGTGCTAACCTTCACAGCCTCAACATATGCATTAAGTAAGGAATTAGGAGGGTTGTTTCTCCACTTCATGAAGGTAGCTATCAAACTATCAAGTCCCTCATAATAGACTTCTAAAGCAGTGGGCTCATCAACAACATAAGGGGCCTACAATTGGGTATAGGCATGATGAAACCTATTGTTAAAGGATCCTATGGGCTCATTGACCTCTCTCTTAACATTAGTGAACTGATGATAAAGCTCATTGGGACTAATGGGAATCCTAAACTTCTATAAGAATGCAGTCTCTAGCTCATTCCAATTCTAGATGGACACAATAGGAAAATGATTGTACCAATAGAATGCATCCTCTCCTAAGGAATAAGGGAATAGTTCACATGCTACATCCTCATGATTGATTACTCTATCCTTAAGTCAAGTCTGAAAGATCTTGATGTGTTCCTCAAGAGTTCTATTGGGTTCATTGACATGGAACTTTGAACAAAAGTGTCCAGTGTTCTTGGGCATGACATTGTAATTAGTGAAAGTCAATGGAGAGGGGTTATTGGCATGAAAACCCATTGGTGGAGGTGGGGGTGGTAATGGTTGATTTATATTGGCTAACGTTGTTGAATGGGAATGTCCTCAGACTCAGACTCAGATGAACTTGATGAAGATGAGAATGATGGAGATGATGGAATTGGTTGGGTGGATGATGATTCTCCCCTTCTGCTAGCCCTTCTTGACCTAGTAGGGGGTGATAATTCTTGAAATTCCTCATCTCCTAGAGTAGATCTAGTTTTTCTTTTGAATCTTTTAGGAGAGATGGCAGACATAAATTTATCCAGCTTGCTTATTCAGGCCCTTCTTCTAGTGCCAATCTATTGATGATGTTTTCTGCAAAGCATTAACTCATATAGAATATGAAATCCTATCTCTCTTGAAAGGTAAATCTCTATTAGTAAGCCTCAAGAGATAACCCCAAGGTCTCTAATGTCGGGTCTTGACAATGCATAAACAACTCAGCACGATAAATGTGAAAATGATGGTAATCACAAAGGGGCCTTACTACAAGCAAATACCGAATCTTTAATTTATCAAATCTAGCAATATGATGATACTTCAATCCTAAATATAACCCAAATGATAAAGAAATAACAAAAAGATTATGGTTTTAGAGAGATTCCTAAATTTAACACTACTCCTAATATTAACAATGCAAATGATGAAATACTTGAAATGGACCAACCCCTCATAAACTAATCCCCACTTGACCTAGATGAATCTACAATCTCACAGAAATAGTGCATTCTTCAAAGGTATTAAAGATTTTTAGATCATGAACATTCATCCAAGACAACCCAATTGCAATTGAAATGGATAAACTTCACAATTGAAATTAAGCATAATGAATATAAGGTCTAGGCTAACTTTGCAAAGGAACTAACAATCAACTAGCTACAAAAAGTATGGACCAGGTATTGCTTCAAACACTTCAAGCATCAAACCATAAACACCATTGAATCAGATCTAAATCTAAACCTAACATACATCTAATAACCTTGAAAATTTTCAAAATATAGAATCACAAGAACCATGCAAGATAAATCAATACAAAAGAGATCACCAGAAAATCACAATGTCTTCAATCGTATTGAATCACTGAATGATAGCAACAATTCCAATGTTTAGTGTTACAATACTTGCTCAAAATGAACTAACTTCTACATCTACTCTACTGCCTAATTCACTCTTTCATAAAAACTATCTCTCTTTTCTATCTATTTTTCTATGACCCTTACAAATGTGGGAAAATGCCAAATTTATAGAAGACCCCCAAAGCATGTCAGCCTAGTTGGGGTTTACAATAATAAAATAGCCACAAACAAGTTGGCCCAAGGAGAATTCAAAATGAGATAAAATTGCATTAAATGCAAGAACTCAATCCAAGTCATCCTAGGATCTCCAATGTAATTAAGACCAATGCATGCAAAATAATAGGGAAGCACAAATTTTCATGTAACCTTGCATTAACTACCCTCTCCTTATCCTGTACTATCAAGAATATCCTCCTCAAGTTGGCCAATGGTGGAGTAACCAATACTTGAACTTCCTTTCCATATATTTAATTTCATCTCCTGAGTGCTCAATGACCTCTTCGCAATCAATCTTAAGGGCTTGATATTAGTCAGTAACAAAAATATAAGTAGCCACATCATCAAACTGGTGTTCAGCAACTGGGTCTTCATCGACTGTAAAGTATACATTTCGCCACCATTCCTTCAACTGCTCTAACTCTTTTTTCTTCTTTTGATCATCACCTCAAGAAATAGATGCACCTACCATGAATATCAGTCAGGGAAATCTCAACTTGATAGCTTTGCTTATATATCTTCCTCATAACCTTTTCCTTCCAGTTGTTGCCATGCTAGATTCAGCCTGCACTCAACAAAAACCACCATCAATAAGATCCATTATAACATGAAGATAAAAATTAGCCCATCATCAATAATGTATTCACCCAATTAAAGATCAAAATCAACCTAGAGATATTGTTAAAGAGCCTTCTTCATAGTTTAGGATTTCAAGCCAGCTGGGGAAAACCAATCTGGGAGGAACTTTAGAAAAATTAGGTCTAGGCATATTTTCTCGAAGAAGGCACAAAATCAACTAAAGCTCATTGACATGAAGAAAAGATGCATAAAAAATTCTGTAATTTATCAATTAAAAGCATGGAATGTTAAGAATTTATCACTAAACTCATCCATTTCACCCAATTTCTTAGTTCCAGAAAGCATCACAAAGAATCCAGGAAAATCCGACTAAACCGGAATTCAGGAAAAAAGGAAAAGTTTCATATTTTCCACACATTCGGGGAAAATGGAGGGGACAAGGAAACCCGGGAAAATCCACTAGCGCAGGAAAATCCCAAAATGAAGGAAAAAACTTGAATATTGACATTCTCACACTATTTCACTCAAATTGATCAAAAGATCACAAATTTGAGGACTTGGGCATGGAACTAGTTTAACTTGAACCTCCTACAGATCTTCCTTGAATTCTAGGCTCATTCGAAAGCAAATTAAGATGCAATGGTGATGCCCTAGGCATGAAACACTAAATTTTGACCATAAGCCACAAAATGCCCCATACAGGAATTCAAACTCCAAGAAAATCCAAAACACCAAAGCACTACTTACATTCATCAATCAAAAGCAAGACAACATGTACATACCATTTGATGAAGTGGAAATCAATCTCAGAAATAACAAATGACAGTTTATTGGCGCTATGCAAAGAACAACAACGATAATGCCTAGGAAATTACCACCAAATCCAACAATTTGCAAAGAATACACTCCTCAACTCAATAGAATGCAAATGATAAAGCATAATGGCATAAGAATCCCCAAAGATCAACTAAATACAACCCTAAAAAATTGTACAAAGCAAGACAAGCTAAAGAAATTTGAAAACCCAACGACAAAACAGAATTTTAGAAAAATAGGGACCTTGTGGAATTTTGTGAAGAACCGAATTCTCTGAACTACAGCACTAAACCCTTTTGCCAGAGTTTGAGTGGGATCCAGGAAAATCTAGATGGGGCAGATCCGGGAAAATCCAGCTGGGGCAGAAAATCTTGAAACAAAGCAAAAACTGAATTTCTTCCAAAACTTAAGATTTTCATTATCCAACTTAGGGGAATCACTAAGGCAAGCAAGATAAACATTTTAAGCTCATGCCAAACCAATGCAAATCCTCAAAATCAAAGGGCCGGAAACACAAAAGCAAAAGAAAAAGAGGGTCCCTGCTTTCAGTCGGGTATGTGTACAAAAATTACACAACAAAATACTTCTTTCTTCTGATTTGATGTCTTTTATCATAAATCTAGTCTTGCATTCATTTTGCATTTGGATTTACATTAGTTTGCATACTATTTTTTAAATATTGCATTCATAATAAGTGCATTTAGGTTGCATTTCTTGCATCTAGATTCATTTAGATTCTCTTTAATTCTACATTTGTTCTTCAAAACTGTGTCTTGGCTCTCTGAAGTCACATAAATCAATATGAAATATCTAAAAATATTGAAAAAGGTTCATACTAGACTCATTCGCCACCTTCGACAAATCAGTCCATTCTGGCACCTAAAACAACATTTTTCATATCTCAGAAAGTGCTTTTTTTGCTTCTAATTGTTTCCTTAACTTGTATATAATTGTTAACTATATTCCTGAGGCATACATTTTGTTCAAATTTGTTTATTTTCTACCTATTTTTCAATCATGTTTTCTTTCACAAGATGTGCTCGTGATTTGGTTAAATATGGGCTTTATAAGAATGCTCTCCCCTTTTATGAGTCTACTTCTGATTCTAATAGGGAATTTAAGATTCAATCCATTAGTGATGTCCTTAATTTTACCTTACCCATTGGTTAGAAAAGTAATGAAGACAATCATAATTACCATATTTGTTCCTCTTCTGATACCTCTCCTAGTAGTGACGAAGGTATCTTCGTCAAAGATGTTACAAGTCTTGATGATCTTGATTGTCCATCTCCTTCCTACCCTTTGGATTATTTTACACCACAAGAGCAAGAAATCATTGATACATTCCTCAACATCACCTTTCCAAATCTTCATACTTATGACTGTTATAATTGCTCCTCTCCTCCTACTCCTTGATAAAAAGAGAATAGGTTGGCATTAGAAGAATCCATCCTACAAATCATGACACCTTTGCTCCTCCTTTCCCTAATGTTCCTATCCTTTGTGATGATCTATTTGAAAATCATAATAGTCCTTCTCTTGATTCCTTCTCCACTTGTGATGAAGCTACTTTACAACTAACAAAATTAGATGAACATATTATATTCTCTCATTGTCAGGTAGATAATATGGAACATGAGAATAACACTTTAAGACCAATAGATATTCCTCATCATAATTCTCACCATTCTTTCACTACTCATTCCCCTATTAGTAATGAAATTGTTATGCAATAACCATGCCTTCCTGTTTGCAAGGATATGGTTTGTTGTTCTCCTATCAACTCTTCTTCTAGAGAGAATACTACAGTTCTAGATTGTGACAAACAAGTAATCTTTCTTTTTCCTCTAGTAAAATTATGTCATTCATCTTCAAATACTCATACTGTCATCTAACAAGACACTCTTGATTTTCCTTTTTTAGATATTTCCTATTCTTCTCATGATGAAGGAAAAATCTCACAATCTCATGAGACTTGTGTAAGTATGACATCATCTCCTATGCAAGATATTTTTGTTGATCAAGAAAGTATCTTGTCAAACCTGTTATATTATAACTTAATCACCCTCCCTCCTAGAACTCATAAGAATTGTTTTGACAAGACCTTCTTTTGCAAATTTCATAGAGTTCATGGACACTCCACGAATGGATTTCATGCTTTGAGATGTAAATTACAATACTTTTGAGACTTTGGTATGCTTCCCTATGAAGAGATATCTAATTCCCTTTGATTTCTCTTTTTGCATACATTTCATTATTTTTTTCAGCTCGCTTTTCTCTTGCACTAAGTGGGGAAAAAAGGTTGATTAGCCTTATCCTTGTATGTCACTTGTTGTTACCTTCTTTGGCTAGTCATTAAAATTTCATGAATTCATAAGAGCAAGCTTGGGATGTGGATGAAATGTCTTAAGTTGGTTCACATTTGACATACTCTTCTCTTTTCATGGAATAGCTTATTGGAAACGTATGACTTGGCATAGAGCTTTCCAAGTTAGCTCTCATGTATTCTTATTTCTCTTCTACTTTAAAGAAATTTCTCGTAGTAATGATGCTCACAACTACTTCAAAGCGGGGGAATACATCACCACTTACATTTACATTGTTGATTTTATTTCTTGGAGGCATTAGGTACAATGTTGTTCAAGATGAGACCTGACACTTTTCCTCTCCTATAAACAAGATGAGATTATTTGCATTTACCTCTTTGGGATTCATTGGGCATAATGTTCCTTGATATGATATATTGCATGAATTAAGCTAAATCCCTTTGAACAATTTCTATATTAAATTTTTCTTCTTTTTCATTTCTTCTACTACTTTAAAGCAATTTCTCATGAATGAGGTGTAGTAATTACTTTAAAGTAGGTGGATGCAACACCATAATTCATTCCTTTTCCTTCAAGAAGCCTTGTCATTTATATGATTTGTTCATTACTTTGTGTATGAAACTAGGTGTGATGTCCTTCATAAGTGTGATCTCTCTTAGCATATTACGTTCCTCTTAGCAGTTTGATGTGATGCATTGCATCTGCTAAGTTGTGAATCTACTATTCTTTGATTGGTATTCTCTTGGAGACATTAGATACAATGTTCCCTAAGTGATTGACCTTACATAAACTGAACAAGATTCCTTTGAACAAATATTTCATATTACATTTTTTCATTTTTACACTTTAGCATTTACATTTCCTTTTGTTTTGTGGTACCTTGTTAAAGTTATCAAGCAGTATAACTTTGGAATGGTGGGATCCCAAATAGCAGCATGAATTTCCCTTTAGCCACCCATTTTATGTTTTTGAGTGCATTCCAACTAGCATATGTTACTCTTTTCTTTTTATGTTTTTCACCCTTCTCACCCCATAGATGATCTGAAAGTCTTCAGGCCCAGAGTGAGTACATCTTTTACATCTTTATCTCTCTTTTTCCTTTCCTTTGTATGGTTTTGTATCTTGCAAGCTTGGCATAAATGTGAATCTTTCTTGAATGTCTACATTAGTGTGAATCAGAAGTAAGTTCTTCTTCTCACTAAAGTGGGGGCTAAATGTGTCATAGAAAAAATGACCCTTTTCTTGATTTGAGATAATTCATGATAATTAGACTTAATGTTGTCTTAATTTAGGTGTTGTGAAGCATTTTATGCATCCACACTAAGTTTTAAACCTTTATAAATTATTTAATTATTAAATATTGAAGCCTTGTGAATGTGTTGTGAAGTGTTGTAAAGAATTTCTACATCATTCTAGACTCTATTTAATACAATTCACTTAAAAATCATCATTTGACACATCAAAAAGTCCTATTTTGAAGTGTTGGTAAGTCTTGTGATCAAGATTCATGCTTTTCTAGGAATTTCCCCCTTATTTACACTTTTCTTATGTCTCGTTGGACCTTCCTATGCACTCATAAGGTTTATTTAAGTGTATTTTTGAATGATACCCCAACACACTGCATTAAATGGAATTTAATTCCCGACACTTGAACACACCCTCAAGGTGGGACCCATTCACCATGGGTGGCGAATGAGTCCACCTTGACATAAAAATAAAAATAACTTCAAATTTATTTTAGGAGTTATTCAAATTTACACTTGATGTCATCTTGTGATGATGTATGAAAGGTTACTAAGACACAAGAATTGTATAAATAAGCATTTTCACCCTCATTTTGATATCTCCACATCATCTCCTACATTTCATATTCATTATTACATCTCTCATCTTGATTTTATCATCTATTCTTCCATTCAAGTCAAGCAAGCTATGGTTTATTCTTCAAGTTAGCATTCTTAAGAATCCAAGAGTTGAATCTTCATGTATTTCTATAGACCAACAAGATCACTCATCATCACAAGATTTAGGATCCTTTGGAGCTTGGAAATCATTGACAATTGCATTTATAATTTGTTCAATTCTTCTCCTCATCATTTCAAGCCTATTCATCAAGAAAAAGTCACTTTCAGACCCGTTCCTGACATTTTCTAAAGTGGACACCTGTACAAGGTGGATTTATAGGTTAGAAGCTGTAGATTCCATCCTTGATCTTTCATATTTTTGAAGTTTGACTGATTTTCCATGCATGGCAAATGAATCCCATTAGGAGTCCAAAAATAGGATTTTGTTAGAATTTGGCTCTCTGTGCTTAGAAACTAGTTTTTAGGAGTTTTCATCAGTACCTAGACTGATTCACCATAGGTGGCCAATGAGTCCTATCTAGCTTTTGTGAATTCATCATTTAGCATTTCCAGCCTTCCAGATTCATCAAAGTTTGGCCAAGTGCACTCTGATTTCATTCTTCTCTTTCTATTCTGTATGTTTCATTCATTTAGTTCATGCTTGCATATCATAATGTGTTTTCTAGCACTTTTGTATTAGAATAGTTTGTATTCTTTAATTTTCATTTTCATTTAATCTACAACATTAAAATCACAATCACACGCTCCACATCCATCCTTCATCCTCACATTTATCTTGAATGGTAACGAAGAGTACAATTTTGGCCCCATTTTCTCTCTTCCTAGGTGAAAGACCCTAGGAAGTGTACGAAGGATTTGATTGCCAAAATATATGTTTCAACATGAAAAACCCTCCTATTCCATAGCCATATTTCATCTACTTGAGCAATTAAGCAACTTTCATTAGCAGCACTCAGGTGAAAAATGTTACCTCTTGTCTTTGTACCTGATGTAATCCTATTTTTGGAACTTCCAAGTATTCTCCATCTTCCATCTTTGAACTGAAGATCATAACCCTTTTCCACCATCTATCCAACACTCAATAGGTTATGTTTTAAGGCTTCAACATAAAGTACATCATCAATGTTATTTTTACCACAAAGACAAATAGATCCTCTACCACGAATCACACCAACATTGTTATCTCCAAACCTTACAAGCCCATTGTCATATTTCTCCAGACTTACAAATTTTCTTTTGTCTCCAGTCATATGATGTGAGCATCTTCTATCAATAACCCACTCATCATTTTCTTCAATTTGAGCTACAAGGCCTTTCTCAACATTCTGATTATTAGAAGATTTAGTAGCCACCAAACCATTTTCCTCGATAGCAATGAAAACCCATTCATCTTCATTTCCATTTTCTTTATCAGATTATTCATCAATTACACCTTCTTCGACATAATAGCATTTCTTTTCAAATCTAGGTTTGTTAGGCTTAGACCTAGGAATTCGTTAATTACACCTTGAAGCAAAATGACCTATTTTACTGCAAGAGAAACATTTAATAGGAAAATTTCCTTTGTACTTACCTTGTCCTATGTCTTCTTTCTTCACAATCAGTGGTTATAGCTCTAGTACCTATTTTTCTTCCTCTTCAAGCTATCTCATCTCTTCCTCATACTTGAATCTATTTCTAGAACTCTCTCCTAGATCATATCTTTTCTTGTTTCTTCTGGATATATAGGCCTTAAATGCAGATTCAATCTTGGGAGGAGAATCACCAAATTCACTCAACTCAAAGGTAGCAATTTTACCAATCAACATATCCTTTGTCACATTTGTTACTATTTTGAGCTCTTCAATAGCATGAGCCTTTAATTTTTAAGAGGGAGAAAATTGTTAGAAACCAAGATTTGATTGCAAACCAGAAAAATCACCTTCCACAAAAGATAAAAATGAAAAAGGATAGATTTGCAAAAGATGTGCAAATTGATATATTCGAAGTACAAAATTACAAGAGATAATTTTCTTTATAAAAGAAAAGATGCATAAACCCAATCTTATCTTGAGCAACAAGATAGCTCAATAAGATAAGGATGAAAAACTGTAACATAGGAATTACATAAAGCCTAAGTAAAGTTATGCAAAGTGTAATTAATAATTAATTACACCAACACCCCCCATAAGTGCAACTTAGGGAGAAGCAGATTATTATGAAAATATGAGTCCCGGAAACAAGGCTTGATTAGGTACTCATTTACAAATGAAAAGAGAGAGAAAACCCAGTGGGAAAAAGCCCCCCATAGAGAAATGAACTACTGCAAAGAATCACTGGAAGAACTGTGATGAAGCAACACTGGAACCCCAAATCCAGCAAGAAAGGAAAGATAGTTCTATTTGCAAAATACCATATCGGAATCACAAATGCAACATCAGATCCGATGCCAAGGAACACTGGAAACTCACATACTAGATCAACCCAAGATTCTATAGGCAATAGTAGATGAATGGGTGAATGAAGCCCATAATGATGAAAAATTTGGAAGTTGTGTCTCTCGAAGCCAATGCCAAACTGAAACTAAAACTTCCATAGGACGAGTACCATCAAGATTCTAGAACAGTAACCATAGAAACATGGCCCTAAAATGAGAAAAATCTAAACCAATGCGGATCAAGAACCATAAAATCCCAATGTGAATTGTGAATCGAAGCAAACCAAAGATGTGTCCAGGTAGGCAAGAAAGAAGCTAAAAGGAGACAATAGGAAACTAGAAAAACTCATGCGAGTTGTCACCAATACGAAAGATGGATGCAAGAACCCCCCTTAATGGAACTTTATATTAGTTTGTTATTACAATACCCAATGATTACAAAAGGAGAGAATGCAAAACTATAGAAACATAAGCAAAAATGCAAACCTAGTGCATGAAACAAAAATGAATGCATGCATAAAATAAGGTACACATATTCTATAAATGACCTTAGATCTGCATGGAGGCCGAAACCAACTTTCCAATGCCGTGAAAATCATGAAAAATAGATAAGCGAGTCAAAAGATATGCTTCCCAGAGTGAAAACGGAAACATCTGACTTTTGAGGCTGAAAAAGACATCAAAAAAGAAAAACCAAAAAATCAGACCTCACCATTACGCAAATCTCATAAATAAATTTCCAGAGATATCTCGTTTGCAAAGAAATGACATCATGTGTGAAAGTTATGCCTGATTTGGTGAAACTGGTCCAAAACTAGCCAAGATGGCTCCAATAAGCCCTAAGGAGTGGAAAAAGTTCAGGCCTTGGTCGCCTGGGTAGACCAGGGGGCTCGTGGCCTGGGAGCTTCGGCATGGCCCCTAGTCACCCACGTGACTAGGGCTGGGGCTAGCGCTTGGGCTCTGGTTGCACATATGACCTAGAGCTGGCTATTTAAGCCCTTGGGGGCTGATAGACCAATCTAGCGGTGCTGCATGGGGGAGCCACCACTAGCAGTGGTGCACTGGCAGCCGCCTGGTGGCCACCCAATGGCTATCGGGTGGTACATCCCATTAAAATGGGTGGCACCAACTTTCAAAAAAAAATGATTTTTTTATTTATTTCAATGCCTCGAAGACTATGCCTGGGACTCGTACGACCCTTGGGAAAAAAAATTTCCTCTCCAGATGACTGTGTCCAAATAAGACAAATTTGATATCAAAATAGGGGTTTTTGGGTGCTGTGAATCCAAGAACAAGGTCTGTTTGGGCCCAAAGTGATCCAAAAATTAGGCAACCCCCAGATCTATCAAAAAAATCATCGAGCTTGAAACCTTCGTAGATTTGGAAAACGGTGACGAAAATGAATGAAATAAAAGTCATTTCTGACTTTTTCCAGTGCTCTGAATCCAATGAAAAACCCCGATCTGATCCAAGATGCTAGATAAAGATGCTCAAGGAATGAAACCCTCAAGGGACCAGGAACGAGCTCTGCAATGTGTTCCTCCAAAAAAGCTGAGAAGGGGCTGCAAATCGAGGCTCTAATACCATGTTAGAAACCAAGATCTGATTGCAAACCAGAAAATCCACCTTCCACATAAGAGAAAAATGAAAAATCAGAGATTTTCAAAAGATGTGCAAATTGATATATTCGAAGTACAAAATTACAAGAGATAATTTGCTTTATAAAAGAAAAGATGAATAAACCCAATCTTATCTTGAGCAACAAGATAACTCAATAAGATAAGGATGAAAACCTATAACTTAGGAATTAAATAAAGCCTAAGTAAACTTATACAAAGTGTAATTAATAATTAATTACACCAACAAAAATTATCTAACATTTAGCTACAATATCTTGTTCATCAAAGGTACCACTGGCACATATAATACCCATCACAAGTTCATTTACTCTTTCCATAAAAGAAGTAATATTTCCATCTTCACCCATCTTCAAATTTTCATACTTTCCTTTTAAACTCTATAGCTTAGCAACTTTCACAAGTGCATCTCCTTCATACAAAGTCTCCATCTTCTTCTAGATCTCATGAGCCATCTTAAGATCCATCACATTTTTCATTTCCAAATCCGTCAGAGCACTCACCAAAGCTTCAATAGCCCTAATATTAATCTTTGCCTCTATAATCTCATCAGGAGTGGAGGGACCATTCTGAGGAATAACATATCTATCTTTTGTAATCTTCCAAAAGGTTTCTCCAATACATCTCAAATGGCACTCCATTCTCTTCTTTGTAGTTAGTTCCATTGAATCTAGGACTGTCCTTCTTGTATGATTCCATCTTAGATCACCTCAATCTTTTAAACTTTGTTAGAGGAACCTGCTCTAATACCAATTGTTGGAAAACTAAGGATAGACAATTGAGAGGGGGGTGAATCAATTGTCACAAAATACTTAAACTTTCTAAACTTAACTTTAACTTAATCTTAGATCTGATGAATGAACAATAAACCATAAATAATTAACACATTAGAGACATAGAGAACACCAAGATTTTTTATGTGGAAACCCTATCAGGGAAAAAAATACAGTGGATGTTAGTCCACAATATTATACCCTATTAAAAGTATAATGATAAATAATGGGAATGCACATGTATTCAGGCACACTTCCTAGAGCTCACGGTTACGGGACATAATAACCCAATCACAATAACCCAGGGACAAAATAACCCAAGGTCATAATAGCCCAAGCCAAAATAACCCATGGTTAGAATAACCCATGGACAAAATATCCCCATAAGAATATAGAGAAAAGAAAACAAAATTTATAAATTAAATGTATGTTGCTAAAAAAACTTTATTATTCAAATTTTCAATTAAAGTGTCAAATTATGAGTGATGCCTCTTATATAATCTAAATTTTATGGTTTTCATAACCATCAACCAATATTTCTAGTCTTTCTTTGAGTTCATGGTATTTTTTCCTGCTTGGTTGCCTAGTGTATCCAGCCATATATTTCTCTATTCTATTCTCTTGGAGACTCTATTCTTTTTTCACTACTTTGATGAATTTCTAGACTAAGCTATGCAATGCTTGAAGCAATTCACTAAGTCCTTTGTGCCATCCCTCAATAGTATTATTGGTTATGGGAAGATCATCCTGGTTATGTGTCATTTCTTTCAATTTGTGTTTGACAATGATCATCTCAGGTTTTGGAGCATGATTATGTTTTTTTACTGCTAATCACATCACCAGATTTTGTTTATGTCGTAGTATAGCACTAGCTTGAACATTTATTTGTAAATATTCCACATAATTCAAGATCATTTTATTGATGCCTTGTGGATGAAACAAAAATGTGTAACCTTTTACAATAAGTAAATTCTTGTTTTTTTGACTTGCCAAAACTGAAGAGGCATTGTATATATTAAAAATTATGAAGAATGTGTTGGTTCCCTAAAAATTATATTGATTTTTTGTACACTCTTTTAGAAAACCCTAGGAAATTTTAAAATAATGTTCAAAAAAATATATTACAAAATATCTTCTTTTATGAATTTGGATTTCTCCTCTTCTTATTACTCTACACACTCTTACTTCTTCTCCCCTTCTTCCTTTCTTTACTTCTCTTAATTATACAACTTTATATATCTTCTTAATTCCTTTTCATTTATATCTTTTCATAATAACTCTTAATCAACTTATTCCCACAAAATTTCCTTTATTTTTATAATTATTTACCATTTTATAGGTTATTTAAGCATACTAAAGGTGTTTTGAGGCTATTTTAGGGGCATATAATGGATATATGGTCTAAAAATGACCTAAATTGCCTCTATGGTGCCTCACAATCATATTTATAATTTATTTGATGTCATTTCTAGTTTACTAGCTTGATCTAAAATGACCATGGGTTATTTTGTCCATGGGTTAATTTGTCCATGGATTATTATGACCCTGGGTTATTTTTTCCTTGGGTTATTTTGGTTGGGTTATTTTGTCTAGGGTTATTTTGGTCGGGTTATTATATCCTAATACTAGAGCTCACCGCTCAAATACAAGAGGGCTCACTGCCCAAATAATATGCACTATCTTACAACAATTCATATTAGATCCGTAAGGTATGAACTAAGAAATTAGCTTCTATAAAATCTTGATTACAGTTCCAGTTATACATAGAAACACTCCTTCACACTTCACTCACTCTACTTTTCACTCGAATGATAGAACACTATGTGCACACTAGCACTTTCTTTGGCACTCATTATCACTTCACTTTTCTCAAAAAATCACTCTTATATATTTGCTTCATGGATTTACATCAACAAATTAGTCGGCGAAAAGAAATATGAAAATATAAAACATATACATGATGTCAGCCCAAATTTACAAATAAATTTACAATGTGAATCAAACACCATTGACCACAATATAATGAAGACCTAAAACAATATCCTTGAGTGTGCCAAACATTCAAATTTTAATCTCCAAGGATCCACAACACGTTACAACCACCATGTTGGCAAAGAACATGAAAACCCAAAAATGCAATGGAAAAATCACCAACCACAAGCACACTGATCAATGTGGACATGAAACAAAGATAGAGCATGAAATAGAAACATCCACAAGCATCATGAACCATTAGAGAAACATCCACAACAACTGAGCTTACTGAAATCACACCAACTTCAATCAGGAACACTAACTAAAGCCTCAAAAAACTTGTTAAAACACAACTGTTCATAACATGATCAAATCTTCACGTGGACCTCTAAAAATTTTAGTGGATAAACTAGATACACTTGGAATTAAACCCTTTAGTCCACAATGACTGATCATCAACGTACTGAGCAATACACCTTCATGACCTTCATTGTTCTATTGAAAACCTACAACTCTTTCTTTAGCAATTTTCTCAATCTCCTTGACATATCCAACTTCCAATACATCTATGCTAATAGTTTTAACATCAATGAAAACCACATATCAACAACACAACCACAACATCCAACACATATTGCATGGAAACCTAGCATAACACAACTTACTCACCAATAGATCCATGTTGCTTATGAGTGATTTGGCTTAACATAGCTTGCTAGTCCTCATCAGAGAATTATTTTATCTAACATGTATTTGAGATATGATGTTTGGCATTTGAGAAAAAATTAAGAGATGAGATCTCATTTCCTTTTTGAATTGAATCCTTTTAGTACTAACCTTTTGTTTGTGTTTGTGTTCACATGTTGTTTATGTATTGTTCTTTTATGCTTTGTATTATCATGTTACATTTCATACATGTGTGTGCTCCGTTACCATGGGATCTTGAATCGTGGGGGCTTGCATGCTTCCCTTGAGATATAGTGTCATCCTATCTCTTCAAATTTTGGATAACTGAATGGAGCCTCTTGACTTATTCCTACTTTAGTGCGGGTTTGAGTGTAATTTCATACTATCAATAAAGTGGGGGCTAACTATAGCATCCTAAATTTTCACCCTTAAAAATTTCACACTATATTTTTCTCCCTCCTATGTGCTTGGACCTAATCATGCTCCTAATTTCCTAAATTATGCTTTCCATGGCCCATTTTATCATTTATCAAGAAATCAAATGTAGAAAGTCCAAGTAGGTATTTAATATTTTCCCTTCATACGTCAAATCCCAAAAAAGTGGGTCTAGACAAGGGCACTCTTGGCAACCTTGTTCACTTAAAATTGACCTATATCTAAATATTTCAAGGTTGGTAATATATTATTTGAGAATAAAATCTTAAATGGAATCTATTAGGATTTAATTTGCAAGAAAATGGGGTAATCACATATAAATACCTAGTCATTTTGTCATTTGAAAAAAGGAGACAAGAACGAACAAGCGATCATAAGGAAATTCAAATGAGCAAATCAAGTGTCCTAAGAGTAGTCAAAAGTAGAATTATCAAGTTTATTGTAGCATTTCAACACCAAAGTGTCATGTCAAGTCTTATGTGAGTTTATTCATGTTTATGCATACAAATTTTATTTGTACTAATTCTTGTAGTTCTTCAAGCCAAATTACAATGAAGCCTTGGAGGTTATATGCATGAATTCAATCCCTTAAGGATATCAAATATAAGTGGTGATTGTAAACATGTTGTTGATTCATCATTCATTTATAATTTAGCCTCTATCACCAAAAGGATAAGCTCTCTTTGTCATCATTTTTACCATTGTGGAGGTAAAAATACAAACATGGGGTTTGACCAAGGCAAGCCCCTATATGGAAAAACCCTCCCTCTCTCTTTGAATGTGTATGTTATATCTATGAATAATAGTGAAAGAATATTGAAGAATATTTTCTCATTGATGTACTCAAGCCTTACAACTTAAAAAGATATAGAAACTCAATCATATAGGTGATAGAAAAAGATCCAGAAAGAAGAAGCCATACACCAGGGACTTGAGGACTGTGAAAGCAGATTTTTAGTTTAGATCTCTAGTCTAGGGTGCCTTGGGAACCCTTATCTAGTCAAATCAAGGTCAAATTCAACTCATAGGTGCACACATATCTTCTTTTCTATTTTTGGTCATTAAATTTGTCTATCAACTTCCATATTTCCTGTATTCACACCAAAATAGTGCATTTTCATAATTATCTAGTTGCATCATTGCATTTCATCATAATTTAATTTCCAAACATACACAATAAAAACAAGAAAAAACTAGGAAATTGGAGATCAAAGTTTGGTTGACTCACATTTTATTTTGTAAGTTAATCTCAAGCCCTTTCCCATCTTCAATTCCCTAAGTGTCATGCTTGGAAAGGTAACTAATCCTAGTTAAATCCTAGGGTTTCACTTTTACAACATCATAATAGCCTTGTGGATTTTTTTATTTATTTTTAATCCTAACTAGCTATGTTACTATTTTCCTCTTTATCAAAATTTTCCCACTTCTATTTCTTTCCACTTACATATCAACTTTTTAAATCTTTAATATATATGGTATTGCCTCATTTTAGGTTTTCTCCTTTATTGTATCTCCATCTATTAACTCTAGGGACCTTGAATTTTATCTACCTTATTCTTCACTTCATCCTAAAATATCTTGGTGTTGGATACCCCTAGTCAAGCATCATTATCCCATACAACACCCTTGTATCTATCTCTCTTTCATACTCTCAAAAAATCACTTCAGCATATTCTATAGGTCCCTATATCATGGACAAAATGATTCTACCATTTAGTGACCTCCCAAAATTTCTACTAGCTACCACATTTTGTCTCTATTTTCTTTGCTCCTTTATTTTATTCTATAAATTTCATATTATTTCTACTAATCTATTAATCCTATATGGTTTTCTTATCTTATTATTTTCTTAATCACCTCATTTAATTTTTCTCAACGGTATCATATATTTATATCTATTCCATTCTCTATGTAATCACTTTAGTGTGGAATTCCATGCATATTCAAAACAACTATCATCACCATCTACAAGTAAAAATAATCTTAAATTTTATTTCCCATTGATTTGAGTTACCACTACTTTCTTTCTTTGGTATGATCTCCCTCCTCACTATATAATAACTTAGGCCTTGACAATGAAACCCAATATTGATAGAAAATCCTAGACTAGAGTTGAAGGTTCAATATAATAATCTCTAGTATGTTGGAACTAAAATGGAGACCTTAGATATGCAATAATTAGAAACTAAATTATAAGAAAATGTGTGTGTGTGTATGCAATGGCTTATACACATCTTACGATTCATTCCTTATGTTGATTTTGACATTATCATTTTCCTTATTCAAACACATTTTCTATTATGTCTCAAACACTTATTCTTACACCTATAATTCATATTATTCATACTATTATTTCCCTCTTTTTCCTTCCTTATATAACATCTTACTACATCTTCATCATACCTTTCCATCACATCCTTTCATAATAAAATTTATATATCTTAATATCATTAATCAACATTTTATTTTTAATACTTTTCTCTTTTTATAACTTATTTAGGCATATTAGAGGTGTTTTAAAGTTACTTAAGTAGTATATAATCAATATATGGGTCCAAAAATGACTTAAATGAAATATGTGGTCTATACAACCTCTTGTATGTTTCTAATATGACCTACTATATATAAAAAAGGTGCATGAAATAGCTTTTTCTTTGTCTTGGATACTATAAATCTATGCAATATTTCTAGGTGAAGGCATATCAACAATGACCCATATCTTCTTTAATCAACCTCAAATCCCCATCTAGATAATATCAAATTTAGGCATTAAAAGATCAACCTTAGGGGATGCCTTATTGGAATCTCTGAAATTAGTGTATATGTGAATACACATATTAGGTTAAATGGTATAGGGAACCTATTTGAAAGTGAAGGATAATTTCATGTCCCTTTTTTTGGGAAATCAACTATAGGGTAGAATTTAGGAATCCTATCACATTTCTTCATAGAACACCCTTACGGATTGCAATTTGGAATATAGCACCTATAATGACACATGAACATCATATCTAGAGCTCATGGAAAAAATATCATATACTAGAAATATATCACTATCAAGAGGTCACCATTCTAGGCTCAATGCACTAGAGAAGGATCACTTCCAAGAATTCCTTTGTATTCCTTCACGGGAGCATATTTTAGCGTGCAATTTGGAACATAGAATCTATGATGAGACCTACAAACCATTTAAAAATCTCAAGAGGAATGGGTTAGGTACCAAAAATATATTTCTATTAGAATATGATTGTGCTAGACAACTGGCATCTAATTCAATTGGCTTAATGGATAAGACACCTCTAGATCATGTGGTATCAATTATGAAGCATGAAGATGAAGAAAAGGGACTAGGAAGACTCACAGATTGGACCATACAGTTGCACATTATTCATAAAGGAATCTCCATTGGACTTAGGTCGGACCTGGTGTAATGTGTAGTATTATAAATTTTGGGCTTAGGCATCAATTTGGCACAAGCTAGCTTGCTCCTTTTGGGATAATGATAGCATATAAATATAGGTAGATAATTCTTATAGAGGGAATACATTATTATGAAATTTTCTAGACGTTTATGTTTTGATTACTTATATGGACTAAAAATAATAAGAATTTGTGATCATTGGATGAAAACCCAATGATCATTAGGATAATAAATTGAAACCCCTTTGGTTCTTGTGGGAATTATCATTCAAAGATTGCAATTGAGCTTCAAGGAATCTGTAAGGAAATTAGTAGTACTTTCATTGATCTATGGTAGCATTGTATACCATTCCAAATCAATATTAGTGAATTATATTTGATATAACATATATGTGGATGTAATTATAAATTCTATCAATATAACAAAGTGATCCCTATGTTCATATGTTGTTGTTCATTGAATTGAACTTGCAAATTAGTATTTATGTTAAAATTTTATTTTAAAGGCATACAAAGAATAATTAATGTTTCTTACATGAAAAGAAATATTTGTCCTTTACCATCAAAGCCACTATCGGATTTATCTTTCTATTTATTTTATTTTATAGGTTAATCATTAGGTCAAGGATAAGATTATGCATGGAAATATCAATAGAGATTAATAGAATTCTATAATAAGATCATATGTAAATGAGTCACCATAATCATAAAGAAACATCCATAAACATATATTGTAGATAAAATATGTTCAAAATATTCACCAACTTATTTATATAACTGACACTTTTTCTTTATTACACTATTTAACTCAACATCAAATCTGCCCCTAATAGATATTGTATTCCTATCTTCAATAAATAGTATAATGGATAATCCATTAAATATTTCTAGAGTATTTCCTAATTAGAGAGAGGCATTGAAAAATATGAGGAAACCTCAAGACCTAATAGAAAACCTTATCTACTAATAGATTTAAGAAAATACCTCTAAACAATCATAAAAATCCTATCCAATCTTGGCCAAGTGTATTAATTTCATGGTCTCAAGTTGAGGCCCTTTTTAGAAAAAATTAACCTCCATGACATGTCTATGGATAGTAGTAGATAATGTTGTTTTCTCTTGGATATTTGTAGATTTTGATCATTTTTGGATGAGTTATCAACTAATATGAAAAATTACATAATTTGGATCATGAAATTATCCTTAAGGAAAAAGATATAAATTATTCCTTTTGCTAAATTATTCTTAAAGATGCCTTCTTGAATACTCTTGAATGCTCCATAATTATCTTGTGAAAATACTCTTGAGATCACTTAAATTGCTTAGATCTTATAGGGTGAAACTATGTGAAATAACCTTGTATTTATACTTATCTTACCATTAATTCCAAAAATTTGAATAACACAAGCTGACATTAGATCTAGGATTTCAAATCACTAAAATATCATGAAAAACATATCCCAAGGGGGGTCCTATGGTTAAGTGAGGACCCATTCTCCATGTCACGAATGGGTCCTAGCATACTTAACTAGAACACACTTTAAGGATGTGAAATTATATGTGAAAAGCAGGTCATAGGACCTAGTTAGGACCCATTTGCTAGGTGGTGAATGGGTTCTAGGTCACTAACCTAGGGCACATACCTTGTAAAATTAAGTGTTGTGTAATATCATTTATCAATGTCATAATTTACCCCTCGAAATCTATAATTAGTTAGGCTTGTATTTGAATCTAAGGGGCCAATTAACCTTAACTAATTAATAAAGCCCTAGATTAGTGTGAAGGTGTAAAAATACAATTTATAACAACCTAAATAAGGAACCATTAAGTCCATTTTATTAAAAAGGGTCCTAAACTTAATGTGAATGTGTAAAACACTTTGCAACACTAAATCAAGGCAACATTAGGTTCATTTTAATGTTAGTTATTCATTCCCAAACTATAGAGAAAGGGATAATTTTTCCATTGCTATATTAATAAGATGTGGTTGAAGACAAGGAGGAAATAAATAGAAAAGTTTCCTACAAAGTTCAAGAGATCAAATTTCTATTCTAGAGTAGGAGACATTATTACCTTGCTATCAAAAATTTTTGGGAAAGAGGAATCCAATACTTATGAAACTTGAATGTTTCATTTTATTAACTTCATTCTAAGGGGTGAAGTATTCTTATACTTAGGATAAATTGTCTATGACACTATTCATGCACAAATAACTATAGTAAGGGATACAAAATAGCTTTTCATCTCCTCCTATGTAATCTATTATGCTAAAAGGGTAGGAAAATTTCTAGGTTTGAGCACCACAACAGTTAGAGGAGAAGGAAAAAGGAGAGAATAATATTTGGGATTTTTACACATAGTTGGCATTTTAAATAGGTTAATGATGCTTTCCTATACCCAGTCATCAATCAACTCATAAAGGATACATGGTTAATAATGAAAAAGAATGACATGGATTTATTAGGGGAATGGGGACAATGGTTCATCAAGTTTCCCAAGTCCATATATATCAATGTCTATGGGTATGACAAAGTATCATTCTTACTCACAAGACATTGCAATGATAGGCTCATATTAATTGAATTTTCCAAGAAATGACGGATGTTAATTTGAAATTTTTTGGTAAGCATAAAGTAGGAGGGTTGAAGTACCCTATCTAACTTGGATTCTATTTGTGCTAATCTGCTATGGTTACCAAGAAAACTACTGAAGAATTGCAAGCTATCAATTTGAAACCATATATTGCAAGTGATAACTTCGATCCCAAAGGAAACTTGAAGAATCTCAATTGTACCTCATTGTTTTCACATCATGATCGAAGCATTGAAGAATTTTGGGCATATATTCAAGATAATTTTGAGGTACAAAAGAGGAGATATGATAGATTAACAATTACTCAAATGAGAGTTCAAAAAAAAGGATAATATCCTAGAAGGGTTGTCTGATGATGGTTAAACATTAGAACCATTATATAACATACAACTAGTTAGTACCAAATCACTAGATCCAATTAATTAGATAGAGAAAGAGGAATGCTTAATTGATGATATTTCAACAACAGTTGTGGATATGAGTATCTCATGGGTGGATCTTTAAATAAAAAATTATCAAGGGAAAGGGGTACCTACAAAGAAGAATAAAGATTCAACAAAAAAATCTTATTCCTCATCATTCCACAAGGAGTAAAAGAGAATGAAGAAGAATATCAACTAGGTAACTAAGGAAGAATATAATCTAATTCAGAATATAGTAGAGGCTTTCCAAATAGCCTAAACTATTTATAAGGTTTTCTTTGTAGTAGTAGTCACAGGACTTGGATTAATGCCAATTGCTCAAGTCCACCATACTTAGGAGACTATTACAGTTGAGTCTCCTACCACTACTACCACAGTCACTACATCAACACAAGAGGTTGTGGAGGAAATAAAGGTCATTGATGTAGTAAAGTCTTATTCCTCCCGACAAAAAAAAAGAAGACCCTCTAGAGTAGGAACATAAATCATATGATTAGGTGGATACATCACCTGAATCTCCTAAAGAAGCAGCCTTAGTGGAGAATTTTTTTGTAGAAGACACAACTTTTGAGGAGTAGGAATATCAATGGTAGGATGCCTAAGAGTTTCATGGGTATTTTCTTAACATTTATGTTGTTACAGAAGAAGATACCAAACATGTTCTCACAAGAAAAGAGAAACAAGAGTTGATTCAAAGCATATAATGACATGTTGAGCAAGAAAAGGCTGAGTAGGAGGAAGCTAAGAATTAGAGGGTTGAAAAAGAAAAGGATTCTTCCTTAGGAAGGATTGAGATGGTGAAATAGTTGAAAGAACATCCAAAGGAGATTCCAAGAGTGGAACAACAAATGTCTATATCCACTAGAGCTCCCACTTGGTTAAAGTTGATCTTAGAGAAAAGGTAGAAAGTAGTGGTACAAGAACTAAGTTGGCAAGATATGGTAGTGGAAGTGGAGAAAACCAAACCAAAGAATAATTCAAGAACTTTCCACTCCGCCAAACTAAATGAAGTAGGGGAAATGATTATAGATATAGCTACCCCCATTATAGACAAAGATGATAGAGAAATACAGGCTATAAATTACCAAAAGGAAACTAAAAATTTGCATAAGTAGACCTAGGGAGAATAAATAGCATCCTTGGACTTAGTGGTGAACTCTGCAAAATCCAGGATATTAACGTGAACCATAGATTTTTGGCATTCTAGGTATCACTAGCACTCTTAAGGTTTTTCACCCAAAAAGGAGAGATAAGGAGGCCAAAAACCTAGCAAGTTCACTCAAATATGCAATGAGATATGATGTTATGTCTAAATGAACTTAACTAAATGCAATTTATTGAATGAAGGTAATCTTAATGAATGTAAGACTACGATTTATGCAATGTTTGAAAACACAATGTGATGTGAAAATAATGAATAAACTAAAGGAAATATGTAGAATAGAGATAACAAGGATGAATTTGAGTGCAACTGGAGAAAGAATAATGATGTTGAGTTATCTGGAATGCTAAATGATGTCACTAAAAATTCACATTGGGACTCATTCGCCAAGGGTAGCGAATCAATCCTCCTACTTGTGAAAAACTGGTAGGAACTGATTTATGATTGTCGAGATCCAGAAACTAAAGAAATATTGATTTTATGATCTCAGCTGGGACTCATTCACCAAGGGTGGAAAATCAATCCACTATTATATTTTTGGAAAATCAGATAGCAACTCTACAACACAAAATTTTGAAAAGTCTGAATGTTGGGTTGCAGAAGTCAATTCTACAAGAAATGGATAGAAATCACTCAACAAGCATGAAATAGAAATAAGTTGACTTGAAGAACCTAGTTGACTTGATTTCCACTCTTCAACACCTTTTAGACCTATTAAATCTACAAAACAAGGGCTGCAAACACATGCAAAAAGGGGTTTGCCTTGGTCAAACGCCACTTTGGTAATCAAAATCAATGTAAATAAATGAAATGCAAGAAAGATGATAAATGAAAAATATAAAATATTTTAAATAACTTACCAAGAACCTTGATGATGCAAGTTTGAATCAATTTCAATGGCTACTCCAAGATGCTTCAATAATTGCTCAATGATGTATTGCAAAAATACTTGAATGCTTAAGTGAATAGATGGATGAATGAGATGTGCTTGAATATGTTGAATGGATGTTGTGGATGTTAAAATGAGGTGAAATTAGCTTATTTATATCAATATTGTTCCTTAGTAACCATTCATACATCATCACTGGCTGACATCAAGCATAATTTTAAATAAATCCCAAAAAAAAATTAAAATATTTTGAATTTTGGAGCCAAGATGGACTCATTCACCACCCATGGTGAATGGCTCCTACCAGGGACATAAACTTAGGTGTTGGGAATTAAATGTTATTTAATGTTATGTGTTTGGAGTATATTCAAAAATACACTTAAATAAAGCATATGAGTGTATAAATGGGTCAAATAAGACATGAGAAAGATGTAAATAAGGGGAAAATGCCTAGAAAAGAGTGAATCTTGATTACAAGACTTAAAAACACTTGAAAATAGCAATTGTTTATCTATAAAAGGGTGATTTTTAGGTGAATTATATTAAATATAGTCTAGAATAATGTAGAAATGCTTTACAAAACTTCACAACACTTTCACAAGACTTCAATATTTACATTTTAATACTAGAATAAGCATGTTCAAGTCATGTTACAATAAAAATTAAGGAAAAATATGTAAAAAATAATGAAAAAAAGACCTAAAAGGCCATGAAAATGACAAGGGACCATTTTTCTATGACACATTTAGCCCCCACTTTAGTGAGAGGAAGAACTTGCTTTAGACTCATGCTAAAATAGCCATGAACATTGAAAAGAGAAGGGTTCAAATGTACTTACATTAGGAAGATGAAATGACAAAAATCAAGAGGGATGATCAAGCCCCTAGGATGAAGATCCCATGGTAAACCAAACATAAGAATAAAGAAACACACGTGTTGAAAAATAAATGAAGCTTTGATCATCAATCCAACTTGTTGTGAATTGGATCTAGGAAGAAAGACAATGTGTACTCACTCTGGGCCCACAGAACTTTAGATCATCCGTAGGGTGAGAAGGGCCAAAAGAAAGAGATACATACGCTAGTTGGAATGCACTCAAAATGAAAAGTGACTAAGGGGAAATCCATGCTGCTAGTTGGGCTTCCCACTCAACCATGCCAAAGTTATACCTCCTGATATCTTTAACCAGACACCACAAAAAGGAAATGGTTGTTTTCTTAGCTTCATGAGACAAACAAAACTCTGTATGCTTAGAACTCATGAACAAAATAGGATGGCACCACAAGCATGCAAGTTGTGTTATGCAAGGTGGCCAAAAAAATAATATGGCACCACAAGCATGCAAGTTGTGTTATGCAAGGTAGCCAAATGTAAAATGCAAAAATGTAATGTGACAGTTTGTTCAAAGGAGTCTTGTTCAGTTTATGTAAGGTCAGTCACTTAGGGAACATTTTGTCTAATGTCTCCAAGAGAGGGCCGATCAAAGAATAGTAAATTCACAACTTAGGGGATGTAGTGCATCACATCAACCACCAAGAGGAATGTAATATGCTAAGAAAGATCACACTTATGAAGGACATCACACCCAATGTCATCCACAAAGTAATGAACACGTCATATAAACGACAAGGCTTACACTAGGAACAAAAAATGCAAATGAATAATGGTATTGTATGCCCCTTAGTTTAAAGGAACTGCTACACATCATTCATGATAAATTTCTTTAAAGTAGAAGAAAAAAGAAAATGCAAAAGAAAAACAAGACATGAGATCCAACTAAGAAATCCCTATGCCAAGTCATATGTTTCAAAGTTGGCTACATCAGTTCAAGGAAAAATGAAAAATAAAGAAAAGGAAATAAAAGAAAAGGGAGTTTCCCCCTAGAAAAGAAAGCACACCAAACACATAAGGGATCTATGGATCTGGGGTCAGTATGTTCATTGCTACAATATTTTTATGAAAGAGTGTGGAACTATCATCATTCCCTGAATACATAGAATGAGAAGAATGATACAGAGAGAGTGAAAACAAAGAAAAACAAAGATTCATTTTTGGTCAACATGGAAGAGAAATTGTGGTCTTGATGCTTTGCATCATCCCCAAAAGGAAAACACGAGCGAAAAGACAAAAAAGCAAAGAAAATGTAAAAGCTTTTAGGTCAACATGAAAGAGACATTTTGATCTCAATGCCTTGCATCATCACCAAAAGGAAAAACACAAGAAAAGACAAATAAAAAGAAAAGAGACCTTATGGGTCAACATGGAAGAGACTTAGGGAATCTCTACGCTTTGTGTCATCCCCAAAGTAAAAACACAAAACAAAGGAAAATTAACTAAACTAATGACAATGTACAACATATAGAAGAATAGAGATATGAATATAAGAAATGAACAAAGAGAGAGAATAACATCAAACACATGATACAAGGGAACACGATACACACATAAAAAGAATATACAAGGGGACAACAAGGAAAATGTAATTCAACCATTAACTAAGTTATTGGATTCTCAATCTTAAATGGCTAAGTGGAAAATCAATAACATAGTTAAGAGACAAAGACAAGTGCATTACGATGACAAAGGCTAACAACTATGTGTATGCACAAAAGGAAAACAAGCATAAGCCTAAGGGTGAAGATGAAAAGGATCATGTGATAGTGAGAATGAAAAGCTTCTACAACTATTGCATGAGAGGGAAATGATGTTTTAAGGGATGAGAGGAAAGCAATTAGTATTAGTGAAGTGATACTTTTGCAGTATACCATTCAATGTCTAGCATCCTTCAGTTCAATGTTTGAAAATACGATGATATTTGAAATAAGGCACATTAGAATCAGGAGGGTGAAGAACCAACCTATTGGAAGGTGGTAAGAGTATAAGATCCTTGTTTAAAATTAAATGTAGTCTCCTTTCACATTCTAAGGGAGGATGTGTGGGAAACTATCTTTTTCATTTTATAAGGTCGTTTCCTCTTGCTAGATTCTCCTTTTTCATGAATAGAAGGGGGAGGAGCCCTAGGGGTCCTACCATCCTTGGCATTAGAAGGAGAAACAAGTGTTCTCTTGGGAGAAGTATGTTCAGGTTAGGAGGAGCATTCAAGATCACTATACTAGAATCTTGAGGTCTCTGAGGTTGCAAAGGATGTCTATCAGGATGAGAAGGATCTTGATATCCTAATCTTGTTGTGCTTGCTTTGGTTGGATTTTGATCAAGAAGTTGATGAATGTTACGCTCAGTGTTTGTGTCACAACCTTGTTTACTCAAAATGGTAAAGCCTTTATTATATGTTTATTCAAGGTTTATTGGAGTGTTGGTAACTTGATGGTTGCAAAAGGGATATGGTTGTGTTGGAGGAAAAGAACTAGGTTCACTTGAAGGAGGAATCCTAGATCCATCAATGGTTTAAGGATGTAGATATGCAAAAGGATTAGGTGTTGTAAAAGGAGGAATGTCTTGTGATTTCATGGAAGGGTAAAAGTGTGCATTGTTTTCTAAGTTGTCAAAGCAATAATTGTATAACTAGTCATGCTAACATCATCTTCTCCAATGATATCTACATCACAAGGAGGACAAGCATTAGGAGTTGAGAGAGCATGTGGAAGTTCAATATCATTAGGGTCACAACTAAAGGTGCAATTAGACATATCAACCAAGTATTTCAAAGAATTCCAAAACTTATTGAAAGAGAATGCCATGATGAAACTTAAATGAAAATGAAATAAAGGAATGAAAAAAAAGACTCTAGAAATAAAAATAGAATGCAAGAACAGTGAATTAAAATGGAGAAATATGACAAAAAATGCTATAAATGAATGTTGAAAAAGTACAAAGGGACTGATTCACCCTGGGTGGCAAATGAGTCCCAGTATACAAAAATTTTGTGATTTTTAAAATTTTGAAATGTATGCAATGCAAAAATAGAATGCTATCAAAGGTACAAAACATAGGATTTTTAATTTTTCAATTATATGTGATGCAAAAATGAAATCTAAGCTAGGTTTTCACTAATGCAAGATCAAAAGAACACCTACAATGCAAGAACAAAACATTGTCCTAATAGAATTGTAATGCAAAATGTCTCTAAGATGCAATATGCCAATGAAAAAAGAAAATGTAAAGTGCTCAAGAGTTGGGTTTACCAAAATGAATCGTAGATTTTGGCACTCTAGGTATCTCTAGCACTCTTAATTTTTTCACCTAAAAGGGAGAGATAAGGAGGCTAAAAACCTAGAAAGTTCATTCAAATATAGAATGAAATATGATGTTATGTCTAAATGAACTTAACTAAATGCAATTGATTGAATGAAGCTAATCTAAATGTGTGATATCCAAATTTTTTACCTATTCTAAACAAATAAAATGCAATGGTAAAACACAAAGAAACACCTCAAGATTAGCCTAAGAAATTTCTTAATGCAAAGAGAAAAAGTGTAAAATGATTGCAATTGGTTATACCTTCTCTTTACAGCTGAAACTTCTTGGTTGGCCCTTGATTTTGGATTACTTTGTATGCTACTTAGATTGCTCTTGATGTGGCTAAATGCAAGATTTAACTATATGCTTGGATGCAAATGCAAATAGATGAAATGGATGGCTAGATGAGTGCACAAAATGATAGAATTTAGTTGCAAAATGACTAAGTGTTTTTAAATTCCTTAGAGGAGGGGGTATTTATAGAATAATTTGAATTGTCTAGAGAATTAAATGGTTGATATTTATCCAACAAGGCCAAGATGAAGGGCCAAGGTGAGTTGAGAACTCACAAGCCCTCACATTTTGACATGCGGAATGTGAAGTGGCTTAGGGTGAGATGATGTGTAGGTGATTTGGAAGGAGAGTACATGATGTGGAGGAAGGACATATACCCTCGAAGTAAATTGGGAGATGAGAAGATTCCTTGGAGGAATAAATGTGAATTAAAAATTCACATGCTTGGGAGAATCTAGTGGATAAGAGAGGGTCTCCAAACAGGTGGATGGGGAGAGTTGACTCAGGTACTAATTAGGTTTAACTAATTACTAATTAGAGGATAATTAGGGGTTAGTGAGGATTAGAAGCCAACTTGAAAAAGTTGGAGGATGTGACACATCCTAATCAAGGATTAGGCATGTGCACATTCTTAATGAAGAGATTAGGAGATGGATTAGGATTAGATGAAAATGACATGTGAGGAATTAAATAAATGAAATATTTATTTAATTCATTTGATGAAAAGAGGATTAAGGAGGGTAAGGTATTTAATTATTAATTAAATACCTTAGGGATTTGGCAGAATTAAGGATATTAATTAAATAATAGTAATATTACTTAATTCACTCAGATAAGAGGATGTTTAGATGAAAAGTGATAAATTTGGATAAATTAAGTGTCCAAATTTGGATGTCTACATTTTTCCCCTCTTTGAGATGGTGTTATGAATTAGAATTATTTCAAAGAATATTAAAATATAGAACCTAGAAGGAGATGGTTAGATTGGAAAAGATGCCTCAGTCATTCAAACGAGTGACTATGAAGGAAAAAAAATGATGGAGGTGAACATGAAGATTAGGGATTGAGGATGCCCCCTTGAGAGGACATGCGGGTTCAAGAGAACACAGATGTGCTCTCGAAATGGATGAGATGATGAAATGGGAGATGAGGAAGAGGATGCAAAGGGATGGATATGAAATGATGAAAAGGCAATAGGAGGTTGGGAAGCACAAATGGTTGCAAAGATGAAGATGATGTTGCCCCAGTCAAGCTACAAGAGAAAATGGGTGGATGAGGGATGAAGTGTCATTGATGAGGGAATGATATATCCTAGAACAAAATGAGGATAGGGAAGGATACATTTTGATGAGGGTTGATGAAAGTGTTGTTGATGAGGGAAGGATACATCCCAAAACAACATGAGGATAGGGAAGGATACATCCTGATAAAAAGGATTGTTGATGAGGGAAGGATACATCCTAATGATGAGGATGATTGGATCGAGGCTTTTAACAAGGCTAGTGACGGGACCAAGGATGCGATTAGATGATTCAGGCTAAATGGAATGGATGGGGATTGGATAGAGATGTGTGATGAGGATGAAGGAGGAATGGATGGCGGGATTTTGATAGATGAGACGATGGATGCATGCAAGACAATAGAAATGAAATGCAATCCTAATGCAATTTTCCATCTTTCGAGCACTAATTTTTGCTATAGCATAAGACACCAAGTGCTAGGGTATGTGGAACCAAGGTGTATTAGTGTCTAATGCATTAAACAAACACAATAGACAAGAAGGCTATCCCAACACCCCAAAGTCATGAAGACCTTGGTTGGGCCAAGTATTAAGATAACCACAAGCACAAAAGGATGCCCTAGTGTAACACAAGACCTTGGGGATCTTGGTGGGTACTAAATGGGACAACCAAGAAGAAAAAAATAGAAATAAAAAGATCAAAATATGCCCCTATGTTGACCAATCAAAACACATCATAATATGATGGATCATGGCGGCCTTGACAAGTGATGATAGGGAGCTCAAATGATAAACAAAATCCAAAAGTATCAAAAGATCACAATCTATTTCAAATGTCCTTTGTCATAGGATCAAGGGGATGGATGGGATTGATGAGGTCTTTTAGGAAGGATAAATCATGTTGAAACCGATGATGGTTACTAGACTAAAAGATCGATATGATGCAGGGCATTCAAAATTGATTGGATCTCATGATATGAGTCGATCTCATTTGTTAAGAACTAGCTAGATAAGGGAATAGCTTGATGACATGACACAAGACATGAGACTGACACACCCTAAAGACCTAGGGGCTCGAGGGTTGATCAAAGATTAGCGTTGCTTACGTGAAAGTGTAGAGCCCTTGTAGTTTGATAAAAGGTTGTCGACTGACCATGGATAAAAGTAGAAAGAGGATGATGAAGATTGATGGTGGATGACAAGGACCGGAGAGACAAAATCAAAGACTAATGATAAATGATAAAGGAGTGGATAGACAGAGTAGAAAGACTAACACTAGATGATAGAGCAGCCTCGGGGGTGGATCAAGTGATCAACCTTGCCTACGTGAAAGCACAGGGGCAACATAGTTTGAAAAAAGACCAAAGATAAATGATGGATAAAGGATGATGATAGGATGAGTGGAGGATGATGATAGGATGACTGGATAAAAATATGGGACCAATATGATGAGATAGGATAGACCTATTGGATTGGATAGGATGGTGATGATCACATAAAGCTCAGGGATGGGATAGTTATCCAAGTCATTAAAATGTGGGAGGATGATATGATAGATAGATGAGTGATGAAAAGTGACAGGGGATTGGAAAGATGTGCAAGAGAAGAAAGAGTGATGATGATTAGATAAATGACATTAGGTTGCATGGAGGGAGGCCTATAGCTAGATACCAATGACAAGGGATTGTGAGATGGGATGAGGATAAAGATGAAATAATGGATAGAGAGATAGGGATGGGTGATGGAAGACATTGTTTGGATGGATAGGAAGATAAGGATTGGGAGATGAAAGGGATGCTAGGATAGATGGATAGGAAGATAAAGATGGGGATTTGGAAGGGATGTCATGACAAATGGATAGGGAGATGCTAGGATAGATGGATAGACAGATTGTTACAAAGGAAGTAGATGCCCCCACTCTAGATATGTCATATATGATGATGCATGAGGAATGGAAGACGAGTGGATGGGATGACAAAGGAGATAACTAGAGGAGGATAGGATGGGTGACCAAGGGATACAACAGAGCATGGATGAAGGGAAGGTATACCAAGAGGTGGCCAAAGCATGTATAGATAGGTGCCCCTGTTTTGATCAAGATCACAAGAAGGATGGATGGATGGGAGATAAATGCGGAAGATAGGTGGGATGGAGGGGATGAATGAAGAGGACAGATAACAAGAAGACGGGTGCATAGCTAGAAGCATAGCGGATGGAGGGAATGCTTATTAGGAAGTTGCCCCCAAGTGCAAATGGGGATTTATGCATGATGACTGTTTTCTAGATTTTCATCATGGTACTTATCCAAGGTGTTTGTTTACCAAGTTTTCACCGTTGGATGAAGGATTTCTCTTTACTATTTTATTTTATTTTATTGGCCATTTTTTTTGCTTTTTCAGATTTTTTTGGGATTTCTGACTTTTTGGATAGCATGCAGAAGAAGATGGATAAGGATAGGGATATGGATAAGTGGATACACAAGAAGGATATGGATGAAGGACTCAATCATCAAGTTCCATACAACATATTAAGAGACCATGTGTGACATGACTATTTGAGGTTGGTACGACCCTATTAGGATAAATGGATTATGTAAGAGGATGAAGTAGAGGGATTTGATGGGGAAGATACGTGGGATAATGGATGGGATAGTGGAAAGTGTGTGGATAAAATTATGGGGTGGTGAGTTCAGGACCAACATTGGCACATGTGGTGGTGGATGTGAAAGGATAGGAGGATTAATGGATAGAGAATGTGAGGATAATGAAGGAGATGAGATAGTGAATTTTGGGACACAGGGACCTAAAACTGATTCAGGAGAGGGTGGATGAAAATGATTAGCTTTTGGATTAGCAACTTTGGATGTTAAAAAAAATTCATTTGAACGTGTTGCATCTTTTTTCTTTGGGAGCTTTAGATTCGTGTGGATGTTTAGATTGATGTATTTTTACTTTAGCATCCAAAGTGCTTTTAGTAGCAATGGGATGGGTGCAAGAATATGGATGATGTAGAACAATGGAGGTAAAATTATGAGGATTACGTGTAGATGGAAAATGTGTAGGTATGTGCCTTTGTTGATCCTAATTAGGATGTTTATGATGGATGACATGGATAGGTGTTGGATGGATGAAAGGATGAGATGGAGGAGGTTATCTTGGGATATATGGACTGAAAGAAGACATAGTGGGTGGAGGGACATAAGAACCCAAGATGGATGGAGTAGATGAAGGATGGGATATGGTGGATGGAGGGATGTAAGGACCCAAAATGGATGGATTAGATGGAGGAATATGGATGGTTGTTTTGAGGTGATACGATAGAGGAGGGATGGAAGCATATGGTCTAGTGAAGTGATGGGAAGAGCTGACATTTCTTTTGGAAGAGGCTCATTGAGGATGTCTAGAGGTTGCACCAACATCTTTAGATTCTGGGTCTTGGGAAATAAGTCCAAGACCTTGCATACAATTTTTTTCTTTGACCTGGATGGGCTCTAAAATACCTTGCTCATGAAGGCCTAAACCTTTTCCTTGATAGTTCATGTTCTTGAGCATGCAATCCATGATAGGATTTATGTTATTTTGAAAACATGATGTGAGTCCATTATTAGATGGAGGATGATGGGTGGTATATATGATGTGTTTTTCTTCTACAAGGAGGCCACCATGGAAGAATGTGAGAGTACCAAGGGGATATACAAGCGGTGTGTGGATAGCAATTTTAGGCAATGATGGGGGATTATGAGAGGGAGATGATGGGATAGCAGCATTTGGATGGGTGGTATCAGGAGACGGATCGGGGGATATGATAGGATTTGGATTTGTGATAGTGGGCTCATGTGATGGGGATGGAGATGGAGCGGTGGAAGCTTGAATGACAAGGGGATCATGGGATGGAATGGATGGGGGACTATGATCTTGAGGTGGACTAGATGGGATGGTAGGATCAAGATCTGAAGAAGGGGATATGTTGATATGCTTTGGATTAGGATCTTGCATGACTCATCATGTGTAGGAGGCATGATAATGGAGTCTTGGTGGGACTCTTCAAGTGGGGAAGATGGAGGGATGGAGGATTCAAAAGATTCATGGGAATGGATTTTAGTTGATTTGATTTGGGTGTCATCGATGGGTTCAACAACTCTCAGAGTAGGAAGTGGGTGTTCAATGGGTTCGGTAGATGTGCCGGTAGGAGATGGGGGCTCAATGGATTCAGAGGATGTGATGGTAGGAGATGGGAGCTCAGTGGATTCAGAGGATGTGATGGTTTTGATGGTTTGAGTGGTGCTAGGGGTGGTACCATCAATGATACATGTTGGGTGGAGAAGGTTCTAGTCAATAATGACCGTGGATGATGGGTTGGGATGACATGATTCCACAAATTCAAGGTGTGGAGTGGAAGAAGTATTCTTTTCTACAAGTCCGTGGAGAACTTCTGGAGTGAGAAACTTGAATAATCTAGGCTGAGATGGCGTGGTAGGAGTGGATGAAGGATTATGGATTGGTGGGGGATTGGGACTAGGGATTGGTGGATTAGGATTAGATGGGGGAATGGGATTGGATGCAAGACTGGGAATAGATGGGGGATTACGATTAGACGAAGGGTTAAGATAGGGGTATTGTAATGGTGAATTAGGACATGAGGATGTAGGTGGTGGATTGTAGTAAGGATATTGGGATGGTGGATTAGGATGGGAAGATTGAGGTGGTGGATTGAGATAGGTTGGTCCAGGTGTTGGATTAGGATAGGAAGGTGTGAATGTTATATTAGGATATGTTAGTGTGGATGTTGGATTAGGATAGGAAGGTGTGAATGTTGGATTAGGATAGGAAGGTGTGAATGTAGGATTAGGGTGAGAAAATTGGTATGGAAGATTAGGGTAGTGTGTATATGCAGATGAAGGATTGAGATAGGAGGATGTGGGCAGGGGATTAGGATAGGAGTATTGTGATGCAAGACTAGGATAAGAGGATGATGTAGATGAAGGATATGATGGATATCCCTTGTCAAAGGTAGAATAAGCAACATGATTAGGCATGGATGAAGAAATAATGGGAGAACTTGAAGGGGTAATTGGATTTTGGAAAGTGGGTGGAGAAAACTCACTAGCAATGATAGTGTCAAGGGGATCTATGTCACATTCTTCTTGATCGACAAGACTTTTGTTCTCATTGTCAACATAATTAGGATTTCCCTTGACCACTTTTGATGGAGGATAAGGATTCATGATGGTGAAAGGATAAAGAGGATGGATAAAATATTTTGGATGGGAATGGACTAAAGCTCAAATCAGGATTTAGGTCAAGCTCAAATCACGATTGGACTAAAGCTCATATTAGAATGATTGGATGATGTGATGGGATTGATTCTAATGATTGGATTTGATTATCAAAGGATGATTACGACATCGAATCTATTTCAAGATGGAAGTAGATTGATTGGGTCAAAGATGATTGGATAGAGATGTGATTAGATTGGATTGGATTGGATTGGATTAGGTTGGATTGGATTGGATTGGATTGGATTGGATTGGATTGGATTGGATTGGATTGGATTGGATTGGTTGATGATTGATAAGATCGAATGATGGATCAGATAGGATGATGAAAGGGACTGTAAACCCCATTCATAGATTACCCTAGGTGATGTAGGATACTAGTTGATTGGATAAATAGACTATTGCAACACCAAATCCACTTTGAGATTGAAAATGGATTGATTGGGCTGACGATAATGATTAACTTAGGATAGATGACAATCCTAAGTGGATGTTGATGATGATGATTAGATCAGACACTTAGGTCAATTTGGATTATAACTCGAGGAAAAGTTCAAGGGATTTGGATGGGAAAAATGATGATTTGATCAGAGAAATGAATGATAAAATTGGATGAACAAATACTCAAAATGAGTAAACAATTGATCAGGATTGTTGAATGAGAGTTTGAAATGATTGAATGTTTACATGAAACGAGTAAATGGATGATTGAAATGACTGAATGAAAGTTTGAAATGATAGGAGTTTTGAAATGGATAAATGTTTACTTAGAATGAGTAAACGAATGATCAGAATTACTGAACAGGAGTTTGGAATGATGAAATAGAATGCGAAATAGATGAAATTTCACTCAGAACGAGTAAATGAATGATCAAAATGGCAGAATGAGAGTTAAAGATGATAGATGAAGGTTTGAAATGGGTGAATGATTACTCAATACGAGTAAATGAATGATTGGAATGGCTAGACAAAAGTTAAAGATGATAGACGAAGGTTTGAAATGGGTGAATGATTACTCAGAACGAGTAAATGAATGATCATAATGGCTAAACAAAAGTTTGAGATGATAGACCAAGGTTTGAAATGGGTGAATGACTACTCAGAATGAGTAAATGAATGATCGGAATGGCTAAACAAAAGTTTGAGATGATAGACAAAGGTTTGAAATGGATGAATGATTATTCGGAACGAGTAAATGATTGATCATAATGGCTAAACAAAAGTTTGAGATGATAGACAAAGGTTTGAAATGGGTGAATGATTACTCAGAATAAGTAAATGAATGATCAGAATGGATAAAAAATGGTTTGAGACGATAGATGAAGGTTTGAAATGGGTGAATGATTACTCAGAATGAGTAAATGAATGATTAGAATGGCTAAACAAAAGTTTGAGATGATAGATGAAGGTTTGAAATGGGTGAATGATTACTCGAAACGAGTAAATGAATAATTGGAATGGCTAAACGAAAGTTTGAGACAATAGATGAAGGTTTGAAATAAATTAATTTTTACATGGAAAGAGTAAATGTGTGATCGAAAAGGGAGAACAACTGTTCGGAATGGATGAATGAAAGGTTGAAATGATTAAAGCTCAGATTAGGGTTTTGGTTAAGCTTAGATTGGGATTAGATTAAAGTTGAGATCAGGATTGGGTTGAAGATTAGAATGATTGAAGGATATGATGGGATTGATTCTACACCAAGTTTCAAGGTTTAAAGGATGTAAGGCGTTGACAATCAAATTTTTCTAGATTTGGCAATTTTCAAAAGTTAACTTTTGCCATTTTAGGAAACTTCATAGACATACTTTTGAGAGTTGAGTTTTCTCCCCAAAAATACCCAAAACTAGGATATGATTAATTTCCAACTAACATCCCAAAATTGAGACATGCATTCTGAGTTATTAACGAAAATAAATTTTCAAAAACTGAAAAAAAACACTAAATTTTGAATTTGAGGGTCAAGATGAAAGTTTGAGGCCCCAAAAAATGTGGTGAAACAGGGTCCAACTGGCTCAGGGTGGGTTGGGAATCCACATGCCACCTCATAGTGCAACCACCCATAAAATTTCAACACAAACAGACACCTGAGTCAAAAGTTATGGTCTCCAGAAGTTTCGGCATAAAAATTAGAACTCTCAAAACAAAGTCTAGGTGATTGGGATGGATAATTTGATGATGAATATGGACTCTAACAATGATCTAAGTAGCACTTATGCAATTTTTGGTGATGAAATGATAAATTAAAAAAAGATGTTGATGACAGGAAAACGGGTGCTCGGAATAGATGAATGACTCTCAAAATGAGGGGAAGAAGATTCAAAATAGATGAACAATTACTAAGAACAAGTGAACGAGTGCTCAAAATTAGGATTGGATTGAAAGATATGATGGGATTGGTTTCACCCGTCGGATTTGGTAACTGGATATGTTTGTTTGCCAAATTTTTGCTACAAAGGGATGACTTTCCCCTCACAAAGGGGAAAATTTTCTCTTATGGGGTGACTATGACCTCATAGAGGGGCAACTATGCCCTCATAGAGGGGTGAATTTTCCCCTATGGGGTGACTATGCCCTCACAAAGGGGAAAATTTTCCCTTCTAGGGCAACTATGCCCTCACAGAGGGGCGAATTTTCCCTTCTGGGGTGACTATGCCCTCACAGAGGGGCGAATTTTCCCTTCTGGGGTGACTATGCCCTCACAAAGGGGTGAATTTTCCCCTCTAGGGCAACTATGCCCTCAAAGAGGGGTGAATTTTCCCTTCTATAGGGCAGATTCACCCCACTATGGGGAAAATTCACCCTACTACTTTGTGAACTCTTTAAGTGGGTAAACGGGTTGTTAGAACGAAGAGATGGGCGATTGGAATGGGGTGTTAGATAATCAGATTGAGGAAATAGATGATTGGATTAGGAAAATGAATGATAGGAGTGGATGAACAAGCACTCAAAACTGGCAAATGATTGCTTAGAATGGACAAAGGACTCTCAAGTCATGGAAATGAAGGTTTGAAATGAGTAAAAAATTGATTAGAAAGGATGAAAAACTTTCGGAATGAGGAGATGGATACTTGGAATAAATGTTTAGAATGGTTAAACGAAGGTTTGGAATGGTAAAAATGGGGGTTTAGAATGATCAAACAGGGGTTTCGAAGGTTTAGAATGACAAAATGAAAGCTTGGAATGATTAGATAAGGGTTTCAAATGGTTAGACGATGATTTAGAGGCTAAACATAGCTAAACGGGGCAATTTTGGCTGCTCAGGAGGGAAAATTTGCCCCTCTGCAGTAACCAGGAGGGCGTAGTCACCCTTCTACAGTGAATTAGAGGGCACAGTCACCCTTTTGCAGTAAATCAGAGGGTGTAGTCACCCTTCTGTAGTAAAATTAGAGGGCATAGTCTCCCTTCTGTAGTGAATAGGGACTTGGTTTGATGAAAATGACTATGGCAAGGACTTTTAAATGACAATAATAACGCTAATTTGTCAAAAAAATTACTAGATTCTCACAAGAAAACACTTTCAAGTAAACACAATCCTATGATTAATGTTAACGGTATGGCCAATGAGGTCTTAATCCAGGATGCACAAGGTGTCTAGGGAGTTCTTGATATACTCTTGGTACGTGAGGCACAACTGTGAACACCAACCCATCACAAGCGTGAGTCAGGAACCCCAACGAGATACTAAAGGGCTCAAACCAACTCTTCACATCTATCTAGGTATCACCCTAGCTTCGACGCTCCACCAATTATGATGTGATTGGATTGGGGTACAACTTTCACTCTCCCCACTTTGTATACCCTACTGGTACGCATGATTGGAATCGTCCCTTGGGGTGATGAAATCCCCAAGCAAGTCCCACTAGAAAGAAAGCACTAATCATTTCCAACTACTCCCCAGGCTCACATGAAGTGCAAGGGGAAAGTGAAAATGAACTAATGCCCCCTTTGGGTAACACCAAAAGATAGACACGGCAAGCAATGAATATTACTTCCCCTAATTAAGCTATGTTCTTAGATTAACGAAAACAACAAGGATAGCTTTTAAAATTTAAGCAAAATGATAGCCCTACAAGCAAATGTTAGTTGTTTTATCCTTCATTCTTTGTCAATTACACAAGAATATTCTTCAAAATTTTAGCAAAAACACAAATATCTTAGGGGGTTAGGATATGAAAACAACAAAAAACGAGAGCAAAAATGAAGCAAAAATGATTGTTTTACCTCTCAAAATGTGTTGTTTTTAGGAATATTCGCCCCTCTACAGTAACCAGGAGGGTGCAATTGAATTTCTGTAGCAAAAAGAAGGGCATAATTGGACTTCTGTAGTGGCAAAAGGGCGTAATTACACTTCTGCAGTGAGCCAGAGGGCATAATTACACTTCTGCAGTGAACAAGAGGGCATAATTGCAATTTTGCGGTGAACAAGAGGGTGTAATTACACTTCTACAGTGAACAAGAGGGCATAATTGCACTTCTACAGTGAATAGGAGGGCATAATTGCACTTCTGCAGTAAACAAGACGGCGTAATCGCCATTTTGCAGTGCACAGGAGGGCATAGTCACCCTTCTGCAATGACCAAGAGGGCGTAGTTGCCCTTTTTCAATGACCAGGAGGGTGTAGTCACCCTTCTATGGTAACCAGGAGGGCGTAGTCACCCCTCTGTAGTAAAATTTTTGCACACAAAGTTCAACCAAGGGGTGTAGCCTCCCTTCTACAGTGCAATGTTAGAAAATAGAGTTTAACCAAGGGGGTAGTCACCCTTCTACAGAAAATGTTAGTAAGCCAAAAATCCAAACAAGGGCATAGTCACCCCTCTGCGGAAAATGTTAGTAAGCCAAAAATCCAAACAAGGGTGTAGTCACCCTTCTGTAGAAAACGTTAGTAAGCCAAAAATCCAAACAAAGGCGTAGTCGCCCTTCTATAGTGAAACAGAGGGCGTAATCACTTTTCTACAGTCACCATGAGGGCGTAGTCGCCCTTTTACAGTCACTAGGAGGGCATATTCACCCTTCTGTAGTCACCAGGAGGGCGTAGTTGGCCTTTTGCGGCCACTAGGAGGGCATACTTGCCCCTCTGCATTGTGTTCTTGCAAACAACTCAATAACAATAAACATGAAATTGAGGAACCCATTTATGGGTCCCACCAGGTGTGCCAGAAATGTGATATCCAAATGTTTTACATATTCTAAACAACTAAAATGTAATGGAAAAATAAAAAGATAAACACCTGAAGATTAGCCTAAGAAATTTGTTAATGCAAAGAGAAAAAGTGTAAAATGATTGTAAGTGGTTATACCTTCTCTTTACAGCTAAAACTGCTTGGTTGGCCCTTGATTTTGGATTACTTTGTATGCTCCTTGGATGGCTCTTGATGTGGCTAAATGCAAGATTTAACTATATGCTTGGATGCAAATGCAAATAGATGAAATGGTTGGCTAGATGAGTGCACAAAATGACAGCATTTAGTTGCAAAATGACTAAGTGTTTTTAAATGCCTTAGAGGAGGGGGTATTTATAGAATAATTTGAATTCTCTAGAGAATTCAATGGTTGAGATTTATCCAACAAGGCCAAGATGAAGGGCCAAGGTGAATTGAGAACTCACAAGCCCTCACATTTTGACATGTGGAATGTGTAGTGGCTAAGGGTGAGATGATGTGTAGGTGATGTGGAAGGAGAGTACATGACGTGGAGGAAGGACATGTACCTTGGAAGTACATTGGGAGATGAGAAGATTCCTTGGAGGAATAAATGTGAATTAAAAATTCACATGCTTGGGAGAATCTAGTGGATAAGAGAGGGTCTCCAAAAAGGTGGTAGTTTGTCACATGTGACTTGATGTGACAAGTCAAAGATTCTAGAGGATGCATGGGAAAAGGGGATTCTAGAAGGAATAAAATGTGAATTAAAATTCACATGGGGAAGAGGGGAACCTAGGGTGAATAAAAAGGAATTAAAAATTCCTTGGGGGATGGGGAGAGTTGACTAAGGTAATAATTAGGTTTAACTAATTAGTAATTACAGGATAATTAGGGGTTAATGAGGATTAGAAGCCAACTTGCAAAAGTTGGAGGATGTGACACATCCTAGTCAAGGATTAGGCATGTGCACATTCTTAATGAAGAGATTAGGAGATGGATTAGGATTAGATGAAAATGAAATGTGAGATTAAATAAATGTAATATTTATTTAATTCATTTGATGAAAAGAGGATTAAGGAGGGTAAGGTATTTAATTATTAATTAAATGCCTTAGGGATTGGCAGAATTAAGGATATTAATTAAATAATAGTAATATTACTTAATTAACTCAGATAAGAGGATGTTTAGATAAAAGTGATAAATTTGGATAAATTAAGTGTCCAAATTTGGACTTCTACAAAATGAATGCAAGACTAAGAATTATGCAATGTTTGAAAACATAGTGTGATATGCAAACAATGAATAAACTTAAGGAAATATGCAAAACAAAGATAACAGGGATGAATCTGAGTGCACCTAGACAAATATTGATGATGTTGAGCTATATGGAATGCTGAATGATGTCACTAAAAAATTCACAATGGGACTCATTCACCAAGGGTGGCGAATTAGTCCTCCTAATAGTGAAAAACTAGTAGGAATTGATTTCTGATTATCGAGATCCAGAATCTGACAAAATAAAGATTTTCTAATCTTAGGTGGGACTCTTTCACCAAGGGTGGTGAATCAGTCCACTCCTAAATTTCTAAAATATTAGACAACTCTACAACACTAGATTTGGAAAATTCTAAATGTCAGGTTTTCGAAGTCAATTCTGTAGGAAATCGACAAAAATCGCTCAAGAATGAAATCGAAATAAGCTAACTTGAAGAACCTAGTTGACTTTATTTCCACTTTTCAACACCTTTTAGACCTCTTAAATTTTCAAAACAAGGGTTGCAAACACATGCAAAAAGGGGGAAAATGTTTGAGGGTTAGCAAGTAGGGGTTTGCCTTGGTCAAACCCCACTTTGGTAATCAAACCCAATGTAAATAAATGAAATGCAACAAAGATGATAAATGAACAACATAAAATATGTTACAACTTACCAAGATCTTTGATGATGCAAGTCTGCATCAATTTCAATAGCTGCTCCAAGATGCTTCAATAATTGCTTAATGATGTGTTGCAAAAATGCTTAAATGCATAAGTGAATAGATGGATTAATGAGATGTTCTTGAATATGCTAGATAGATGTTGTGGATGTTAAAATGAGGTGAAATTAGCTTATTTTTATCAATCTTGTGCCTTAGTAACCATTCATACATCATCATAGGCCGATATCAAGCATAATTTTGAATAAATCTTGAAAGAAATTTAAAATATTTTGAATTTTGGAGCCAAGGTGGACTCATTCACCACCCATGGCAAATGGATCACACCTAGGACATAAACTTGGGTGTCGAGAGTTAAATGTTATTTAATGTTGTGTCAGGAGTATATGTAAAAATACACTTAAATAAAACATATGAGTGTAGAAAGGGGTCAAATCAGACATAAGAAAGATGTAAATAAGGGGAAAATACCTAGAAAAGTGTGAATCTCAATTACAAGACTTAATAACACTTGAAAACATGACTTGTTGATGTACATAAAAGGGTGATTTTTAAGTGAATTTTATTAAATAAAGACTAGAATAATGTAGAAATTATTTACAACACTTCACAACACATTCACAAGACTTGAATATTTACATTTTAATACTAGAATACGCATTTTCAAGCCATTTTGCAGTAAAAAAAATTAAGGAAAAATATGTAAAACATAATGAAACAAGACCTAAAAGGCCATGAAAATGACAAGGGGCCATTTTTCTATAGTACATAAGGATAAACAAACTAATGATGAGCTTAAGGCTTAATTAGAGAATATGAAGATATTTTTGAGAGGTCTTACCTCTCTGGCTTTAGAGTAGTCCTTGTCATTAGAGGCTCTAGTTTTGATGAGAAGAAATGAGATTGATGACCTTAATGATATGAAGATGAAATATCACATTTTTTATTGGTGGATTTAAATGTTCAAGACAGAAATGGATGAACTTCTAGTATCATAATATAAGGAGTATAAGGATACTTTTTGATTGGAAGAGCAATTGTAGTGGTATACTAGTAATATAAGATATGATGAAGAGAAATATATGGTATACTTGATTTATAGCTCAGGGAATTGAGTAAAATGAGTGTAGAAGAACTTAGCCAATCTACAATTCTAGGTGAAGAAGATATCTATTTTTTAGATAAGTGTTGGAAGGTGCAAGACAACTAAGAGGGGGTGAATCAATTGTCACCAAACACAAACTCAAATCTCAAACACTTATCAACTTTACATCCACTTTATTATGTTATTAAGTATGAACATGAAATGAAAATAACATAAAGTAATATTATCAACAAAGGAAACACCAGATTTACATGGAAAACCCAATAAGGGAAAAACCATGGTGATGATTAAATCACAATATAAAGTAATTGCAAAACCAATTACAAAGAGGCTCACTGCCCAAGATAAGACTCACTACCGAATTCAAGGCTCATTGACTATAGGTAGGAATCACTATCCAAAAGGGAGTCTCACTATCTATAGATAAAGAAAGATAATAAAAAATTCCACCACAATAACTTCCACACATCTACAACCTTGATCAAAGGATTGTAGATACCATCAACTCACTACTTTCACAAATATAACACATTAAAGTACTGCTTCCTTAATTCACTTTCGCACAACTCTTTCTTCTCAAACTTGTGGATTCATGTTGCTTGATACAATGCTTCACATCATGACTTGCATTTATACCATATTCAACCTTAGAAACTTTCTCCAAGGTCGGCCAAACACTCTTCATTTTACAAATTCAAATTAGGTAAAAAACTCAACATTCCCACAATGGAAGAGAATGATAGAAGGCCAAACCAATACTTAACTAAGACCCAAAAAAAAATCTCAGATCAATCACACACTTCCTCAATTGATACATATCCTTTGCATTGTTAGGGTTAGAAATGGCAAATATCTAACAATTAAATGTAGATCTATATAATAAACAGAGAAACTAAAACACATAGAATAAATCATAACACAGATAATCTAATGTGGCTCACCCAATTCGGGCTACATCCACCAAACAACAAGCATCCAATACTTTTATTATCCAGCGTAAAACCTATTACAATCTTGCAAATAATCGCATTTTTCATCATACTGAAAATACCCATTTGAACCCCTTTTATCAAGCTTAGAAGCTTCTAGATTTTTGGGTTCTACAAAATCAAAATTTTCCTTTTTCATTGATTTTTCCCTTTTTTGGGGCTAGGGTGTACAGTATACCATGGGCTATATAGTATAGCATGATCAGTTGCCACATACCAACAATCTCCCACTTGGAGACTGATCAGGCTCCATACCAACACAATCTCCCACTTGGAGACCGATCCTGGATGACACTGCTGCAATTACAACTCCCACTGGAAATAAGTACCTTAGACCCTGCTGCTCTATTATACTTGAATTCAACCTTGAAGACCAACCAAAGCTGAAGAGGAGCTCAGCTTCTCCCTTTTCACTACCTTCGTAAACATATCTGCTAGATTGAAATCTATATGTATCTTGTCCAGCTTGACCTGTCCATTCTCCAACACCGACCGAATGAAATGATATCTCAACTGTATGTGTTTTGTTTTAGAATGCAAGGCAGAATTTTTTGCAAGATGTATAGCACTCTGTTTATCTGTAAACAAGTAATTTTTAGCCTGTTGTTTTCCCAACTCCTCCATGAAAATTTGTAGCCATATCATCTCCTTTGCCCCCTCTGTTGTAGCAACATACTCTGCCTTTGTGGTGGATAAAGTGATCACCTTCTGCAATCAAGAAATCCAGCTCACTGCTGTCCCACCAACTATAAATACATAACGTGTGGTACTCTGCCTGGTATCTATATCCCTAGCCAAATCTGAGTCAACATAGCCTTTTAAATTAGTATTAGAGTCCCCAAAACATAGACAATTATTGGATGTACCTCTCAAGTACCTGAGAATCCATTTTACTACATTCCAATGCTCAACTCTGGGATGACTCAAATACCTGCTAACAACTCCTACAACATGTGCAATATCTAGTCTTGTGCATACCATGTCATACATCAAACTGCCTACAACTGAAGCATATGGTACCTTGGACATTTTTTCTTCCTCGTCTTGTGTCTTTGGACACATATCCTTAGTCAATTTAACATGACTAGGCAAAGGTGTGCTGACAGTTTTTACATTCTCCATATGAAATCTCTACAACACCTTTTCAACATAATTAGCTTGAGATAAAAATAATTTTTTTTTTTCCTATCTCTACAAATTTTCATACCAAGGATTTGTTTTGTTGCCCCCAAATCCTTCATAGCAAAAGAATTTACTAACTGTTGTTTTAACTCACTTATGTGATCCATGTTAGACCCAGCTACAAGCATGTCATCAACATATAAACACAAAATAATGTAGCTATCATTATCCAACCTCTTAAAATAAATACAATGGTCAGAATTACACCTGATGTAGCCTTGCTCAGCCATAAAACTATCAAATTTCATGTACTATTTCCGAGGTTCTTGCTTCAAGCCATATAAACTTTTATTCAATCTGCACACTAGATTCTCCTTACCTTTGACCTCAAATTCTTATGGCTATTCCATATATATTTCCTCTTCCAAATCACCATGGAGAAAAGTTGTTTTAACATCAAGCTGTTCTAAATGTAAATCTTCAGAAGCCACAATACTTAAAACAATATGAATAGAAGTCATTTTAACAACAGGAGAAAAAATCTCATCAAAATCAATACCTTTTTTCTATGCAAATCCCTTTACAACTAATCTGGCTTTAAATCTTTTATTACCTCCATCCTCCTCTTTTAGCCTATAAACCCATTTGTTTGGTAAAGCCTTTTTACCTGTAGGCAACTTGCATAATTCCCAAGTCTAGTTTTTCAACAAGGAGTCCATTTCTTCTTCCATGCCATGCTCCCACTGAACCTTGGTATCTACCTACATAGCTTTATCATAATATTTTGGTTCACCAGCATCAGTTAACAAAATAGTATACAAAGAGGGAGAGAATCTTTCTGGAGGTCTACTTAACCTTGAAGATCATCTAACAAGAGTTTGTGGTATTTGTTGCTGTTGTTGTTGCCCAGCATGAGGAACCACTGAAACATCATTGTTTGGAATATCATCCAACATAGCATAATCATTTTCTTTCTTCTCATGCTATAGCAACAGATCTTTGTACAACACTTTCTCATTGAATATGACATCCCTGCTTCTCACAATTTTCTGATTTTCAAAATCCCAAAGCCTAAAACCAAATTCATCAATGCCATATCCAACAAATACACATTTCTTTGATTTTGCATCAAGCTTGGTTCTATTTTCAAAATCTACATGTGCAAATGCTTCACAACCGAAGGTTTTGAGAAAAGAATAACTCACCTTCTTACCTTTCCATGCTTCCTCTAGAATACCACAACCCAAAGGATTAGAGGGACCTCTATTAATTAAATAAATAATAGTGTTTATAGTCTCTACCCACATTTTAAAAGGCAGCCTAGCATGCAATCTCATAGTCCGTGCATGCTCCATTATTGTTCTATTCATGCACTCAGCCACTCCATTTTCCTGTGGAGTCCTTGGAACTATTTTCTGCCTATGAATACAATTAGAGGAACAATAATCTTCAAACTCTTTATTGCAATACTCACCACCATTATCAGATCTGAGACATTTTAACCTTTTTCCTGTCTCATTCTCAACCAAGCTTCTCCATTTTTAAAAGTTTCAAATACATCAGATTTCTACCTAAGGAAATAAATCCATACCTTCCTAGTTGCATCATCAATGAATGTAACATAATACAGAGAGCCACCGAGAGAAGATACCTGAGCTGGTCCACATACATCTATATGCACAAGCTCCAATTTCTCCTCTTTTTTTTTGCTTCCCATCCTTGAGAAAACTAACTCTCTTTTGTTTTCCATACACACAACTTTCACAAAAAACCATATTAACACATTTTAGACTTGGTAAAACATTATTTGAATGAAGTACATTCATACCTTTTGCACTCATATGCCCAAGTCTATTATGCCACAGTGTTGATTCAGATTCCACAACAACTGTATGATCTTCTACCTACTAAACTGTAGCAACTGTTCCTAAACATTGACTTTTTTTTGTAACAATTGAAGTAGAAGGAATAGTATGACATGTACAAAGATATAAGGTGCCTACTTTCACACATTTTACTACCACTAAGGCACCCTTTGTGACCCTCCAGTTTTTATCACTAAAAGTAACAACACAACCTTCATCATCTAGTTGCCCTGTTGAAATTAAATTTCTGCTTAACTTTGGAACATGCCTTACCTCACGTAGTAGCCAATGATTCCCATTCCGCAACTTAATCTTGATTCTTCCCTTTCCAACAATTTGACAGGGTTCATTATCTCCTAAATAAACCAGCCCAAAATCCCCTTGGACATAATCAAGAAAATAACTTCTATGGGGGGTAGCATGAAATGAAGCACCTAAATCTAGCACCCAAGAATCATCAGCATTATCAAGGGAAAGAATCAAAGCATCCTCATCAGATTTATTACTTACCACATTTTCCTCTTTACTTCCTTCCTTTTTGTCTCCTTTATTTTTCTGAGACTACCAATCTTTCTTCAGATGACCTGGCTTACCATAGTACCAGCAATCCCTCTTGTCTCTAGATTGAGACTTTCTGTCCTTTGATTTTCCTCATGACTTCCCATGATTTCCAGAATTGTTTCCTCTCTCCTTTGTTCTGCCCCTGCTTTCTGCATTCAAAACATTGCCTGATGTGGATGTTTCACTTGAGATTTTCCTATGAATTTCCTCACTCAAAATAACACCAACAACATCATCAAATTTCAATGTATTCGAACCAGAAATAGAATTGCTAATAGCCATTACCAAGCTATTCCAACTTTTAGGCAAAGAACACAGAATCAAAAGAGCCCTAACTTCTTGATCAAAGTTTACTTTTATTGAAGTTAATTGACTGGTGACCATGTTAAAATCATTTAAATGATTAGTAACTGACCCACCTTCTACCATTTTCATATTAAATAAACGCTTCATAAGAAATACCTTATTCAAAGCGGAAGGCTTTTCATATAAATTTTCTAGGGTTTCCATGAACTCTTGAGTTGTCTTTGCTTTTGTAATATTGAACGCCACTATTTGTGCCAGGCATAAATGAATATTGCCAAGAGCCTTTCTATCTAAGATCTCCTAGTCCTCATCTAACATTGATGTGGGTTTCTTGGTTTTCCCTTCCAATGGCCACCATAAATCCTTCTGATAGAGATAGTTCTCCATCTGCATCTTCCATAACTGATAGTTCTGCCCATTAAACTTCTCAACCTTCTTACCCTCATCTGCCATTGCTCCCACTCAATCGTGAGATCTTCCTACAAATGATAATTGAAACACAACCTGCTCTGATACCACTTATCAGGGTTAGAAATGGTAGATATCTAACAATTAAATGCATATCTATATAATAAACAGAGAAACTAAAACAAACATAGAATAAATCATAACACAAATAATTTAACATGGTTCACCCAATTTGGGCTACATCCACCAAACCGCAGCCATGCAATACTTTTATTATCCAGTGTAAAACCTATTACAATCTTGCGAATAATCACATTTTTCATCATACTGAAAATACCCATCTGAACCCCTTTTATCAAGCTTAGAAGCTTTCAGATTTTTGGGTTCTACAAAATTGGATTTTTCCTTTTTCATTGATTTTTCTCTTTTTTGGGGTTGGGATGTACAATATACTATGGGCTATATAGTATAGCATGATCAGTCACCACATACCAACATGCATGACGTATAGACACCAGGTCAGCCAAACCTAATGAAAACACCAATAAACTTTGAAGTGCACACTTTTGCAACAAGAAGATAACATGCAAACAACATAACATGCTTCAAAATACACTGGAACACATATTGGATACCTTTAGATTCATCCATAATGAATGCAACAACCTTCATACACATAACACTTCCCATCAATCAATCCATACTACATAGACATACATAGAGACTTTGAAGCTATTCTTCTAGAGCACCAAACTATGAAAAACTTTGATAGAACACAGATAACACCATAACAATCCTTCTAGATTTTCAAGACTAGAGACCAACCAATAGAGGGCTGAAGAGAAGAAACATTTCTCACAGTCCATAAACAACCAACTCTACCAAACTAGTTCACACATCGGTGAACACAACTTCCACACTTCATCAAACCATAAGCTACAATCCAAGATACATCACCCATTAATTCCCATAAAAAACACTTCAGATCCCTATAAGCATAGGATAAACATAGAATAAATATGGAGCACAAACTAGAGCACATTCTAAGCACACACCATATTCTAACTTCACTATTTCTCAAAAGCACTTGTTAACTCATTATATTAGCACACATGCAACACAATAAAGATAGCTCCATGTACTCACAACATCTCTGTAGTATCTCACCTATACATGCACAACCTACAATCACTTATTTCCTTTCTCTACAACAACTTGTACTATGTTGACATTAATGACAACACTACCATACCCTTTCATACTTGCAACAATCTCCACCTTTTCCATTGATGGAAACACATGATGTGAAAAACCATCAAAGAAAACATCCATTCCATTCCTACACTCTTCCTTATTTTTTAGATTAGATAACCTACACATCATTTCTTGATCTCTCTTTTCCTTGCAATATTCTCTCTTTCTCCTGACATTCTCCTTTTTCTTTAACTATTTTTCACATGACCCTATCTTCGCCTTTGACATCAATGGAAAAGAATAAAAAGTTTACATAATTCTTTAGCCATATGTATCTCTCATCACTTTCCCTTAGGAGTGTACTCATTTCATAATGCAACAATGATACTTCCTACTCCCCTTGAGGAGTAGGCCCAGTCATTAGTCTAGAAAAATGAAGAATTTGTAGATCCATTGGACTGATACACCTCCATGTGCGCCTAGTTCAAGGAAGGAGGGGTAGTAACCCCCAAATTACCCTTGAGATACTCAAAAGTATCCTTTTGGGAGAGCCTTATTAAATATGTCAACAATTTGATCTTTTGTAGGCACATACTCTAGCCTGACTTCATTCTTCAATACCTTTTCTCTCAAGAAATGATATCTGATAGATATGTGTTTTGTCCATTAATGATTTACCAAATTCTTTGAAATTTTTATAACACTTGTATTATCACAAAAAATAGGGATAGGCTCATCACACATCACTCCTATATCCTTCAATGTTTTCTTCATCCATAGCACCTATGTGCAACAGGATGCTGCTACAATGTACTCAGCTTTTGTAGTGGATAAAGAAATTAAATCTTATTTCTTACTTAGCTATGAAACCAATCTTCCTCCAAGAAAAAATGAACCACCACTTGTACTCTTTCAGTCATCCAAACAACCAACTCAATCTGCATCAGTGTAACCACTCAAGGTGAAATTAGTATTCTTAGGATACCATAGGCCATAATATGGAGTGCCTTTTAGATATCTAAATATCCTTTTCATAGATTTAACATGTGTTTCTTTATATTTTGATTGAAATATGATAGCTAAACATACTACATGCATGATATATAGTCTAGTAGCAATAATATATAACATTCCACCAATAATAGATTTGTACATGCATTGATCAACTTTAGGAGAATCATCATCCTTACTCAGTTTGCTTCCAATCACCATAGGGGTACAAACCAGTTTGGAGTCATCCATTCCAAACTTCTTTAACTCTTTAACATACTTAGATTTTAAAATGAATATCCCTTTATCAGTTTGATTCAATTGAAGTCCTAGAAAGAAGTTCAACTCACCTATCATGGACATCTCAAACTCCTTTTGCATCTCTTCTACAAATCTCTTGCACATACCCTCATTTCCTCTAAAGATGATATCATCAACAGACATAACTAATATCAAAATTTTATTTCCTTCAACCTTGAAATAGATATTACTATCTATGGAGCCTTTGTTGAACCTTTGTTGTATCAAATATCTATCTAACCTTGCATACCATGCTCTGGGAGCCTGTTTGAATCCATAAAGTGCCTTCTTCAACTCATAGACCATGTCTAGTTTATCTAATAATTGAAATCCCTCTGGTTGTTCCATGTACACCTCTTCTTCCAATTATCCATTTAGGAATTTAGACTTAACATCCATCTGATATACCTTCAAATCTTTATGAGCAAAAAATACCAAAAACATCCAAATAGCCTCCATTCTTGACACCGGGGAAAATATCTCCTCAAAGACTATTCCTTCAACATGTGAATAACATTTGCATACAATTCTTGCTTTACTCCTTACCACTTCACCATTCTCATTCAGCTTATTCTTGAGCACCCACTTTGTACCAATTACATTCTTGTTTATAGGTCTAGGAACCAATTCGCATGTTTGATTTTTCTCTATCTACTGCAATTCCTCTTTCAATGCTATAACCAAACTTTCATCTTTGCATGCTTCACACACTATTTTAGGTTCTATCTTGGAAAGTAAACATAGATTTACCTTAGCTGCCACCTTTGCTTCTTGTCTTTATACCTTCACTTTTGTCTCCAATTATCTATTCTTTAGTATGACTTTTTTGTACATATTTTTGGGTTTTAGGAGCAGGTTTCGAAGCTTCTTCTTCTTTAATATGTTCTTCTTCTTCCTTATTCTCTTCTGGTACTTGTCTGCAGATGGGTTCATCTGGTTCAACTTCACTTATTTCAACTGTTTTGTGCATATCTTCATCAACTTTTACATTTGCACTTTCAACTATCTCCCTCAATATTTTATTGAAGCATCTATAAGCTTTGTTATTAGTTGAATATCCAAGGAAAATACCTTCATCACATCTTGCATCAAACTTTCCAAGGTTCTCATCATCTATTTTAATGTAAAATTTTCTTCCAAACACCTTAAAGTACTCAACAGTAGGAATCTTGCTAGTCCACATTTCATAAGGGGTGTTTGTGTTGTTACCTTTGATCTAAAATTTGTTAAGAATATAAACACCAGTGTGGATTGCTTCTCTCTAGTATACATCAGGTACATTTTCCTCTTTCATCATAATTCTTTTAGCCTCTTGAATAGTTTAGTTCTCCCTCTATACAATCCCATTCCATTGAGGGGTTCTAGGAGCATAAAAATATCTCTTTATACCATGCTCTTCACAAAAAGTATTAAACTCACTAGAAGTGAATTCTCCACCTCTATTAGACCTTAAGGATTTGATTTTCAGGTTCACTTCATTCTCTACCCTAACCTTGAACACTTTGAACCTATCTAGAGCTTGTAATTTCTCTCTAAAAAAAGTAACCCATTTCATTATTGAATAATCGTCAATAAAAACCATAACATACCTATTGCCATTAAGACTTCTTGTTCTTGTGGAGCCACAAAGATCTATATGAACCAATTATAACATTCCGGCAGTATATTTCTCTTTTCCATTAAAATTACATCTTGTTTGTTTTCCCAACTAACAACTTCTGCAAATAGTATTGGTGTGCTTTGTGATTTTAGGAAAATCTTGAACTTCTCTTGAATTGATCTTGATCAGATTGTCAAAGTTTACATGTCCCATCCTCTAGTGCCATATCCATCTTTCATTAACTTGAGACATGAAACATTGACCATCAACACCCTTAAGCTAATAGACCATGTTTCCATATATGTTCTTCTTTCTGCATCTACCATAGTTTTGGACCCTTTTCTGATCTCACAAGAATTATCCTGGAACACAAGTTTAAATCCTTTGCTACACATGTTTCCAACACTCAAGATATTATGCCCTAAGTCATTAACATAATAGACATCATAAGTGTTGTGTTTTTCATCAAAACTAATTGTTCCATTTCCAACAATCTTTGCACTAGAATCATCTCCAAACATGACTAATCCTCCATCATACTTTTCAAGTTTACTGAACTTACTTTTATCTTCGGTCATATGATTTGAGCATCCATTGTTAATCACCCAGTAATCTTCATCTTGTCTAGCATGAAAGGAAGTAACCACAGTGCCTTCTATCTCATCCTTCTTGATCTCAAGACCATTTTCCCTTGCACATCTCCTAGAGTTAGTAGACACTAATTTATTCTCTAAAGCTAGAAACAAGCACTCATCATCAGAGATTCCAGCATCTTCTCTAACATAATACAATTTCTTTAATTCTTATCCTTTCTATCCTTATTGTCCCTTCTCTTCTTGTGTACTACTCTATTTGGAAATCTTGAAGCATAGTGACCAATACTTCCACAACTGAAACATTTAAAGGGCATCATACCTTTGTACTTACCGATACCTTTCTTCAATTTCCTTGTAAAGTTTGCTTCCAACTCTTCTAACCTTCACTATATGGATCATCTTCTGTCTTAGTGGCTTTGAAGTTTGATTCTATTTTCTCCTTTTCCTTCCCAAATTTCCTCATTTCAAATGCAATCAAGGTGCCATATAGTTGTTCTTTAGTGAATTTCTTTGGATCATAAACTTCCTCAAAAGTTGAAACCTTCTCACTATAACTCTCCATAGGGACATCAAAATCTTCTCCATTACATCTTCATCTTTCAAAGTACTGTGACCTTGATTTTTGAATTCATTTTCTTCAATATAAACCCTCTAAAAGTAGCTTGCAATGTCTTCACCTTCTTCCATTTTCAAGCTCTCATATCTGCGCTTTGTTGTTAGCTTCTTCGATAATTTCACTCTAACATTTCTTCATAGATATCTTCCAAATTTTTCCAAACTTCATAAGTAGATCCCAATAAAATAACTTTTGTTCACTCAGTCTTAGGGTATGTGTAGGATCATGATGGGCCAAAAAGTGGCAATATGATGGGTATGTGTAGGATATGTGGCTCAAGAAATTTTTTTAAACCAAAATTGATGAAACAAAAAGGGTTTTTAAAGAAAATTCTCATATTTCCACCAATATAAATTATGCTTTACTTTGAATTTAATAAATAATTATTATTCATTTTCTATTTGAATTATGACTAAAGTCCTAATTGATAGGTTGATTGAAAAAAAATTATAGCTTTCAAATGGTATCACATTTTTTGAATCTGAAACATGCATCACATTTTATGCTTTGCATACTATAGGATTAAAAGAAAAAGAAAATTGAATTTCATGAAGTTTTGACCAAGTTAAGGTAGTCAAACATACGAGTTTTTATATTGTTTAAAAAATTTAATAAAAAAATTCATAATTAATTATTTACTTGGAAAAAAATTACAAAAAATATGCATCACATTGGGACATGAGTCCTCTAATTATATCTAAAACATTAAAAAAATATATTATCATTTTATTGTGGTTAGGTGGATAGACAGACACCTACTTATTTTTTCCCTAAAATTTAAGTACCAGATTGAAATTTCAAATTTTTTTACAAATTTTTTATTTTATTTTTTAGATAAACCTAGTAGTTTAGAAACTACATTTAATTTTCTACAAATTCTATTCTTACATATTTTTGAAATAATATAGACAACTTATTCAAATTTTTATGTCAAGTTGCCTAACTCTGATTTTTCTAAATTTTTTGGCACTTAAGGGCTTGTTTTTTCCATGATGATCCTACACATACCCTTAGATAAAGCACTATAGATCGCATACCTTGCTTTTTCATTTTCCTCATCAGAAGAAATCTAATCTATAGAATAAGGAGCACTTTCTAGCTCAACATATTTTGTCTCAACAACTTTCCAAGTCTTAAAGCCAAGAGAGATCAAGTAACCTCTCATTTTCACTTTCCAGTCACTATAGTTAGATCCATCAAACACAAGGATTGATAATTTTTGCACCATCAAATATACCTCAAGTGGTTAAGCTCTTATCCTAGTAACCAAAGATCTAATACAAATTTTTGGAAGGCACAAGACAATTGAGAGGGGGGGAGTGAATTAGTTGTCACCAAACATAAACTCAAATCTCAAACACTTATCAACTACACATCCACTTTATTTTTTTATTAAGTATGAACATGAAATACAAATAACAAAAAGCAATATCAACACAAGAAACACTAGATTTACATTGAAAACCCAATAAGAGAAAAACCACGGTGGGGATTAACTCATAATATAAAGTAATTGTAAAACTAATTGCAAATAGCCTCACTACCAAAGGGCTCACTGCCCAAGATAGGACTCATTGTCCAGATACAAGGTTCACTATCTACAGGTAGGACTCACTATCTAGAATGGAGGCTCAATTCCTATAGATGGAGAAAGATCTAATATAAAAATCTAGCACAACAACTTCCACACATCTTCATCCTTGATTAGAGGATTGCAGATACCATCAGCTCACTCCTTTAAGGAATCTAACACATTAAAGTATAGCTGCCTTAACTCACTTTCACAAAAATCTTGCTTCTCAAACTTGTGGCTTCATGGTCCTTGATACAATCCTTTGCATCATGACTTTCATTTATACCATCTTCAACCTTAGAAACTTTCTCCAAGGTTAGCCACACACTTCATTTTACAGAATCAAATTAGGTCAGCAACTCAATAATTTTGTGGTAAAAGAGAATGAGAGTAGGCCAAACCAATACTTAACTAAGACCCAAAACAATATCTTAGATGCTTCCTTAATTGATACTTATCCTTTGCATGTCGTGTAGACACTAGGCTGAGTAAACCTAATGAAAACACCAGTGAACTTTGAATTACATGCTTTTGCAATAAGAAGATAACATGTGCACCATGTAACATGTTCACCCTACACTGGAACACATCTTGGATACCTTCAAATTCATTTGCAATGAATGCAACAACCTTCATATACAGAAAACTTCCCATTAGTCCATCCAAACTACATAGACATACACAAAGACTCTGAAGCTAGTCTTCCAGAGCAGCAAACCATGAACACCTTTGATAAAACATAGATAAAAACATTACAATCCTTCTACCAGATCCGAAAGACTAGAGGCCAACTAGCAGAGGACTATGGAGTAGAAACATTTCTCTCAGTCCACAGACAACTAACTCTAACAAACCAATTCACACACCAGTGAACACAACTTCTACACTTCATCAAACCAGAAGCTACAATCCAAAATATATCACACATAGATGCCCATAAACAACATTTCAAATATAAACAAGCATAGGATTAACATAGAAGAAATGTGGAGCAAAAACTTAGGCACATTTTGATCACACACACAATTCTAACTTCACTATTTCTCAAAAGAACTTGGTAAATCATCACATTAGCACATCTGTAACACCATAAGAATAGCTCCATGTACTCACAACATCTCTATAGTATCTCACCTATACATGCACAACCTGAATCACTTGTTTCCTTTTTCTACAAAAACCTATACTATGTTGACATCAATGACAACACTGATGAAAACACCACCATACCCATTCATACTTGCAACAATAAGTGCATGAAGATAATATCATTGAGGATGGAATTAATAATGAAGTACATGATAATCTTGATAAAGATATAGAAGGGTCTATATAAAGATTGTTTAGTTGTTGAAAGATTTATTGTTACCATCATCAGTCTAGATCTTTTGCTACTAATTACACATAGGTTAGATACTCTAAATGAAATTAAGCATTCATGGAAGTCCAAATTGGAAGTAGAAATTAATTCTAAAAATGATGAGAAGAGATAATTTTGGAAAATATCATGAACACAAAAGATGATGTGAGATGGGTGAAAAATGATATTTATCAAATGAAGAATGGCATAGCTATAACAACCAATTTTGAGAAAATAAATTCTAGGCTTGAATGGGTTGATGGACCATACATGGAAGTGTTAAGCCAAGTGTTAGCTAATTTTTTGGAATAAAAGCAATAAAAAAGGGGTTGAGCTTGAAATTTGAATAAAGGAATATGCTAATTTTGATGGATTCAACCATTGAAGATGCCATTTTGTAACTTCTCCTACAAAATAGGAGGGTGTTGTAGTTTAGCTAAAGTTACATGATAATTTGCATGGGAATCTAGAGCTTGTTTCCAAAAAAATTAGTGTCAACAAGAGTTAGCTATAGTTCAATCCAGTGCTACCTATAATTTTGGATCTACATATTGGGTTCCTAGATTTTTGATTGCATGTCTCTCTTTTTGGAAGGAAAATATTGTAATAAGTCTATATAATATAAAAACTCTCTCATTATTAGGGTCTAGGAATTGAAGCTATATTTGAGATCCATAAGCTAGGCATTTTTCTAGATTTTTGCATTTAGTATTTTCTGTGTTAGTTTAGAAAGTAAATTTGAAGATATTGGTTTTTGTACACTAGTGAATATTAATGGAGTTGTAATTGTTGTTTATTTGTTTCAACACAATGGAAGCATCTTGATTTAAACTATCTTTTGGGTTTTTTCTTTAAATGGTATTTCTTTATTTTCTCTTTTGATCTATGTGAGATAAATAAAATTAATATGTAGTAAGTTTAAATTGTGTTGAAATAAATGAAATATGTTGTTTTTTTTACTATGGATGAATGTAATTGTGTGATTATTAATTTTTTTTTTATTCTATAGTTTATCTAAACCTTCTTTTGAAGAATTGCATGTATAGTTAATGGAATAAATTATCATTCATTTTTTTCCTTCTGTGCTTTAAACTATCTTTTGATTTTTCTTTAAATATGACATTATTTTAATTTTTAATTTAAAATACCTCAATTTGTGACAATAAACTAGTAGGTACCCTTGCATATTAAAATCCTATTAGACACTTAGCTAACCATTATAGTTGTGACCCAACTTTTAGGACCTTGGAAGGAGATCAATTTCATGATTGTTCATCTTTTTCAAGAGAAATAAGGTTAATTACAATATTTCCTATGTTGCATGTTTCAATTTGGCCATTAACAGGTCCATCCTAGAAAATATTAAATGGTTTTGTGTACAACAATGCAACATCCTATGTTATGAAGTGCTACAATATATCTGAAATTCTCTATTTTCATCTATTCAATATGTTTCTCTTCTTACACTAGTATATGATGATCAATTTATTCTAGAGAATGCTAAAGATATATTGTGCATAGTCTACATTATTCTCATCTCATTCTACATAAAGTTTTTGGTCTCTCCCCAATGGTGCAAATTTGAACGGTTGGTAGCTTTGGTGGTGTTGTAATTGTTTGGGCTGATAGGATTGTTTCCTTCATTTGTGGTTGATGTTGATTATTTAATATTTCTTTGGAGTATGTGTTGAGATGGATTTCAGTCTGGATATGTTATGTGTTGAACTAAAAATCATTTTCTCTTCTTATTATAAATGTTTGGATCTTACCTATGTGATATCATACATTTCTTCTAAAAGTCATCTTGGAGCCAACCTAATAAAGGTTTTGAGTTGTTGTCGAGTATATTTATAGAATATCAAAATCATTTGTGATGGGATCAGTGAATGATGAGTTGGAGTTGAGAAATATGTTGAAGATGAAGTGTGTAATGTCTATATGGTGGAATAATTATGTGAAAAATAGACTACAACATCAACATATGTTGGATGGTTATTTCATAAGCAATGCATGTTCATACTTATCATAATTTTCATGTATCCTACTTTGAGATAGTGATTCTCAACAAGTCCTTGTATCTTTCCCTAAGGTTGTGCACCTTAGTCTGTAAGTCCTTAGGAAATGAGCCTTAAAGAATATTATTTTTTTCTAGAGTAGTGAGCTGCATATATTGTGAGTTAATTCACTATTGTTTTTCCCTCATTGGGTTTCCCACTTAAAAATCCTAGTGTCTTTGTGTGGTGCATTTTTTTCATTTATGATCTTCTTTTAATTAATATGATTTGATGTTTAATATTGGCATGGGAATAGTTAAGTTTTAATATATGTTGATTCACCCCCCTCTCAAGACTACAGTCTGTTCAACATAATTAAATCAAGGATTTTGGTTTTATGGAAATTTTTCCATTGTGTGATGTTCTATGAGCTGTATGGAAAATTTTGATTTAAGGGAATGTGTTGTTGTTGTGGGATGTTGTATGGTTTGAATGAGTTTTTTTTTTGTTTTCTACAATAGATTGTTGTCGTGGGATGTTGTACTAGTAGTTATGGGTTGGAAGCACATGTGTTTTTGTGGGGATATTTAATAGAATGGATTGAGATTGAAATTATGATGAATTTGGGATGTTTTTGTTTGTAGGTATGCTAGATGTGGAAGAACGATTAGTAATTTTGAATGGAGAAATTTGTGAATCACTTAGAAAAGAGTATTTTTTGGAATGAACAAGTTTGTATGTGCTCATGGTTATATTTTATGTTTTTGAAGTGTATGGGATGGTTTTAGGAATGTGAGGTGTCATAGTTTCTAAAAAAAATTAGATTGTTTGTATAGTTTGAGGTGATGGGTTGTGAAGCAAGGGGAATGTCTATATAGTTTGATGTGATAGGTTGTGAAGCAAGAGTAATGTTGGTGTAATGAGGCATAGATGAAGCAATTTGGGTATTTGGGATAGATGTGGTTATGTGTTTTGATGTGATATAAGTTTTATAAATTGGATTTATGTATTTTTTTTAAAATGGTATGGAATTAATATCACAAGAAGGAATGGATGGTTGATTCCATATATTTGGAATGGAACCTTTAGGCATAGCTATTTTGATATATTGAGGTATAGGTATGCTTGTAGTGTATGGGATATGGGATGACATTACATTTATAAGGGTTTGTTCCCTTAGTGTTATAATGTTAAAATCTTAAGGTAATTTAGCACCATTTTATGTAAGCTAAAGAAAATATGTGTTTGGTTCCATGGAAACAAGATCATCTATTGCTCTTGATACTATTGGATCTTGTTGTATTTCTAATATTTTATCTTTTGTCAATTCATCAAACTCATGTTTAATATTGTTTATGAGAATTTGTGGGAGTTGAGGTTGTGGTGTTTGATATTCACTAGGGTTGAATAAATGAGAAGGCATTAAAAAATTAGATTTTTTAACACCCATGGGTGTGATAATATTTGACCCAATTGGATTGGACTCCATTAGTTTCTTATGTTCAAACCTTGTTATTGGCATACAAATTTCAAGACCTTGTGAGATGAATATGTAAAATGGAAGTTGGGTGATGTGATATAAATGTTGTTTTTGATGGACTCTATGAAAGATATGTTTGGTAGTTTTGGATAAAACGATGTGACGATTTTGGATCATTGTTTTTATGTTTTTATTAATGTGAGATAAAACATCAATAAGTCAAAGTAAATCTAGATATTTTTTTGGATAAGTGCTAAGGAATGATTAATTTTTCACTTGTACTAGACTAATGAGTCCAAGAAAAAAGTATGATGGTTTCTTTAATAAAAAATAAGAAGCTAGAAATTAGGACTCCTAAGTGAATTATCCCTCAAATGTTTGATGTTAACTCAACTATCTACTTGAAATAGGTAAATTTTCAAGAAAAAAGATAAAGTAATGATAACATATGGACAATCTAAATGAGATTATGATTATTTTGGTTGATGATTATTGAATATTTGATTTTGATGATGATGATTATGTTTTTCCAATGATAGGGTAGTAAATCTAAAGTCTAAAAAGAACGGTGTGAAAGGGATATGAATTTTGATTTATTGTTAGATAATGGATGATGATTATAGGTCAAATGTGCTACAGGTCTCAAATTTTTTTGTTTCTTTTGTCAAAAAAATTAGAAATTAACTTTTAGAGAATTTTGGAAAATTTTAGCATAGGTCAAAAGCATCATTGTAAGTCTTAGATGCCAAATTATGGGTATCAAATGCAACAAAGAAGGTTTCAAATGCACCAGAGTATGCTCAGAAGTGACATAGTAGTTATCAAATGTGCTACTTTGTTAGAAATTTGTTACACGTTGTAAGAATAGGTTAAATAGATCTCAGATCAAAAGAGGAAAAATATTGTCAAATTTACAACTCTATAGATCATATGTTCCAAAGTATGGTCAAAAGCAACAAAAAATTATCAAATGCACAAAAAAATAGTCAAATTCACTAAAAGATGATTAGATGCATAGGAAGATAGTCAAAAGTGCTAATGTAGTTATTTGATGCACCATAATGGCAATCAAATATGCAATTCTATCTAAGAGATGTATACTCAAAATATTGGGGTTTCGCATGCATAGCCATAAGTCTTAGATGCATAATTTAATGCTCAAAAGAATAGTTTTAGACTCAGAACTACAATTCTGTGTCACTATTGGTAAATTTTGAAAGTTTTTAGCTAATTTTTGACAAGTTTTTGGTAAGAGATAAAAGAAAAACAAAATGAAAACTAACTTCAAGCTAGTAGTTTTTGAATGGTATTTTACTGGTCTTCACAAGAAAACATGCCAAGAAATATATCCTAACTATTGATTAACGGTGTGTCACACTAGTGTGGGTCTAAGCAATAAAATACCATAATATGGGTATGTGCAGGATCATCATGGAAAAAATAGACCCTTAACTGGCAAAAAATTTAGAAAAATCAAAGTTAGGCAACTTGACATAAAAATTTGAATAAGTTATCTATATTATTTCAAAAATATGTAAGAATAGAATCTTTAGAAAATTGAATTTAGTTTCTAAACTACTAGGTTTATTTAAAAAAATAAAAATCTATTTGGTGTAAATTTGAAATTTTAATGCAGTAGTACTTAAATTTCAGGGAAAAAATAAGAAGTAGGTGTCTGCCTGACCACCCTAACAACAATAAAATGATAACATTTTTTTATAAGATTTTAGATATAAGTAAAGGACTCATGTCCCAATGTGATGCATATTTTTTTGTAATTCTTTTCCAAGTAAACGATTAATTATGATTTTTCTATTACAACTTTTAAAAAATATAAAAACTCGTATGTCTGACCACCTTAACTTGTTCAAAACTTCATGAAATTCAATTTTTCTTTTTTTAATCCTATAGTATGTGAAGCATAGCATGTGATGCATATTTTGGATTCAAAAAATGTGACACCGTTTGAAAGCTATACATGTTTTTCAACCAGCCTATCAATTAGGACTCTACTCGTAATTCAAATAGAAAATGAATAATAATTATTTATTAAATTCAAAGTAAAGCATAATTTATATTGGTGGAAAGCTAAGAATCTCCTTTAAAAACCCTTTTCGATTCATTAATTTTGGGTAAATAAAAAGTCATCAGCCACATACCCTCCACATACCCATTATATCACCACTTTTTGGCCCATCATGATCCTGCACATACCCATATTATGCACTCATGTTCCACTAGCAAGAGGGAATAGATAGGGTTCTAGTGGCATAAGGGCTCACCATTCCCTTTCCCTTGAAGTATATTTCTACTTCCAAAGAAATCTTATCTCCTTAGGATAGTACAAGTTGAGGAACTTCAGGTAGGATATTATACCTTGCACAATAACTAGATTAATGATTGGGAAGGTACTAGATATAAAAATACAAGGTTTGTAGTGGTTTTGAGAATAGTGAGCCCATTTGATAAGCTTGAGACTAGGTACATCTCCCCCCTTCTCATCATCATACAAGTATAGATGGACCAAGGGTTTTGTAGCTTGGCTTGAATGACATTGGACACACTTTGAGGTACAACTTCCACTCTCACCCCTTTACATACCTCACAAGTAAATTTGGTTGAGGTAACCCTTAGGGTGATAAAATCCACTACAAGGATCCTTACTAAAATTAAAAAGAAAGATACTATCATTTTTAATCCCCAAGCTTACTTGAAGCATGAGGGGGGAGCATACTTTACTAATAATCCTTTGGTAAACTTGAAAAAATGTTAACAAAGGTGCATTTGATCCCTAAGCGAGCACTAGGAGAAAGGGGAGATCATACACAATAGAAGTCCACCAAACATGACATACAAGGTTAATTAATTAAGCCCAAATGAAGTGTGTAACTAATTAAAAATCAAAGAAATTGATAATTTATACAAAAAAAATTAATAATTTGTGTTTACTAGTCTTCTCGTAGTGATTCCTAAACTACACAAATTGATTAGTTCTAAAAGCTCATGCAAAAAAACTAGGCTAGAAAAATTAAATTCATTAAATCAAAAGTATCACTATTGAAATGTATAAAAATAGGGAGGTTTACCAAAATAGGATTGATAACCCAATTAGGGGACCTATTCTTCCTTAATTAATTAGGAAATGAGATCCACACAATGAAATGACTTAAGGCCCTTAGGTGAATCAAGACAAAGTGTGAATCTACAAATTTCCTTTTTTTCCAAGGATGAGGGTCCTAATTAAAAAACACTTTGGGGAGAAAGATTAAAAATAGAAAAGAAAACCCAAAATACATCAGCAACTTGGATTTGATAGATTAAGCTCAAAACTAATGGAACCATAAATTCAAATGTAGATCAAAGAGAGACATAATTATGTTTACCAGTCACCAAAAGTGCTTTGCTAAAGCTAAATTTGGGACTCATTTGCCCAGGGGTGAGTGGGTCTTGAGTTAGGATTTTTCTGCAACTTATTGGAGCCTCTGCTTTAGATTTGAATCCTTCAATTTTCCAAAGTTTCAGGTTTAGAAATCCATAAATAAATTTTCAAGTGAGTTTCCATGAGATGAAAACTTTTGTGACAACTACAACTTTGAGAACTTCAATTTTGTTGTTCAAGAGATCTTCAAGATTTCTTTTTGGTGAATGGTGGTTTTTCTTGGTTAAACCCCATTTTGTCAATCAAACTTTGAAATGAAATGAAATGGCATCAAAGGAATGTTGAATGAACAATTCAATGTCACAACTCACCAAACCATTGAATGAACCTTGGAATGTAGATATACAACTTGCATGAAATGACTTCAATGTATGTGTACCTTGAATCTTGATTTGAAACAATGCTTTGAAGGCATGAATGAATCATTAAACCTACATCATCATGTTAGCTCATAAAATATGCATGATGCAAGAAGAATTTGATATGACAATTGGATCTTAATTGCTACAATAATTCTTCACTAAATCTACTCTTGAATGCCTTGAATTTCTCTTGTAATCTAACTTTAGCTCTTGTAATTGAACATTTGAAAACTTGGATTGCTTAGATGAAACTAAGTGAGATGAACTCTTATTTATAGATATGTATCCTTAATTTCCATAAATTCAAATATCACAAGCTAACATTTGAATATGGATTTGAATATGTTAAAATAATATGAAAAAAAAAATTAGGTCTTAAGTTACTCACCTAGGACACACATTGGTCAATGAGAAGTGTTATGTTTAGGAATTAATGAATATTGGGCTTCCTCTTTAGAAAATGATATTAATTAGGCTTGGATTTGAATTAAAGGGGACAATTAAGGAAAATTAACCTCAATTAATTAAGGGAGCCCTAAATATGTGTGAAAGTGTAAAGAGGTACACTCTACAACACCAAAAATAAGGCACAATTAATTCCATTTTAATTAATAGTGCCCTAAACTTAATGTGAATATGTAAAATAAATAATAAAACACTAAATTAAGGAATAATTAAGTTCATTTTATTATTAATTCAAAATTAGGTTTGAAAATGTAAAAGGGATACATTTTTCTACACTACAACTATATATATCAAATGCACCAAAAACAATATCGAAAGCACAACTTTACCGATGAGATGCATTCATTTGCTTATTGAATGTGCCATCCTGGTTATCAAAAGTGCCAAAATGTAATTAGATACACCTATTGGAGATTAGGATTGCACCACAAACAAGTTGGGCTTGTTTGATCCTCCTGCAACATGGAAAAACTCTTTGGTCTATGGGTGGACCAATCGATGAGAGTGAATCTCCAGATCAAGGATGGTTCCCTCTAGATAATCACCTAAAACTATGATTTTTTTTTAGGAAAAGGGGATAGAGAAAACTGAAAACAAAATAGAAAAAGAAAACTATAGCTAAGATTATCAACAAGAAAATTGGTATTTTGACAAAACCTAGCCCACAACAATCTCAATTAAACAATATTTCTCACAATTCACTTGCGGATAATTAGTTTATAAGTATCTTGCATAGAGGTTTGAAGGAAATTGAACATAACATGCAACCTAAACCAATTTATACTCCTTATCCACCATTCACAACAATAAGACAGAAGAAGGATTCAAAATTCTAAACCACAACAATGATCAAATTATAACTATAAATGAATGATAAGAAAAGAAAAAGGAGAACTTTGATGCTTGTATTGAAACTGAAGTGACAAGATGTCAAACTCTGATTCAAAAGTTTACAAAACTCTCTTTGCAATGCATAGGAGAGTAAGAAACTAAAAATGTGAACTCTGAGAAATTCAAAATTTCTCCAATATATAGGCATGCAATGACCCATAATGCAAAAATAGAAAAATTAGGCCCAAAAAGAAACTCATTTTGCATTTTCGAGCTCCACCAAAAATCCTAAAAATCAGCCACCTAAACAGCTCCAAATGGCATTAAAAAGATAAAAAGTTGTCATCTCCCAAGGATTGATCCAAAAAGCTCCCAAAATTCAAGTTCCAACTGTCCAGAACTAAAAATAGAAGGCTCAAACTGCCACCTCTTTTTCAAATCTGCTCATAACTAAAACTCAAAATAGAAAGTCCTGATACGAACTAAAGTGCATCATCAAGATGCTTAAAATAACAACTAACTTAAGCAATTTATAAAAACATTGCTTAGCTAGTGTTTTACAACTTGAAGTTTTTTCAAAAATACAAAATAGAAGGCTTGGTTATTACATATGATTTTTTCTAATTTTGCCTCCAAATCCCTTAATTTTCCTCTTTTGATCTTCAGTTATGTTGATTTGTGCATCCAATTTTGCAAAAAATTGACATATTACATACAATGCTCTTTTACATGGTTGATTTTTTATATAAAACATTGTGACCATGGGATATACGTTGATATCACAAACTATGAAGTCATATGAATGACTTAACTTAGTAACAAGGGGCCATAGTGCTTATGATTTTCTCATAAAATCAAAAAGAAAGGTATAAGGTTATTTGATTTTCTTTAAAAACTAAGGAAAAGTAGCCTAAGGCATGTCGACCTAGGCATGACATTTTAAACAAGAAGACATTGTTTCTTGATTCAGAAAATCAATGATGAAATACTAACCTAAAATTAGGGCAAACTTTTCAACCTTAGAACAAAACATCAGTAATGTCATCCATTCATTTGCATCATTCAACTTAAAGAAAATTACTTGCGCCCAATGACCAGGGTCTGACTGCCTAGCCTGGATCTTCTACTCATTCTCTTCAGAATCCTGTTGTAAACTATTCTCTATATTTTGATTCATTTTTACTTCATTCGATGGAGAATAAAGGGCCTACATGTCGTGGCTAAGATTAAGTTTTTTTATGGCCTTTTGTGTTTGTTGTGATGTTTTCACCATGAGGCTTCGTTTGAGCACTTGTGAAGGTTTTTTCTGTGGGATTGTGACGTGCTTCTCCAAGAAAATATGAGGGTAAGCTCTATTCTCTATTTCCACAAGCATTTCCCTCTTGAATAAAGCTTATTTAAGCTTTCTTTTACAAAAATATATGAAGTTTTGAAGATTATTGAGGTTGACCATTGTTCTAGCCACAATCATACTGTGCATTCTTTCACTTTTTGTTGAATGAAAACTTATGACATTGTTGTTGAATGGAAATTTTTTGTGAGCTCTCCATTTCATGGGTTTTCAGAACCCCTCTAGATCATGACCTGTAGCTTTGATTTCACAATTTTTCCCCTGGTTATATGCTCGGTTCATGAAACACATTTAAAGTGAATATATTTCATTCAAAATCTTCCCTTAATGGGGTTCCATATTCTCCAGTGGTTGTGGCATGTAGCATTTCATTTCACTATTCTTTGAAGATACCCTAGCTAAGGCCTTGACATATATTGCTTTTTGTATTCTGAAGCATATTTATGAAATCAATATGGTTTGAAGGCTCAATCTGAGCATTTACACTTGTCTCTATTATAAAACCAGAGCACTGAAGCACAAAATCACTGTTGAAAACAAAATCACCCCATTCTTTTCATGCTCAACACCTACAACTGAAGCTTGTTTGTTTGCTTTCATAGTGCAAATTTCTCATATCCTAGAGATCATGGAGAATTTTCCCTCTTGTATTGTTTTATATTTTCCCATCATGATTCACACACTGAAGCAATCTTTGGTTCTCAATATCCTTCAAATGCATAAATGTAGTGAAGCTTCACTTGATTGATGTTTCTCATTTACTTATCAAATCAAATTTCCTATTCCATGCAAGTTTTAACTCACTGTTGAACATGAATTGAAGTAAACATTGTACACTTTCTTACTTAGTGAATGCATACAGTAGCTTCTTTTGTTCTCCAAATGAATGCTTCACTTTTGCTTAATTTTCTTGCAATGCTGCAGTCATCTATTACAACTTAGAACTTGGAAATTTGACTCCTTACTCAGCTTCACATTGCAAGAAAAGAGACAAGGTAATGCAACAAATTTGAGTGTTGTGTCTACCCATTAATGATGTTTCCAGTAGCTCATTTGCAGTCTCTTTTCATAGTTCTCATGCACTAGGATTTTTCAAAGGACATGCACATTCTACTTTTCCCACCATAGTTTTATGCTTCATAAAAACATTGAATCATGCAATAAAGCTCCTTTCATAATTGTGGCACCATAATATTGAAATAAGCTTAAAAAAAATTGTAGATTACCTCCATGTATGTTGCTTTTCTACATGCCTTCTTACTTATGGCTACTTGTGACTTAGTCACTAATAGAGCCAACCCTTTCTTTTGTACTTTTATACATTTTACTTCTCTTGGACAGCAACATGATGATATGAATGCGCTACTTTCATAGAAGATTTTGAAATATGAAGCACTCTGATTATGATGTTCTTAGAGCTTTATCTGCTTCAGTTGTAGTTGATGATTATAAACAAGGTATAATATATGCATGTTCACTATCACATTATGTACTAATCGTGCATTTGATCACTCATGATCTTCAACTCATTGCACCTTGGGAGTTGATCATCTTGAATGGTCAACTATTGAGTTCACATGACATTCTTGAGCAGCTTGGACCTATTCCTTCATTAATCCCTCTTGGAATGATTGAGGGAAAGCATGTCAGGTATCAACCCTTGTGGGAGCCCATTTTACACCACATGCTTTATGATATTCAATATGGATCAACAACATGATTTTTCCTATACTTGCACATTGAAACAAACAATATTAGATAAAAAAATATATATTATCATGATGTTTCCTCTTTGGCTTTTGTCACTATTCTTGTTCCTGCTCAGTTGTTTTCAATGTATCATTAGAAAAATTCTCCATAATTATTATTGATAATTCATATAGGCATGTTTATAGTCAGAGCTTTAACAGCTTTTTTATTATTGATAATTCACATAGGCATGTTTATAGTTGAAGCTTTAATAGCTTTTTTAATATCTCTTGCAGGTCTATTAGGAGCTCGGAGAGAAGGATGGGGCACCATTTCTGAATCAATTTGAATACTTTCAGGAAATGTTGATTATGTTCATTCTTATGTGTCTTCTTTTCTTCATCTTTAATAGTGTAGAATGCTTATGTTGCTACATTGTCACAACTATTTCCCACGGCTTGTGTGGGAACCTGATTCTCCTTTTTACTCCAATGAATACAATTGCAACATTTTGTAAATTACTTGTTTCAATTTCTATATTTATTTTGCAAACAGTGGATGAGACATTGTGAACAAATCAAGCACCTTTTAGATTCCATTCAACACTAAATGATGCAATTAATATATGACATCTTGAAATACACTACATTTCTTTTAAAAAATTGAATATCTCAAATGTTGCAATGGTTAAAACCAGTAGAAGTAAAATTGAAACCCATTATCATAAAGAATAGATGAATAATGGGTATTTTATAGATTTCATGGAGATATTAAATAGATGAATAATGGGTATTTTATAGGTTTCAAAGATATCATATCAATGGATGAGAATTTTTGAGAGATCATAAGGAACATGCACATGACATGTGTCATTATGAGGGGTTATGATGAGGATTTAAGCAATTGCTGGAATAAAAGGACAAACTATATACAGGATGAAGTGGAAGTGAGTGAGAGTAAACCGAGGTTGCTTTTTAGTCATCTCATTAAATTTAGAGATGGTATCTAAATTTAGAGTTGGAGGCATAAAAATAGAGTGATATATTTAGGAAATAAATAAAATAATTATTTTATTTATTTTTAGGTGAATGTGGAAAAGTTAAACTAAATAATTAAGGAGGAATAATTAGCTAATTAAATAATTAAAATAATTTAATCATGTTGGATGAGAGGAATAATTATAAATTGAATTAAATTATAATAAAAATTATTTAATTAAAGTTGATGAGTGAAAATGGTTAAATAATTAAATAATTAAAAATTATTTAGTTGAAAAGGGAAATATAATAATAAAATATTTAATTAATAGTGATGAAGGGGTTGATTAGTGATGATGATGGGAAATGATGTTGTATTTAGAAGAAATACATTAGACATTTTTGGGTGTCTACAATCTCAAAGCTGTTGGGATTACAAATAATAATGGTACGTATGCTCAGAATATAGCCAAAATAGATTTAAATATAGTTGAAAGAGTGGTTTAAATTTTTTGACTAAATTAGGGCCTAAAAGTTTGGTCATTGAATATTATTAGTTATATTGAGATATACTTTCAAATGGGTTAAACCCTAGTAAGAAAATTGAGGATGGCCATAACTAATTCCATTATAAATAAAAGAGATTGAGAAAGATTAAACTAATGATTCTAATAAACATATCAAGTTTAAGAGTCATTGCCAAATAGTTTAATACTAAAAACCATGGCCTTAATGGCTTGCTGGTTGCTCTCTTAAAAACCCACCAACCCTAGCAAAAAGAGATTTAACAAAACTTCTTTTGAACTTTATTATCATGAAAAATATGAATTAGGTTCACACTTCATAGGCAATGACTAATTTAATCTCTCCCTAATAATAACATCAAACTATTGTTTTCAACCCCCACAATTGCCAAAGTGATCTAGGGATTCAACTCATGCTAGTTCCTACTTATTTCAAAGGTAGCATCTTTTGTGAAATTAGTAAGGGTTTAAATTTGTAAGTGATTCTATAATAGGGTGTCTCCATGATAGTTTGTATTAAATAGAAAAGTATTTAGGTCACACCAGGGTTTCTTTTCTTTGCCACATTTGTTGTTACGAATGCAATAAATGTAATTTGATGAATATGATAGCATTGTAAACCATTACAAATGCCTTTTAATGGTATTGTTTAATGTTATACCTGGATTGATGCAATTTTGTGAGGAATTCTTAAGAATACTCTATTATTAATTTCACTCATTTCATATATGCAAATATAAAGATGAGTAATATAATTTATAGTTTTTATTATTCTTCTTGTGATAAGTTGCGACTCTAAACCCTAATAGATAGGCATCGGTCTTGAGAAATAATGATTTAATCACCTACTTGTAAAAATGAACAAAATCATTCACCCATAGTTTAGGATTAAAAGTAGGTTTCTTTGTAGTTCATGATTTAACAGTTAACTAGGGAACATTATTAGTGAAGCTCATTAGTTTATCTATATATGTTGATCATGTCAACTTTCCTGCACCTTGCACTCCTAATGGTGCCTATATTAGCTATGTGAGAGGTCATTATGCAATTGATTAGTTTTAAACTAGTGACAACCTTTGGGGTTAAACTTACATTAGATACAACTATGATTTTCATATGTATTGCATTATGTTTTAGAGCCTACCATCCTATTAATCAACATTTAGGAATAACCCCTGGGTCTAAGTTGAGCTTGAAGTGTAGGCAATTTTATCTACACTTATTAATTCGCCTTAAGTGCTCCTTAATTTTTCAGTTAACCTTTATTTTGCCTTCATGAATGACAACCACTGGTTGTGAAGGTATGCTTATGTTGTAGGATTTCAAAGCAATGGTTTTATGACCCAATAGTGAGAAAGATGAAAACTTGTTTTAGTACTACAAAATGCTCCTTACAATCTAGTGCATTGTTTGTGTGTAGATCTTTTGACACTTGAGAAGCAAAATAAGACAACAATTCTTATGTGCCTACTATTCTCATAAATTTTAAGCCATATGTATTTCTTATTTATCTTTTTTTTTCCCAATTGAATGTGTCCATTATTAAGACCGTTATACCATCTTAACTCTTGACATTTCTAACCACATCATTCCAAATTATAAATTTTTTGTATCCTTCAAAATAGTGTCTTGCACCCATCATACTCATGAGTTTCCATGAGATATATTATGTGTCTTCCATCAAAACTAAACCCTAACGTAAATCTGCTTCTCCATGAATGTGCTCTAGAGGGGCTCTACTTGCTATTTGCCCTAAAGACCGAGGCTAAAAAACAATCAGTCAATTTTGATTTAATAACTCGCGAAAGCGATGTACTTCGAGGAAAAAATCCTGTGTCGTGGTGGAAAAGAATAGAATCTGTCCCACGCCTGTACGATCTAACTTTTGGGTCTTCTTCCAATTGGAGAGTAAACGCACTAAATGAGTGCAGTACGATATATTCGAGGGAAACGTTATATTCCAGGCTGGTCAAGACCCCTTGTCTTACTCTATCACTATTTAAAACAATAACGAAGTCTATGAGTATTCTCGCACAGCGAAAGAAAGAGTCGGGAAAGCAAAGGATTAGAAGTCTTTTCGTGGGGTAATTATGTTAGTGCAAAGGTTAAACTACGGAAGTTCTTATTGGTCATAGTCAAGTTGAGAGTGTTGTTTATCATGTGTTTTGTTCGTTAGAATAGTTGGTTTGAGATAGGCGAATGTGAACAGGTTAGTTTCAAACATCTTGAAGCTGTTGATGTTAGAATTATTGGACATAATTTTAATAGTAAATATCCTTCTTTATTAGACAACAAATGTGTAAATGTCTTCACAATGATGTAAACATCAAAGAAAGAGTCGGGAAAGCAAAGGATTAGAAGTCTTTTTGTGGGGTAAGTATGTTAGTGCAAAGGTTAAACTACGGAAGTTATTATTGGTCATAAAAAGTTGAGAGTGTTGTTTATCATGTGTTTTGTTAGTTGGAATAGTTGGTTTGAGATAAGCGAATGTGAACAGGTTAGTTTCAAACATCTTAAAGGTGTTGATGTTAGAATTATTGGACATAATTTTAATAGTAAATATGTTTCTTTATTAGACAACAAATGTGTAAATGTCTTGACAACGATGTAAACATCAAAGAAAATGTGTAATTGTCAATCACAAACATGACTCTATAAATTAATGAATCTACATTATAGGCATGTGGGGAACTAAGAATGTGAATAGGACAAAGTTTTCACACTTCATTTAGGTAGCTTTTGACCATTGGCCATGGAGGTGAGAGAAGGCTTGTTTGAAGGTGCTAGACGAATTTCTCAAGGCTATCTCTTTTGACAAACATATGCTTTTGCTAGATTGGAGACAAAACAAGAATGAGCGAGGATCAAGGAGTGAGATTTTATTGTTCCAGTGTACCTATTTGGTAACGTAATGCTTGTACACTGTTAATATGGTGGTATGAGGCAAGAGATTGCACTTTTCTAGAACTTTCCCCCATTATTGAAGGGTTTCTTAAGGTTATTTCAATGTTCTATCTCATTTGTGTGTATGTTCTTCTTGGTTGTGTTTAATTCTATTTCATATTCAATAACACAATGATTCTAATTGGTGAATTGAACTAGTTTATTCTAATTATTTGGATTGTAATTGAGTGTTTGAATTGAGAAGAGGTTGACAATCATAATTGGATAAGGGACTTGAGATATAGCTTCATCTATTTGTGGATCATGTTTCTCACATATCCATGCATTCAATCCGTACCTTGAGATCTACAATTTCTTGTTCTAATTCAATCACATGATGCTTGAAATTGCCCCACAAATTTAAAAATTTAAGGGTAATCTTGAACACCACAAGAAAATTAAAATTTAAAATATTTTGACTCTTTTTTTTTATTGTTAAAATCTAACTTAAAAAATATTTATGTGATATACTCCTATATCTTATTGTTTTAAGGCATTCAATGTAGAATTAATTAATATTTTAGAGTAATGAATCAATATACTTAATCCCTTACAATATAAAAATAATATATTAATTTCTAGTTTCTAGAATAAAGAGATTAAGTCTAAGACTTTATAAATTGTATCAATGTTATTAATGCTATTCTAGCTCAAGGCTCCATTGATCTTGACGAAATAAGTTGTTTAACTTTTATTTATCTATGGTTTATAAATTTTTCAATTATTTAATTTCATTTGTGATGGTGGGATTGTTAAAGATTAAACTTTATTTGATCCATGAGTATGAGAAAAATGTTGTTATTGAAAGAGAGGATCAATAACAAATAGTAAACAACTATAATGAATCTTATCAAATTTAATTTAATTCAAATAAAATAGAAGAGTTTAACAAATATTTTTAATTGAATATTTTATGCAAATATTTATTGAATTTTCTAGTTCAATAACTCTATTAATCAATTATTAATTTTTCATACATATTTATGTTTTCCCATATAAATAGTAATGAGAATCTTTTTAATTTGATATTTATGATAGAGGTAGAATATACATCCATGAAAATACATAGTAGACAAATGATTATACTCACTTGGAATATTGCCTCAAAGAAGACATCAAAACTTGGAGAAAATGGCCAACCCAATCCAACAAATACAAGAGAATAACATGTAGCAGCCCTAGGAATAATCATTGATAAAAGTTAACATAGAATTTTCCTTATTCCTTCTTGTAAGTGGAGAATACATGCAACAATGCAAAGGCAAAAACTAATGTTTTAAAAGAAAATGTCAATATATCAAAATAGTTGTCAAAATTTAGCAAAAATAATTAAAGACATTCTACATTAAGCAAGAGTTATTAACACCTATCAAACCAAAATAATCGAGGAAGAAATTTTTATGGGTACTATGTTGAATACAAAATGGTGTAGCTTCTTTTTCATATATATTGTTAAGTATCAATTCTTCTAGTCTCCCTCTTACTACTTAATATGGAGATGCCCATCATTTTCCTTAACATCTCAAAATTCTCTTGTGAAATTACCTTGGGATATATATTAGAAAGTTGATAATTAATTTTATAAAACCTTAATTCAACATTATTGGTGTGAATATGGTATTTTACCTAACTAGTTCACCTAGTAGGTCTTATTCATGCATTAAGTTTACTTAGGTCCTAGGAATCTTTCTAGAAGTCTTAGTTGGCATTAGATCTTATCTTATATTTTGCCATTTAATGCTTGTGTCCTAAGTCATTTAGCATTATTTGTCTCATGAAATAGTATTTAGACAACTATCATGATCTTATCCAATCCTATGTCTCAACTTAGCTATATAACCAAGGGGTTCTCATGTGTAAATCATAACACTCATAATAATCAAAATATATTATTTACATCCTTTTATGGAATATAATTATTCTCTTATAGATGATCTCTCCCATGCTTTCATGAAATTCCTACATCTTGGTTGGCTATAAGCTTTAGCCAAATCTTGCATGGTATAGAGAATTCTATACTAAACTCTTACAAATGTGTCCCTTAGCCACAAGATTTCAGATAAAATGGTGGTTGATATCAATGTGCTTCAACTATGGAAGGCATGATTTTTTGTGATAGCAATTTCTTATTTATTATTATAATAAATAACTATTGGATTTTTTATCTCTACCTTAAATCTAAACCATAACTATATTCAACCAAATTTTGTGAGAAGATGCTAAATTTGCAACAACATATTTACATTTGTTAATGAAACCAATGTTTCTATAATTTTTTTAAGACCAAAAAATGACACCTAGTCCAAAACTAAACACGTAACCTAAAGTAATTTTATTATCATCAATAGATCTACCTAATCATTGTCAATAAACAAAACCAATCTAAGGTTTTTTATATAGATGTATACAAAATTCCAAAATTACTTATACCACAAACATACATCATAATCCTTCTCATTGCAATAAAATGAATTTTACTTGGGTTTTGCATACATGATATCTAGTGTAGTAGTTGTAAGATACATTAGACTACCATGCAAACTCCTATACAAATGTTTCATTTACCTTTTTTGAACCATCATCTCTAACCAATTTCTCATTTATTTTCAAAAGTGTGTTCTAAAGGGAACACAATCTACTCAAATGGGGGGGTGAGTCAGTAGATCCAAATAATTACAATAATTCCAGAAACCTTAAAAACCTCTTTAAATATTTTCAACATGAAGAGCACTAAACCATATAAGCTAGTAAGTTAAGCAATTAAAGCAATACACAAGATAACACATAACACTAGATTTTTAAGTGGAAACCTAGAATGGGGAAAACCATGTGGTGAGAAGCTCTCACAAGAGAAAATATAATAAGGATATTTCATAATATGAAGTAGGAACCAACCTACTAGAGACCCCAATCCCCAAAATATGTAGTAGGCACCAACTTATAGGAGACACCAATCCCCACTGGAAAAAGGACACCAATCCCTACCAAAATAAAATAATAGGTAGAAAAATAATTGTACCAGAACATAAATAATGGTGAATTTGAGATATGACACAACTATAAATCCCACTCCTTGTACTTTTACTATAATTATTAATTACATTTGATGCACTCATTTCTTCAAGATACATTACATTACTTTGTCAGTCAATTCTTTCATACAATGCATCTAAAAATTTAAAACATATACATGATAGTACAATACCACTCTTATATGTTATACAAGGATCCACACCAACCTAGATAACATAGGATGAACCTAAATTCAAATTACATGAAACATGTAATACACAGGTCCAATCTTGCTGCCAAAAGCACTTAACAACTTGCACCACCAAGGGAACATTAAATAGGTCCTATCCTCACTCCTCAAGATTGAAAAGAATTTTGCATGCTTGTATTTTTTGTCACACTTGCCTCAAACTTGGAATAGCTTGATGAAGCTTCTGATACAAAAAAACCCCACGCATTAAGCCACACCATCAAAAAATCAAGAAACTGATAAAACTAGTGTAGACATACTCTCCTTCCAAACTACAAAGCTACAACACATTTCTAAAAGAAATGACACCCATATTAAATAATCCCTTTGCCCAAAAGGGTATCCTTCCAGACCACCACATATATTTTTTTATTGCATACCTAACATGGTATAAAGAATACATGAACTATCTAAAGGTAGTCCAACCAGACCAACATGATACAAGATATGATAGATTAGATAGTCTACACACTTTCAAACAACACACAACCAAAACCTTTAGATTGCTATCAATACTTGTACTCCTACAATCTTTCTTAATCTTTTAAAACCTTCACTCTAACATCCTTGACACCCTTTGATAACCACTATTAGACACAATGACCTATTGAAATCAGTTTGAAATCAATGACAACCTATGCTCAACAATATCCCCCTTTGTCATTGATGGTAAAACATAAAAATAGAAGAAAGAATAAGTTTGAATGATTCATGTGTTGTTCCATTCACTCCCCCAATGAAATATATGACATTAAAGAAAAGAAAGAAAATAATATTTATCCTTTATGAGCAATTCAACATTCATCTTCTCCAGATTTATATTTTCCTCAATTAAGATATTTCTCCCCCTATGATGGATATATTATTTCTGAGAAATTCAATATCTTGATCACTTTCTCCCAAGCTCAATTTCTCCTGAGATAGTTATTCTTTCTGAGAAATTCAAATTTTTGAGTTCACTTTCTCCTCCTTTGACATCAATCACAAAGGATCAACAATTTATTCCCCTTAATTGATATACTTGAACATCTAAAACCCTATTTTTAGATAGACTCCCCTTGAGTCCTTGTCCCACAAATTCTAAACAATAGTTTGCAAGAGCACCAACGCTTCTTGTAGTAGGGAGACCAAGATCCCCCTCACCCTAGGTGGTTTCCTCTTGAATAAAGAGGAGGAAGTAATAATTCCCAACTTATATTGGAGAAACTCAAATGTCTCCTTTGGAAGTAGCTTCATGAATTTTTGAAACCTGCTCCTTTGTGTCCACATATTCCATCCTAACCTCTTTCTTTTAACAACCTTCTCTCTCAAGAAATGATATTTAATTGCAATATTTTTTGTTCTTGAGTGCATCACCGAATTCTTTGAAATGTTTATCTCACTTGCGTTATCACAAAGAATAGTGATATGATGTTCAAATTGAACCTTCATCTCCTTCAAATTCTAATTCATCCAAAGAACTTGTGTGTAGCGTGATGCTACAACAATATGTTTTTCTTTTGTTGTAGATAAAGAAACTAATTCCTACTTCTTACTCATCCATGAAACAAAACTATCTCTAAGGAAGAATGCATCACCACTAGTGCTCTTCCGATCATCTATAGATCTTGCCTAATATCCATCTGTGTATGTTGTAAGACTAAATTTTTCACTAGCATCCAAATACCTAAAAAAAATTAACTACCTTCACATGAGTCTCTTTAGGGGCTTCATGAAATGTAGAAACCATTCTAACTACCTACATAAAATCTATTTTGGATGATATCACATACAACAAACTACCAATCATAGAATAGTACAATGTTTGATTTACCAAAGTAGACTCATCATCCTTTCTCAACTTACACCTAGTAACCATAAGTGTTGCAATAGGTTCTCAATCTTCCTTTCCAAACTTTCTTAAATCTCATTTATATATTTTTTTTGTGAGATAAAAAACCCTTTGTCTGATTGAAAAATATGCAATTCCAAGAAGAAAGAAAATTCTCCTAACATAGACATCTCAAACTCATTATACATAGCCTTCTAAAATTTCTTGCACATTTTATCATTGCTTTCACCAAAAATGATGTCATCAACATAAACCACAACTATCAACCTTTTTTCTCCTATTTTTATGTACAAGTTTTTGTCCACATAGCCTCTATGGAATCCTTGTTGCAAGTATCCATCTGACCTTGCATACTAAGCTCTAGGAGATTGCTTGAGACCATACAAAGAATTCTTCACTCTACAAACATAATTCAAATTGTTAGTACACTAAAATCCTTCTAGTTGCTCACTATAAACTTCCTCTTCAATTTGTTCATTTAAAAATGTGGACTTCAAATCCATCTAATACACTTTGAAATTCTTGTAAAATGACGGAGATAAAAGTATTATGATTGCCTCTTGTCTAGCCACTAGAGTAAATATCTCCTCAAAGTCTATACATTCAACTTGAGCATAACCTTTAGACACAAGTATTAATTTTTCTTTGATCACTTCACCTTCTTCATTTAGCTTGTTTTTGAATACCCAATGGTTCAAGTCACATTTTTATCCTTAGGTGTTGGGACAAGTTCCCAAGTTTAATTCTTCATTATATGATTTAGCTCCTCATCCATAGCATCAATCCAAACTTGTTCATTGCTTGCTTCTTTATTAGTCTTAGATTATATCTTTGAATGTAAATGAAAATGTACTTGTTCTCTTAATATTTCTAGCCTCATCTAGGTTAGAACCCCACTATCTTTGTCACCAATTATTTGATCTATAGAATGATTTTTCTAAACTTACTTAGCTATAGTCTTTAAAGCAACTTCCTCTTATAGTTCTTCAATATTTCTATGAACTAATTCCTTTTCCTCTTCAACTTCCTGAATAGTAGTGCACTGAATAATTTCATCAACCTTCACATTTACACTTTCAACTATCCTCTTCAACCTTTTTTTATATCATCTATTTTCTTTGCTTCTTAAAGAGTACAACCAAAAAAAAAACCTTCACCTAACATTGAGTCAAACTTACCAAAGTTCTCCTCATCTCTCTTGACGTAGCACTTGGTTCAAAAAATATTTGAATTCCTTATTGATGCATGTCTTCATTTCCATAACTCATATGGAGTCTTCTCCATCTTTTTTTTTATCTATAATCTATTTAGAATATACACAAGGTATGTGCAAGATCATCATGGAAAAAATAGGCCCTTAAGTGGCAAAAAATTCAAAAAAATCAAAGTTAGGCAACTTGATGTAAAATTTTGAATAAGTTATCTATATTATTTCAAAAATATGTAATAATAGAATCTGTAGCAAATTGAATGTAGTTTCTAAACTACTCAGTTTATTTATAAAAAAAACAAAACTATTTGGTGAAAATTTGAAATTTCAATGCAATAGTACATAAATTTCATGGAAAAAATAAGTAGGTGTCTGTCTAACCACCCTAACCACAATAAAATGATAATATTTTTTTATAAGATTTTAGATATAAGTAGAGGACTCAAGTCTCAATGTGGTGCATATTTTTTTGTGATTTTTTCCAAGTAAACAATTAATTATAATTTTTTTATTACAACTTTATAAAAAAAAAACTCATATGTTTGACCAGCTTAAGTTGGTCAAAAATTCATGAAATTCAATTTTTTTTTAATCCTATAGTATGCAAAGAATAGAATGTGACACATGTTTCAGATTCAATTAATGTGATACCATTTGAAAGCTATAAATTTTTTTCAATCAGCTTATCAATCAGGACTTTAGTTGTAATTCAAATAGAAAATCAATAAAAATTATTTATTAAATTCAAAGTAAAGCATAATTTATATTGGTGGAAAGCTAAGAATATCTTTAAAAACCCTTTTCGTTTCATCAATTTTGGGTAAAGAAAAAGTCGTCAACCACATACCCTACACATACCCATCATATTGCCACTTTTTGGCCCATCATGATCCTACACTTACCCCACAATTATCTATGTAGCTTATTTACAATACATATCCAAAATAAATTCCTAATAAAGCATAGTCCTTTCCATTTCTTGTATAGTCCTATTCTTTCTTTCAACAACTCCATTTTGCTATGTTATGCTAGGAGAAGAAAATTGCCTTTGAATTTCATGCTCTTCACAAAATCTCTCATACTTCTCAATTGCAAATTCTCCACCTCTATCTAATCTTAGAATTTTAATTCTTCTTCTAGTTTCATTTTCCACTATAGCCTTGAAAATTCTTTGAACTTCTCAAAAGCATTTGATTTCTATTTTAGATATGTAATCCATGCCTAGTATAATAATTAATTAACATCATAAAATGCATGTCTCCTTATGGACTCTTAGCTCTCATTGCTCCACAAAAATTTGTATGTACTAGATCCAATGGATTTGATATGGAATACTCCTTAGCTGGATTTTTTTCCCTTGCCTGCTTTCCTTCATGATATGACCGGTGAACCAACAATTTTAGGATATGTGATGGGAGAGGAAGGTTATATGTCCTTCTCTTGCACTTTTAGGATCTTTCACCTAAAAGGAGAGAGATAGAATCCTCTAGGCCACACCACAACACTAAAATTGAAGGCCTCATCAAATGTAAATCAACTAAGCTAAATGATTTTTTGTAAATGATGCAAGAAACTATGAATGCAAAATGCTATGTTTGAAAACATAGTGTGATATGCAGAAAACTTGAAAAGATGAATGAAAATGCAACTAAGATAAAAAAAAAAATTGTAACTAAGAAATTGGTGCACTTGTAATCCTGATGAAGTCTAGAAATAAATCTCGATATCTAGAAAATTTGACCTTTTACTTGACTGGGACTCATTCACCACCTAGGGTGAATCAGTCCTGGATCAGGGTTTTCTGCCCCAAAACTTATTTTTGCACTCTGTAAACTAAAATATCCAAAAGGTGATGAAATATACCCCTAGAAGGACTCATTGGCCATCCATGGTGAATCATTCCCTTCCCATATTTCTATAAATTGAAACTTCAAATCTGAACCATAACACCTATACTAGAATTTTTTATGGAGACCCAAAACTATATCTCTAAAAATCTCTGTAAATTAGCTTAAAATTGTTTGTCTAATGAGGGGTTTTCCTTAATCAAACCCCTAATTGAGTATTTAAACCTTGAATAGATAAAATTATGCATAAAAAACCTAGCCTCAAGTGTGTAAAAGACTAGGAAAATTTGAAGTAAAACAAGATCCTATTCTATTGTGCTAGAATAAGATGAATAACAATGATTTGAATGATGCAAGGCTTCAATACAAGAAACCATACAACATATCAAATAGAAATGAATGACATGCAAATAAAAAGATAAAATTAAATCTGAAGATAAAATGCAATGGATGATGGAATCACTTTGAAAACAAGTCCGTAGGTGTGATTTGATGGCTAGTTGCATCTCCTCAATGTAGATTTCTCCATGATCAACCATAGGTATCCATTAAAAAAAATTTGTAATGATAGATCTTGAATAAAAAAAAGTGAGCTTAAAGATCTACAAAAAAACCCTAGCTTGTTCTCCAAAAGCTTCAACTTTGTTGTAGAAAATACTGATAAAACATTTTGTGAAGACTCTTGATTCTTGACTTTTAATTTTGCTTGTGAAAAATGACTAAAAGATTATGAAAAAAGACTTAAAGAATGTATTTATAGGAAAAAAAACCTAATTTTCCCATTATTTGGGACTCATTCGCCCAAGGTGGCAAATGGGTCCCACTACTGATTTTTGGGGGTGGGTTTTCGGGATGTTGATGAATTAAGTGTTGTTTATCAAATTTTAGATGATTTTTTAGTGGAAAGGGGCCTCTAGATAAAAATAATAATAATGGTTCTTAGGGGCCTATAAATGTTGTTTAAAGAATGATAAATGCAAGTTTACTCAAAATTGGGTCCAAATTAAGTGTAAAATTATCTCTTTTCTCAAGAGTGCCCAATTTTGTACAAAACATTTACCCCCCACTTTAGCGCCCATATGACTCTACGTGCATATGTAAGCTAAAGGACTCTAAACAATGCACTTTTTTTTAAAAGGATACTCATTTAAAAGATGGGAGAATGAAGCCCCTAGTGTAGTTGTCTGCAAAACCACAACATTAGGAACTGCATCCTACAACACACATTCGTTAAAGGTCCAAGAAAATTCTTATGTCTAACTTTCTAGAAATTGAATTCGAGGATAGATGTATGCCCCCCTTTGATTTTTCTTGCTTTATGGAGGTGGAATCAAGGTAGCAATCTAGCCACATCAAATAAGAATAATCATATCATAGGGAATTTCCAAGTACCATGCCTCCTAGCAATAGATTAGTTGTAAGGAGAAGGGTGGAATCATGATTACAATGCATCAAATGACATCTCTAGCTCTCATTATGTTCATTTGAAGAAAAGATGTGATAATAATGCTATTTTAATGCATAAGATTAATAATGAGGAAAATAAGTTAAAAGGAAGAGAAAGAGTAATTTTTCACTTACTATTGCATTTTACCTTCTTGTAGATTGAGAGTGCTTAGTAAGACGAGAAGATGCTGAGTAGATAGGATTACACACCTTCGTGACTGGAGGAGCTATGAGAGCAAGTAGCGCATGGCAAGTTGGCAAATGAGACGAGTGGAATCTACAACTTTGATAGAGTGATTTTTGTAATGATTTAATGATTTGTAATGCATAGATAGGTTTATTTAGAATCTTGGAAGAAAAGTTTGAAAAGCATCAACTTTTTTCGTAAAGTGTCCCATTAGTTTGCAAAGTGTCCCTTTTGTTCGCAAACTGTCTTGTTTCTTTGTGAAGTGTCCCAAAAGAGTTGTAAAGTATCTAGGGCCTTTAGAAAAGCACACTAGATGAACTTTAACAAATTTTCATGATGAGTGTTGTGAAAATTAAAGTGATTAGATGAATTATAGAATGTATTATGATGATTTGGATAGGTACCTACTTGATCGCATCAGCTATTAGGGGGGAGGTAGCTTGCTTTTCTAAGAGATCACGCACCAGCACTATCAACAGAGGAGATAGAGCATTTATAGGTAGTAGCTATCTTTTGGGCATACTTGATGCCGCCTATGAGATAGTATGATGCCATGTTGATGGCCTTATGTGAGCATTGGGATACTGATACATGCACATTTCATCTACCTACCAGGTAGATGACCATCACCCTCGAGGATGTACACCGCATTCTACATATGCCTATTCAAGGAGAGTAGGTATATTTCTAAGGTGATTGATCATTTCGTGAGATGAAGAGGGACATGCAGTACTGCCTATGTGGACCTGTTCATGATGAGCATGTGAGAGCATGAATCGAGCTTCTCATGCTACTATATTTATGCGCCCCCATAGTGAGGTGTATTATGATGCACATAGTTGCTCTAGTTCTCATTCCCAATGGACGAGTTACACACCTTGATGGAGGATTGGTTCATTTGATTTGAGGGATGTATGAGGAGAGGACAATGTCTGGTTGGGAACATTGCATCCTAACACATCTGTACTATGATCTTGGTCAATTTTTTTATCGGGAGATAGATAGTATGGTGCATTGTATGCTGCTACAGGTGTGGTGCCTTGAGTATATCACATGTACCAGGCCTGTCGAGTCCCCTTGTGTGACAACGACAAGATATCCCTGAGCTTTCAACTATCTACTATAACGCTTATGGTAGTATGATGATGTACTATTTTGGAGAGTGAGATTTGACTGGCTAGAGGAAGACAAAGTCCTATGGAGACCTTATCTACTAACACTACAATGGCCAAATCCCATAGGACAACTGAGGAGGATGCAGAGAGATAGTTATTAGCTGGGTGACATGACTATGTTGTATGTCCTTTCTATTATGGTTGATTCATGTGATAGTTTGGATAGGTATAGATACCATCGAGGGCATACCCCCTCATTAGGAGATATGTGTGGAGTGCCATGAGGCTAGGTGATACAATTCAAGTCACTAAAGACCATGTTGTCTAGAGTGACTCAAATGCATCAAATGATGGTCAGCCACATGTCTCTAACGTAGATGATGTTGACAACACAGATGAGCATGAGAAGTGGTCGATAGCATCACAACCAGCTCATGTATATCCATTAGACATTCTAATAGGCGATCCAGGGGCAGTAGTAGACATAGGTGATGAGCCAAAGGAGAGGGTCAAGGATAGGTAGTATAGGCCAATAGGTATTTTCATTGATGTGATTGATGATGATTATGATTCAGAGGCCAATCTTGACTATGAGGACTAGGATAAAGGAGAGGAGGATGAGGATGAGTATCAGGATGAGAAGTATGAGGAGGATCCACCCCAGAGTGAGGGTGAGGAGGTAGCAGCCAAGGATTGACACGAGTGAGGAGAATCCTCACACACTCATGTGACTAGATCACATGTAGTAGCCACAACAAACATCAATGTCCATAGTCAGAGAGAGGTTAGGGCATTTTCCATGCCCCATAGAGAGGATGAGATTGATATCCCACAACATGCTAGAGATATAGGTGATGATTTTTGATTGCATATGTGTATTTTAGATTTGGTGTTTTATTTAGATCTATATATATATCATGATGATGTTACTGATTATGCATTGTTTCTATCTTGTCAGAGAGATGAGAAAATGGTGAGAGTTCTATCATTAGGTTGCTATAGAGATAGCCCCAGCATCCCTTGACGAGGAGGAGATGGACTTAGAGTATGTGCCCCCACCGATCATGAAGGAGGAGCCAGAGTCACTCAGACCATTCACAAGGTTGCGGGCAGCATATGAGAGTGTGAGGAGGCAACTCCAATGAGCTGAAAGTGCAAGACAATCTTCCTAGACTCTAGCAAAGGTGGAGAGACTGCATTCAGAGCTAGCACAACTACGAGCAGAGAGAGACTAGATGGAAGAGGAGTGTCTTATGGATTTTGGATGAGTACAAGGTCTAGAGTATGTGCTCAGAGTTAGTAGTTCACGATCATGATCTCACGCAACCATCTCACAATGGCCAAGGACTGGGGCACATATTCCAAAATCAGAGGAAGCGAGTTGTCACATACCCTAGGGGTGTTGACTATGATATTGAGATGTACACAAAACTTACGATATATATAAATATTTTATGTTTTGCAATGTGTTGAAATGGCAATGTGATTAATTATTAATGTGATCTAAGCGTAAAAAATTTTGAAATGTTATCCTAGATACAACATGATTAAAAAATCATGTTAAATTAAATACACCTATAAGATTTATAAGGATAAAATTTAACACAAAATGAGAAAGAGAATAATATGAAGACTAAAAGAAATTATAAAAGTGACTTAAAGAATGAAGCAATGTGAAAGTATTTAGTATAAAACCAAATATTTTTAAACAAAACTGCTTTGAAATTATACCACTTGAGAAAATTAGAAATAATACCAGTGCAAATGCACGACATTAACAAGTTCTTTAAGAGGGGTTCCATCGAGTTCCGTTAGAACATAAGTGCTAGATCCATAACTAGTGTTGATCACATAAGGTCCTAACGAATTAGGACAAAATTTATCCTTATCTTCATTATCAACACTAGTATTATGTTGATCTCATAGAGAAAAAAATTTCCTTTTTGAAATGTGTGAGGAATTATGTGAATACTATGTATTTGTTAAACATGTTTAATGTAAGCTTGGAGATGCTCAAGGGCGTTAATACATTTTTCATCAAGCATATCAAGTTGGTATAATCGTTGGTATTTATAAGTAGTATCATCAATAAGGTCTTGAAGAGCAATTCTCAATGTAGGAATTTCTAACTCCAAGGGCATGATTGCATCAGCCCCATAAACAAGGTTATAAGGTGTAGTTCTAGTAGACAATCTAACACTTGTTCGATATGCCCATAGTGCATAATGCAATTGCATATGCCAATCTTTATGATGCTTGTTAATGGTTTTCTTTAGGATTTGTTCCAAAATCTTATTAGTGCTTTCAACTAGTCCAATAGATTGTGAATAGGGTAAGTGCACCAAGATGGTTCCCAAAAAGGGGGCTTAAGTGGCCACTTTTTTTCTGAAATCAGGAAATGTTGACCTTGGACGTGAAATTGAGGATAGTTACACTCAAAATTTTGAGATGGAACAAAAACAAGGATCGAAGTGCTCTAAGTCTACTTTCTAAACTACTAATTTATTTTGAAAACAGTTGAGATTAAGGGGTTCAAAGGAGGGATGTACACAAATCGGTGCTATTTTTGTCAGAAAAACATAACATAGCAACTCTTGTACGACCTGAGCATGGTGACCTTTTTTGTAGTATCTTTAAAATCGCTATGGTCATAAGTTAGCTAATATCATCTAGTTGATGCACAATTTTTATGATAATTTTTTAATGAATATTTGATTTTTTACTAATTTTCTAATTGGGCACTTCCTGAAAAGTTGAATTTTGGTCGTGCTCCCCCTAAAAAAATTTGAAAATAATTGATTTTTTTTCTTTTTCTTTTTAAAATTTTTAGAATGGAGTCTAGTTTCTAAAAATGTAATTTATTTGAAATTTTGATTAACGGTTAATTTATAACAAAAAAAACACCAAACACTACTTTTTGGCAAAAAAAGACATACAAACAAAGGAAATTATGGATGAAAGGCTTACCATTGTCAAAAAGTGAAAAAAATACATTTTTGGATAGCTAAGAGAGAACCTAACATTACCCATGTTTTCAATTTTGTCGATATTGAACTAGATGCAATCTTGATGGTGAGCACAGACCCGATTATGTGAAAATTTGTAGAATAATTTGCAAAAACACGTCTCTAGCCTTGTTGGGAATGCCCTCCAAGCCTTTGGGTTGGTATTCCAAGGAAAGTAATTTCACTTTTTCCTTTGTTTTTAATGCGAAATAACGTGAGCGCATTTTTTTAAACTTTTTTTAATAGTGGCTAGAAAATTGGTACCCAACTTCATGCACCCACCCAATAATACTTAGGTGTAGAAATTTGATGTTGAATGTTGAACATTTCAAGAAATTTCTTTACTTTTTTATTCTTAAACAGAGTTCCATTGTCAAGAATGATTGCGGAAGGAAGACCGAAGTGAGCAATTATGTGTTCCAATATGAAACAACAAATTACTTTGGCATTAGTTGATCAGAGAGGGATAGCTTTGACCTATTTCATGAAATAGTCAATTGTGGTTATGATGAATGTATGTACAATAGAAGAAGGTGGTGAAATTTTTCCAATAAGATCCAATCCGCATACTGAAAATGACCAAATAGGAATTTGAGCACGGAGTTAAGAAGTAGGAACATGATTCAAATTACTATGTTCTCCACATTTGTGACATCGTTTAACATACTTAAAATAGTATTTATGCATATGTTTCCAATAATAACCCATACGAATAAGATTTTGCACTAAAGATCGTACTCCAAAATGACCTCCACAAGCACCAACATGAGATTGTTCAAGGGCTGTAGGAATTTGAGAATCCCTAAGAAACCTCAATAAGATACCATTGAAGGATTGTAGGTACAACACATCAGCAAGAATTATATATTTGGTTGCAAGTCTTCATAAACAATTGCGAGTGTTATGTGTGGTAGGTTCGAGAATGGTACCATTTTTTAAATAATCATATATAGTATCATAACATTTAGGTGAGGCATGTTGTGTTGTGACAAGAATATCTTCTAAATGAGCATTGATCGAGGGTTGCATAATGGGATGAACTACAAATGTGAAATCACCTGAAGATCATGTGGAGATATAAGAGAATCCACACTTGCCATTGCATCTGCATGTCTATTGTCTTTGTGTGGGATGTTATCAAAGGTGAATGATTCAAACTTCTCTAGTAACTTCATTGTGAGATCTCTATATTTTAAGAGTTTATCATGTTTAGTTTGATATGCACCATTGATTTTTTTGATAGCTAATTGTGAGTCACCGAAGATTTTGACATCTTTGGCACCCATGGCTAAAGTAACATGCTATCCTATGATTAATGCCTCATACTTAGTAGTGTTATTTGTACATAGAAAATTTAATTGATAAGATAAGGGAACAGGTTTACCATCAGCTGGAAGTAAGACCACGCTAGCACTAGAACCTGTTCTACACTTAGATCCATCAAAATATAATTCCCATGTGGTAACATCTGTGGTTAAGATAGTACCATCAAGAAAGTAGTCATGATTAGGTAAAGCAAGAGGAGAAGGGGCATCGGCTAAGTGATCAATTAAGGCTTGTCCTTTGATTGGTTTTTTTGAAAAAAAATTAAGGTCAAATTCCATTAACAACATTGCCCACTTAGCTAAGCGGATGGAGAGATCGGTTTTATTAAAGAGATGCTTAAGAGGATCAAATTTTTTGATGACTTGTATTTTAACATTTATTAAATAATGTCGCAACTTACTAGTAGTGAATACAAGAGCTAAACATTGTTTTTTACTTGGTGAATATCAATTTTCATAATCAATTATAGTGCGAATGATATAATAAATAGGATTCTCTTTTCCATGATCGTCATGTTGGGCTAATAAGGCTGCAAGAGCATATGTAGACACTATGATGTAAAGGATAAAAGGTTTGTTTGGCATAGCAAGTTGCAAAATAGTTGGATTTGATAGGTATTCTTTTAAACTTTCAAAGGCCTACTTACAATTATTATTCCAATCAAAAGATGCATCATTTTTTAGAAGATGGGTGAAGGGTAGTGTTTGATTGGCTAAAGAGGAAACAAAACGACAGATAGCTTGAATTCATCCTTGGAATGTGCATAATTGAGAAATGTTTCTAGGAGGTGGCATGTTAACAATGGAATCTATTGTCTTTGCATCCACCTCAATGCCTTTGTGACATATGATAAAACCCCAAATTTTTCCCACTATCTACACCAAAGACACACTTTTTGGAATTCAAGCAAATGTTATATTCTCATATGCATTCAAAAATCTTTCAAAGAATATACATATTGTCTTGTCGTGTTAAATATTTAGTCAGTATATCATTGGCATAATCTTATAAGATTTGATGTATGTAATCATGAAATATTAACGTCATAGCTCATTGATAAGTTGCTCTGACATTTTTTAAACCAAAGGGCATAACAACACAACAAAATGTTTCCCAAGCAGTTGTAAACGTATTTTTCTATTGATCTTATGGGTTGATGAGAATTTGATTATAGCCAAAAAATCCATCCATGAATGACAACAAAGCATGGCTAGTAGTTGAATCAACAATCATGTCAATATTAGGAAGCAAAAAGTCATCTTTTAAGGAAGATTTATTCAAGTCATGAAAATTCATACATATCCTAATACAATTATTGGGTTTAGCAATAGAAAAATTGTTTGAGATCCAAGAAGAGTAATTAATAGGTCTAATGAAGCTAGCATCAAGGAGCATTTCTAGCTCTGCTTTAACTTGCAAGGCTATATTAGGATGCATTTTTTGTATCTTTTGATAGACAGGTTTAACATTTTCAGCAAGAACAATATTATGTGTCACAATTTTTGGGTGAATTCCTAGCATATTTGAGTATTTCCAAGCAAATATTTCAAGAAAATCATAAAGAGCAGTAGTATCTTCTTTCTCTTCATTAGTAAGACATTTTCCAATCTTAATAATCCTGTCGTTATCATTTATATCCATTGGTACATCATTGGTATCTCCTAAGGGAAGCATATTAGGCTGAAGAATTTCAAGAGCATATGGTATTTCAGGATTATCACTATCATGTTGTTGAGTAATTATCATAACACAACTGACCCATTTCAGAGGAGAAGTAGGAGTGGAATGATCATAGACTCCTAGCATTTTCTTTAGAGTTTCATCACTATCAATAGATTTCCATGTTAATTGTGAATCTGTATCAAGTAATTCAGGATGTTTGATTGTGAGTTTATGTTCTAGTTGACATGAAATAGTGTCGATATTTAAAGATGGTTGTTAAGTAGCTTTTGTTGTTTTAGAAAAAGAATATCCCAACACAGTTTTTGTCTCTTGCGTATTAGGTTCTATAGGGAAACGAATGCCTTGTTCATGTTTTCCACATCCTTTTTTGGAATACCCCAATTGTTTCACTAACACATAAGATTTCCCATAAAGTCATTCCATTTCTTTTAGATTAGGTGGATGTTGATAATCTATCTCATCAAAATTTGTTGTATATGTTGTGTTTTCTTCCAAAGTAGAAGAGATAGAGGATTGAGAAGATTTTTTCAGATTTTGAGTTGGCATAACAATGGGTTGTTCTTGTTGGTCAACTTTATTTTGTGTGATTGAGTATTCGCCCATGAATGAACGTGTGAATTCTAAAGATCCCCAATCATCACCAAATAACTTAGATATTGATTCCTCTTCTTGTTGTTTTCTCTTAAGAGGTTCGATATTAGATGTTGTACAATTAATGTGTTTAGAGGACTTATAGTTCATGTTTCAAGGTGTAAGCAACTTTTAGGGTCAGCGTCTATTTCAACTTGGTGAACCTTGTTGTTATAGACATATTTCATGATACGGTGAAGGGTCAAAAGCACTGCATTCATCTCATGAATCCATGGTTGGCCTAAAAGAAGATTATATGGAAGGTCATAAGGCATAACATGGATAAGAGTTTACATAGTAGCCACCCCAACTATAATAGGTAAATTAATTACACCGAGTGGTTTCCTTGTTGAATTATCAAATCCTTGAATGGATAAGGAATCAAGTATGATTTGTGATTTATTAAAATTTAATCGATCAAAGAGATTCATGCTACACACATTAAGATTGCAACCACTATCAATGAGAGTCCTTTTAATACTAATTTTTTTGAACTAAGCAATTATCATGAAAGATTCATTTTCTTTATGCAACTCTAAAGGAGGAAGCTCATAATGATGAAAGGTGATGTCCAAATTGATTTTATTTACTTTTTCTACTAAAGCTACCACATCACTAGGAGTTGTACCAGGAGGAACCAATATTTGTTGTAATGCAATCTGAAATATGGTATGATAAATTGGTGAATTCTGAAGAAAATCCCAAAGAGAGATTTTAGAAGGGGTATTTTTAAGTTGTTCCACAAGATCATACTCCTTTGTGTGTAAAGGAAAGAAAGGAGCACTAGGAAGATTGGGTAAAGGTAGAGAAGGTGGAATGGGTTGTGGTGGGTGCAGATTATTACAAGTATTGTATGTATGAGCAACAATAATATTACTAGATTGGTGCAACACATTGGGTTTAGGTGGGTAGAGAGTAAATTCATGTTTATTGGAAGGATGAAGCTTATGCGAGGGTGGATAAAGAATGAGTTGAGGTTGAATCACATTAACATCCTTAGTTTTAGATGGGTGACAATCAACTTTATTAGGAGACTTAGATGAGATAAAATACTAAAGGGATTCATATAACATATCAAATTCATCATTATTAAATGGTTGTGTGTCATCAATATTAATGTTTATGGGTGAGGATTGATCACAACAAACCTTAATGGATGACATAACCAAGATGGAATCCTCAAGGGTTTCATCTAACAAAACAAAGTCATCACAACTAGAAGGTTTGAGAGGTAAGGTATCGTTAGTGGGTTTAGATGTCTCATGACAAAGATTAGAGGATGAAGTGAGTGAGAGGATTCCCTTAAGGGCTTCATCTAACTTATCAACATCATCACTACTAAGTGGCTTGGATGAGATATTGTTTCTATATTCAATCATTTGTTTGAAATGTTGTGTTGATGTTTGTTTTTTATTGTTTATTTGTGCTAATGTTTCCTCAATGTAAGCAGATCTAAAAGGACTACAAAATATTACTAAAAATAGAACATGCAAAAATATAATACTATCCATAAATTCCATGACATAAAATGATGCTTATACAAAGAGAATAGAAAAGAATTGAACATGAATGGAGAAATAACTAAAACCTACAGAAAATTGCAATGTTAAGAATCTGAATTCTAAAAACACAGAAGTAAAAGGTGCACTAAGACTAATTTTCCCAAGGTGGTGAATGAATCTTAGGAAGGATGATTTTTAGGGTTTTTCTAATTTTTTTGGTATTTTCTAATGAATTGAAATCTATACAATGTAACTATATACAAGATATGTAGAATTTTAATATGATTTAAAATAATGCAATGCAATAATGAACTTTAAATTATAATGTCACTAATGCACTTAAAATAAACCATAGAATGCCAAAATCAATGCAAAAAATCTAATGCAATAGAGATATATGATTCAATTTTAAGCATGTAAATGCATATTTTTAGTTTTTTCAATGATGTATGATGCAAAAATGAAATCTATATGATTCTTTCACTAATGAAAATCAAACAAACCCTAGGATGCAAAAAAAAAAACTTTTCTTAATGTAAGGTTGATGCAACGTAAACTTAGGATGTAAATGAAAGTGCAAATCAAAAGGAGGTGTTGTTCAATATGTAGGTCCACCAAAATGAACCAAAAAGTTTAGGATATGTGATGGGAGAGGAAGCTTTTATGTCCTTCTCTTGCAATTTTAGGATCTTTCACCTAAAAGGAGAGAGATATAATCCTCTAGGCCACACCACTACACTAAAATTGAAGGCCTCACTCAAATGTAAATCAACTAAGCTAAATGAATTGTTGTAAATGATGCAAGAAATTAACTAAGAATGCAAAATTCTATGTTTGAAAACATGGTGTGATATGTAGAGGACTTTGAACTATGGATTTTTGGCACTCTAATGGGTCTCTAGCACTTTGAAGGTGTTTCACTTAAAAGGAGAGAGATTAGGGCCAAGAATCACAAGGGTTCATTAAAATTATGTAATGTGTGATGTGATGTATGCTAAATGAACTAAAATATGTACAATAGATGAATTAAAATTAAACTAAATGAGTGCATAACTAACTTTTATGAAATGTTGGAAAACACAGTGTGTTATGAAAATATGAACAAAAATGAGTAAAATCTACATAATAGAAAGAAATGGATGATATCAGAGTGCACATGGGAGTGAATTGAGGGTATTGAAATGTCTGGAATGCAGATTTGAGATTACAAAAATTTCACTAATGGACTCATTCACCAAGGAGGGTGAATTAGTCCACTGTCAAGTCAAAGACTGTCAAGAAGTGGTTTCTATTTTCAGAGATCCTGGATCTAACGAAATCTAAAATTTGATCTCAAGGTGGACTCATTCCCCAAGGGTGAATCAATACAATCCTAAATTTGTGGATGTACAGTCAGTAACTCTACAACATCATATCTACACAATCTTGAGTGTCGGGTTGCAAATGTCAGATTCTATAGAACACAAATAGAAAATGCTTAGAAGAAGAGAAATGATAATGTAATTCCTTGAAGATCTCAATTGAGTTTATTCCACTTTTCAACACCTTTAAAACCTATCAAATCTGCAAAATATCACAAGCAAAAAGGGGGAAAATATTGGTTGGTTAGCAAATAGGGTTTTGCCTCAGTCAAACCCCACTTTGGTACTCAAACCCAATAAAAATATATGAAATTCAAGGGAAAAGATAAGTGAATAACATAAAAGTATTACAAATTACCTTAAAACCCTTGAAGATGTAGATCTGAATCAATGTCAATGGCTACTACAAGATGCTTTAATGGCTGCTTAATGATCTATTGCAAAAGTGCTTGACAAAATGCTATGCTTGAATGCTTGAATACTTGATGAATTGTGTGAATGCTTAATGATATTCTTGGATGTTAAAATGAGGTAAATTTAACTTACTTATACCATTCTTGTGTCTAAGTACTAAGTATACATCATCACAAGCTGACATCAAGTGTAAAAATGAATAGAATCTTGAAAGAAATTTGAAATTATTTTGATTTTTGTGTCAAGGTGGACTCATTCGCCACCCATGGCGAATGGGTCCCACCTTGAAAGTGATTTTAAGTGTCAAGAATTAAATGCTAGTTAATGTGTTGTGTCAAGGTATCATTCAAATATACACTTAAATAAACCTTATGAGTGTATAAATAGGTCCAAATAGACATAAGAAAGTATAAATAAGTGGAAAATGCCTAGAAAAGCATGAATCTTGATAACAAGACTTAACAACACTTTAAAATAGGACTTATTGATGTGTCAAATGATAATTTTTAAGTGAATTATATTAAATAGAGTTTGGAATAATGTAGAAATGCTTTACAACACTTCACAACACATTCACAAGACTTCAAGATTTATTAATTAGCATTAAAAATAAGCATGTTCAATTCCTATTGCAATAAAAAATTCAGACAAAACATATAAAACATGATGAAACAAGACCTATAAGGCAATGAAAATGACAAGGGGCCATTTTTCTATGGCATAGACTTGAAAAGATGAATGAAAATACAACTAAGATCAAATAGAAAGTTGTAACTAAGAAATTGTGCACCTATAAGCCTGATGAAGTTTAGAAATCAATCTAGAAATTTGGAAAATTTGACCTTTTACCTGACTGGGACTCATTCGCCACCTAGGGTGAATCAATCCCGAATTAGGGTTTTCTGCCCCAAAACTGATTTCTTCACTCTATAAATTGGAATCTCCAAAAGGTGATGAAATATAACCCTAAGAGGACTCATTTTCCATCCATGGCGAATCTATCCCTTCTCGAATTTATGTAAATTGGAACTTTAGATCTGAACCCTAGGACTTGTAATAGAATTTTTTATGGAGACCCAAAATTGTATCTTTTAAAAAATTTGCAAAATAGCTTAAAATTGTTTGTCTAATTGGGGTTTTTCCTTAGTCAAAACCCCTAATTAAGTATTTAAACCTTGAATAGATAAAATAATGCAAAAAAACCCTAGCCTCAAGTGTGTAAAAGACTAGGAAAATTTGAAGTAAAACAAGATCCTATCCTATTGTGCTAGAATAAGATGAATAACAATGATTTGAATGATGCAAGGCTTCAATACAAGAAACCCTACAACATATCAAATAGAAATTAATGACATGCAAATACAAAGAAAACTTTAAATCTAAAGATAGAATGCAATGGAAGAGGAATCACTTTGAAAACAAGTACTTAGGTGTGATTTGATGGCTAGTTACATCTCCTCAACCTAGATTTCTCCATGATTCACCATAGGTATCCATTACAAACACTTTGTAATGATAGATCTTGAATAAAAAAAGTGAGCTTAAAGATCTGTAAAATCCCTAGCTTGTTGTCTAAAAGCTTCAACTTTGTTGTAGAAAATACTGATAAAACATGTTGTGAAGACTCTTGAATTTTTAATTTTGATCTTTCTTGTGGAAAATGACTTAAAGAACTTATTTATAGGTAAAAATACCTAATTTCCCCATTATTTAGGCCTAAGAGGCTAACATTCTCCAAAAACTAAAATTGAAATAATTGAAATCCCGCTCAAATTTGAATTTCCCCCCAAAGGGGACTCATTCACCACCCATGGAAAATGGGTCCCACCAGAGGGGACTCATTGAGCCAAGGTGACGAATGGGTCCCACTACTAATTTTTGGAGGTGGGTTTTCAAGATGTTGATGAATTAAGTGTCGTTTATCATATTTTAGATTATTTTTCAGTGGAAAGGGGCCTCTAGATAAAAAATAATGGGTCTTAAGGGCCTATAAATGTTGTTTAAAGAATGATAAATGCAAGGGTACTCAAAAGTGGGTCCAGATTAAGCGTAAAATTTTCTCTTTTCTCAAGAGTGTCTAATTTTATACGGAACAACTAGCAATTGACTGACTGAGGTTTCTTAATTCTTGGCATATCCTAGACCAAAAATTTTTAACTAACCTTGACAATATCATCAAAATTCATATGTGCTAACCTTTTTTTCCAAAAACAACTCTCATCATTCTACATATTGAGACATATTTTTTCATTCAACTCACAATGATGATAAATATCATTATTTGTCCTGCTTCCTTCTGTAATCAACTCACTGGTACTAGAATTCCTTATTTCACAACCATCAGCACTAAATGATATATGTTATCCCTTATCACACATCTGAATGACACTCAATAAATTATTTTGTAGGACTTCAACACACATAACAACACGTGTCTTCATCTTACCACCATCAAGACTTAAAGCACACTTACCAGATATTTTAGCAATTAAATTATTTCCAAGGGTAGTCGAACCACCTCCAAATTCTTTGAAATTCATGAGATTAATTTTATCACCAATCATATATAACTAGAGAAACCACTGTCAATAATCCACAAGTTCTTCCTCTCCTTCTAAGCATGCAATGTTGTTTGTGCAATCAATGACTTCTCAGACTTCTTCTCTTCTAGACCTTCTCTAGCGCATCATTCTTTTCTTTCTCCAGTAATGGCCTGGAACTCATAAAATTACTTTTGTAGTTTTCTACAATATTTCCAAAATTGTTGCACTTGAAACATAATATATTAAATTTGAATAAAGATGCAAAATCATTATTACTGAAAAAATTATTTCTTTTATCAAAAATCTTCTAAAATCCACAACCTTATGACCATTAATAATTACAACTAAAAAAATAACCAAGAAAAGAAAAACTTGACCTGGTATTGTATCCTTGTCCTCCAAATATCCTTTTATTCGACACTTGAACAAATCTATCAGTTTGAGTCATGCTTTCATTACTTGTCAATGTCCTCTCTAATTTTGAACTTTTGGAACCTATCACCTCTGAAATTCATTTAGTACACTTATCTTACTATTATGCAACCTTTTTCTTCTAATCATCAAAACTAACACTAGTTTTTTCATGTGAAACTTTTTGATGTTCCAATATCTGATCTAGGGTTTTAGAACTTTTATTAAGCTTCAATTGCAGCTACTGGTTTTCCTTCTTCAGATTTTTTTTCATTGCAACAATCTTTTCCTCCAACTTTTCACAATCTTTATCTCTTGCAGATAACTTCTCTGTCAGAAATTCTTCAACTCTTTTTTATTCTTCTACCCATATCTTCAAGGTGAGTGTAGGACCATGGAGGTCCAACAAGTGACAATATGACAAAAAATGGTTGATGGTTTTTTATCCAAATTTGATGAAATTAAAAGGGTTTGTTGAGAAAATTATCAACTTTCCACCAATATAAGATATGCATTATTTTGAATTTAATAGTTAATTATTATTAAATTTCTACATGCATTATGACTAAAGTCTTGATTGATAGGTTGATTGAAAAACATTCATAATTCTCAAACAATTTCACTTTTCTTTAATCTAAAAGATGTGATACATTATATATTTCCCATACTATAGGATACAATAAAATAAAAAAATTAATTTCATAAAAAATTTACCAAGTTGTGGTGGTCGGACAAACAAGTTTAATATTTAAAAAAAAAATTAATAAAAATTCATAACTAATTATTTACTTGCAAAAAAAAATTAAAAAAATGCAACACATTTAGGCACGTGTCCTCTACTTATACTTAAGTTTTTAAAGATTTTTTTCTTATACGTAGGGTGGTAAGACATACACTTTCTTTTTATTTTTTCCTATAAATTTAGTACTACTATATTGAAGTTTCAAATTTTCACCAAATAGATTTTCTTTTTCCAAAAAGGACTAGTATCTTAAAAACTACATTCAATTTCTACAAATTTTGTTGTTACATATTTTTTAAATTATGTTAATAACCTATTAAAAATTTTATGCCATGTTTCCTAACTTCTATTTTCTAAATTTCTATTGCCACTTAAGGGCCTAGTTTGGACCCCCATGATCCTGCATTGACACTTCGTATCAACAATCATCTTTTCTGCAATCTTGAGATCTTTTACTATTTCCTCTTTGGCTCGATTACTTCTTTTGAAATTTTATATTTAGCTTCTTGATTTCTTTTACGAACCATAAAAAATTCTCCATAATATTTTCTTCTTCTTCACTGTTTTCTCTAGAAGTCATTTTAGTATCACCATCAATACTTTCAAAAGCCATGAATGCAACTTTCCATTTTCATCACTGAATGTATCTTCATCGTCCTTTTCTTCTTCATTAGTATAAAAACACCTATGCTTTCTCTCTCCTTTAAATCTTCTCTAAAAAGACATATTTTCATTATTTTGATCAACATTGTTAGTATTCTTATGAGGACACGTAGCCATAAAATTTCAAACATCTCCACAATTGAAACATTTGAGAGGTAATTTACCTTTGTACTTACTAGAACCTCTTTGCAACTTTCTAAAAAAAGTGTCTTCTTCCAAATATAATCCACAATCAAAATCTTGACCAATCTGCTTCAAAGATACTCTAAAAGTAGCTTCTTTTCTTATAGATTCCTCACTTTCAAATATCATCTCAAATGTAGTTAATATTCCGTGCAACTTAATAAACTTTAAAGTATTCACATCTTTAGCTTCTTTAGTAGCAGAAATCTTAGGATCAAACCTTCTAGGTAAAGATCTGAGTACCTTCTTTATAACAATCTTTTCCTACAAAGTTTCACTAGGACCTCAAATATGATTTACAATTTCTTCAACTTGGAACACGAATGTAGCAATTTTCTCATCTTCTTTCATTCTCATACCTTCAAACTAAGATCTCTAAGTCTACAACTTTGCTTGTTTGAATTTTTCATCACCTTCATAGATAGTTTCCAACTTATCCCATATTTCCTTTGTTGTTCTTCATTCCATCACTTTTGAAAACTCAATATTAGTCAAACCACATAAAAGAGAATTTCTAGCCTTAACATTGAATTTGCAAGCCCTTTTCCTAATCTAATCCCTAGGAGGGTTCTTAGGGATTTCATACACTTCTACAACTAAATTCCATAATTCCATACCTAAATCGATCAAATATGACTCCATCCTAACTTTCTAAAACAAAAAATTAGATCCATCAAAAACCAATACTTTGTTTCCAAAAGAACTATCATGTGCCATCTTGAATCTACCTTAAGTTGTTAAACTCTTTTAAAGTAACTTAGCTTTGATACCAATTGAAGGAAACACAATCTACTAAGAAGGGGGTGAATTAGTAGATCTAGATAATTACGAAAATTCTTGAAACCTTAACAACTTCTTTAAATATTTTCAACATGAATAGCATTGGTCCATACAATCTAGTAAGTTAATCAATTAAAGTACAACACAAGATAACACATAACACTAGATTTTTACATGGAAACCTGAAATGGGAAAACCACAACGAGAATCTCTCACAAGCAAAAATATAATAAGTGAATTTTACAATATGAAGTAGGTACCAACCTATTGGAGACACCAATCCCTAAAATATTGAATAGGACCAACCTATAGGAGACACCGATTACCACTAGAACAAAAGAAACCAATCCCTACCAAAACAATACAACAAGGAGAACACCAATCCTACAAGAACAAAAATAATGGAAGAATTGAGATATGACACCATCAAACACTCTAATACTGGCACACTCTTTTCTTCACACTATGAAACAACTATACATCCCACTCCTTTTAGTTTCACTATAATCATTAATTACATTGGTTGCACTTCATTTCTTCAAGATACATTATTCTACTCTATCACTCAATTATTTCATACAGTACATCTTAATATTTGAAATACATATATGAAACTACAATAACACTCTTCTATGTCGGCTAGGGATCCACACCAACCTAGACAACATAGGATGGATCTAAATTTAAATTACATGAAATGTGTAATACAAAGGTCCAATCTTGTGTTAGAAACCAAGATCTGAAATGCAAACCAGAAAAGCCATCCACAGAAGAGAAAAACAAAAAAGAAAAAGCTATTACAAAAAGATGTGCAACATAATATTATTCAGGAATACAATAATTACAAGATATGATTTGCTTTATAAAATCAAAGATGCATAACCCTAATATTATCTTGAGCAACAAGATAGCTCAACAAGATAAAGATGAGAATTAACTAACCTAGGAAATTAAATATTACCTAAGTAAAGCTAAATTAAATATTACCTAAGTAAAGCTATGCAAGTGTAATTGAATATTAATTACACTAACATCTTGTCACCAAAATAATTTGACACCTTGTGTCATCAAGGGAGCCTTAAACAAGTCTTATCCTCACTCCACACACTTGAAATGAATTATGCATGCTTTTAGCCATTACCACACATGCCTCAAACTTGGAATAGCTTGATGAAGCTTTTGATACAAAAAACTCCAAGGTTACACATTGAGCTGCATTATTGAAAACTCAAGAAACTGATAAAGCTAGTGTAGAAATACTCTCCTTCCAAACCAAAAAGCTATAATGCATTTCTAAAAGAAATGGAAGTCATATTAAATAATCTCTCTATGTGCAAGATATCCTTCTAGACCACCACATACATTTTTGACTGCATACCCAGCATGGTATAATGAATACATAAATTATCTAAAGGTAGTCATTCTGATGTAGAGCATGGGGTTCACAAGGTTCTCTCAACATAATAAAGCCATGTACTTGGCTTACATAACCATGGATTCCATTGAAATGGCATGCTTTCCTTTCATAAACTCAACAACTCCTTTCAATGACACATCCTAGTTAAGGCCATATGGCACAAATATGACACCAAGTGCACAAACACCCTACCCAACACCTAAAACACCTTTCACAAGATTAATTTGTCACAACAAACTCAACCAAACTATATAAGAATCCATGAGACCCCAACCTATTGATTTCTTCACATATGCTGGCTTAACCCTAGTAATACTCATGAAGGGAATAGTAAAGTATAACTTTTATTACAATATATATAAGGACTGTACAAACATATTTGGACATCTAAACTATAGATTTTTGGGTAGGGATTATAGACTACTCTTGCACTCTTAGGATGTTCCACCTAAAAGGAGAGAGACAAACCCTACTCAAGGAAATCTAACAAGTTCACTCAAATAATGCTATGTATGATGTTATTTATGCTAAATGAAATGATCTAAGTGAAATTAAATGATCTTTTTGAATGATTAAGAATGCAAAACTTAAGAACTATGTAATGTTGGAAAACACAATGTGATATGTAAACAATGAACTAAGAATGAATAAAATGCAAAACAAAAAAAGAAAGGTTGAATCAGAGTGCACCTAGGAAAGATTTGAAGAATCTAGAATGGACTGAATGTTGTCTGAAATTACTAAAAATCAATAGTGGGACTCATTCGCCACCCATGGCGAATGGATCCCACCTTGGACTTGAAAGTGGGTGTCAAGAATTATCTTGCCTTTAATATTGTGTGTCAAGTTTACATTCAAAAACACACTTAATTAAGCCTTATAATATCATAAAGAGGTCATAAAAGACCTGAGAAAGGTGAAAATAAGGGAAATATGCCTAAAAAAGTGTGAATCTTTGTTAAAAGACTTTACAACACTTCAAAATAGGACTTTATGATGAATAAAAAGATGATTTTTAGGTGAATTATATTAAATATAGTCTAGAAAAGTGTAGAAATGTTTTACAACACTTCACACCACTATCACAAGACATCAATATTTTGACTTTTAAGGACTTAATATGAGTATTCAAGCCACATTGTAACATTAAATCATGAGGGAATTTTGCTTCAGCAACAAAGTCCTTCAGATGGTGGATCAGCTTGTTTATACAACTTCTATTTCTATTATGGTGAATGGATCCCCATCACGATTTTTTAAGAACTCGAGAGGTCTAAGATAGGGTGATCCAGTATCCCCCATATTATTCACTATTATGGTTGAATGTCTTGGGAGAAATTTGAAAAGATTGATTGATCAGGGGTCTCTAGTGGGACTAAGGCCCTCTTCTAGTAATTTGATCTCCTCCCATCAAAAATTTGTTGATGATACTATGCTAGTGGGGAGATCTACTGTGGCTAAAGCTAAGAATCTGAAATTTTTTTTTTGATGAGTATGAGAGGGTTCTGGTCAGATAGTCAACAAATAGAAAAGTTCTCTTTTCTTTTTTAACACCTCCAAACATAGACAAGTCAAGATAGCTAGAATCCTTGGATTCAAAGTGGAATCTTTACCTTCAATTTATCTTGGCTTTCCCTTATGACTTAAGCCTCTTGATTCCTTTTGGAGTTCCTTGGTTGATAGGCTCAACAAAAAGCTTGCTCGATGGAAAGGAACTCTTCTTAGTTAAGCAAGTAAAATCCAACTCCTCAAAGCTTCTCTTTAGAACCTTCCAATTTACGCCTTAAGTCTATTTAAAATCCCTACTAAATTTGTGAATGTTATTGAAAAAATCCAAAAAATATTTATTTGGTCACGTGTTGAAGAAAGACAGAGAATGCCTCTTATAGGATGGGATCTTATCTATAGGCCGAAAAAATTGGGAGGCTTGGGTCTAAGAAAGATCAGAATGATGAATAAGATGCTTCTTGCTAAGAAAATCTGGAGGTCTTTTTTATCTAATGGGGAATGGAAAGACATTTTAAAAACTAAATATATGGCTAATTTTGGTTCTCTTAAGGCTTTGTTGGATTCTCCTTCTTTTCCCCGAGGATCAGCCTGTTGGAATGATATGATAACAAGGAAAAAGATTGTGGACTTAGGTGTTGGATGGAGTATAAGAAGTCAAAATCAAGCTAGGTTCTGCGAGGATAGATGGTTACTGAAGGAACCCCTAATTAGTAATGAAAGGTTTATCAGGTGGGCTGACATTTGCAAAATGACTTTTGGAACCCAAGTAAAGGATTATCGGTGTTATGGGAGATGGGTGGACCTAAGCCAACTTAGCCTAGAGATTGTTTTGATTCATTCCTCATTGATGGTTGTTAGGATGGATTTGATTTAGCGAGATGGTCTTTTAGTCTGGATTGCTAACCCTTCAAGCAACTGCTCAGTGCCTTCAGTTGTATCTTTGTTGTCCCTCTCTCAAGCCCCTTCTCCCTTCTGGGCTAGAGTTTGGATAAAACATCTGACTCCTAAAGTCAATATTTTTTTTCTGGATCCTTCTTTAGAATAAAGTGCTTATGATTGACAATATTTGCAAGTGTGGTTTCCAAATCCCTAATCGATGTTATCTTTACAAGAATGAGGCAAAATTTGCAAACCACTTGTTTCTCCATTGTTCGTTTGTGGCTACTATTTGGGGTAAATTTTTGGCTCTTTAGAATCTCTCGTGGGTGTTTCCATATTCCATTGAATACTTTTTTATTGAGTGGAATGCCCTTCTATGAATCCTTATATTCAAAGATTATGAGCTTTTACTTTCTCTTATATAGCTTTGGGTGTATGGAAGGAATGAAATAAAAAATTATTCAAGGATAAGGATACTTCAAAGAGTAATGTGTTTGAAAAAATATTTAGGCTAATTGTGGAAAATTTTAATATCATCCCTCATTAAGAGAATAAGATGGAGGTTGTGGTTTTCTCTCCCTATGACTTAAAGATAGCTAAGGATTGGAATATTAAAAGTGATGTATCAAGGGATTCCAAACCAGCTAAAAAAGACCAGGAAGGAGTGTGCTAGAGTCATCCGCCTAGAGGTTGGATTAAAGCCAACTTTGATGGTGCAACTAATGGAAACCCGGGGTTGGCTGGAATTGGGGGTGTGATTAGGGACTCTAATGGTAATTTTGTAGTGGTGGTGGCCATTTCCCTTGGATCTTAATCTAACCACATGGTTGAAGCCATTAGATCCTTTTAGGTTATTGACCTTGCTCATAGTTTGAATTTTAAAAATTTATGTTTAGAAGGGGACTCTAAATAAATTATTGATTGCATCCTAGGTAAGTCACCTCCTTCATGGACCATTAAGATTTGGATTGAAGATGCTAAGTCCCTTTTAGCTCAATTTTATATAGTTAAAATATCTCATTCCTTTAGGGAAGCTAATAGTGTCGCCGATTTTTTTGCTAATGAGGGGGTTAAATAGAAGGGGTTGATCACATGGCAGAACCTTAATGGTTTGAACACTGATGTAAGGGCCTTAATCGACTATGATATCATGCATGGAAAAGCCACAAGTTTTTTTGATGATGAAGGAGAATAAGGTCAAGTACATCAACATCATTAGATTTTATGGGGTTGTGTTTATTATCTCTACTGGTCGTAAGAAGTGGCACATTTTGTGGGTGCTTGGGTTCAGCTGCAACATTTTGTTTTAGGAAATTTTCTCTGGTAGTGAAATTAGGGAGGTGAATGTGATTATGGGGGGAAATAGGAAGAGGGTGGAACTAACAAGCTATGAGATGCATAAGATAAATCTGAAGGTGTGGAGGCAAGTTGTGCATGGTAGGCTTATCCCATTCATTGAAAATATTCATGGTCCTGATCCTAAGGCCACTGAGTATTTTGGGAAACACTAGAAGAATGGAAAAATAATTCTCTTTGGGAGGAAGGTCAAGGTGGATGAGAACCTCATTGGGGAGGTCACTGGCATGCTGACATAGGGGATGAAATTCTTTCATCACAGAAAGCTCTTTGATGAGGTTGTTATTAGATTCCCCAAAAAAGATAAGGAAAAGACAAAGCTAATAAAAGTTTCCAACAACTACTTTGAAGTTGATTCGATTAAGGTGTTATGGAGAAAGTTGCTCAGAATTATCATGGAATACATTACTCTGGACGACAGATTTACTAGAGTCTATGGCTACCACTTTTCCCTTCTTAATCACTTTCATCACTAGGTAAGGGTTTCCTTCCCCCACTATTTGTATTGTTCCTTGAGTAACAGCTCAGAGGATCATAAGAAGAGTGCTAGGAAGAACCCAATTCTACATACTAGCCTTATTTGGCTAATTTATGAACATTTTCAAAATACGCTAGACTTATCCAACCCTATTACAGCATTGGCCTCTGATGATTATGATACTAAAATTAGTGTGTTTGAGGAAAAAGATAATCCAGACCCTAAGCGAAATGAAGAACACCCTCCCTCCCATAACAATTCCAATAAGAAAACCCCTTAGAGTAAACCCCTGCCTAAGAAAGAATGCCTTGTGAAAAACCTTAGTGGCTCTATTCTGAAAGATAAGTCCATTCAAATGGGTTCCCTTGTTAATAAATTGGTCTCTTATTCTGAGGATACCCCAGAGGAAAAAATTGAAGTCTCAAAATTTAGTAAGGATTCCTATTTGTCATACCCTACCACGGATAGAGAAAATAGACCTAGATTCCCAAGAGACCTTAACCTTGAAGACCATTACTTTAAGCAAGACCATGAGTTTCCTAGTGATATCCTTGCCATTGCTAGAAATGGAGTTGTAGATTACTTTAGGATTATGAAGTGAGCCTTCCATGAAATTAAGGACCTTAGCCTTAAAAATAGGGCTCTCACTAGCAAGCTAGAGGATTTGGAAGTTAAAGTCACTTCCCTAAATACTACAGAGGTTGTGAGGAATGAGGATAAAATGAGGTCAGTGGTTGAGGATAATGAAGGTAAGGTTAAGTTCCTGGAGGTAGAAATTGGTAAAATAAAATACACCATGAGAACTATTATGGAGCACAACCACAGAATGGTGAAACAAAATGCCATTATCATCAGTGCTATAGTAGAGAAACTGGAAAACACCTAACAAGGATCTTTGATCATGGACTTAGAAGCTGATAAAGACAAAATAAATATAGAGGATGTTGGAATTTCAAATAGGACAAGAGCTTACTTGAAGAGGTAGGAAAATTCTATGCCCCAGAAGATACAGGCTTTAAAAAAGTGTACCCAGGATATGCACAACCTCAAAGCTGAGGTTGTTGATATTTTAAATTCCTTAGACTAGTTGTGGGTTGTTTTTGTTGCTAGTTTTTTATTGGCCCTTGCTGGCCTTGGGTTGGAGGTTGTTTTACTTTCTTGGCTCTTTTTGTTTTGTAGCCTTCTTGTTATGGGTACTTTAACATTTAATATTTTTATTGTATGTAAACTTTGTGGTTTTTGGTCCCTATAAAACCCATTTTTTCCTTTATCAAAAACATTAAAGCAAAGAAAAATGGACTGAATATCATGAAGAAAACCCTAAAAGGCCATGAAAATGACAAGGGGCCATTTTTCTACAGTGCAACACCCATTATTTAGCTTTACACAATATCAAAATTGTAGCATATGTTACTTTGAAAAGTTTTACCTAAAACATTGTTGTCTCTCTTTGTCAAGGCCTAATTAGGCTTCCAACCAATAAGGGTTTATTGAATCTCTTAACTCTAAGGTTCAAACCTCTCAACCAAAGCTTCAAACACTTCATTTAGGACCTTTACATTCTCATCAAATCATTAGCAATTCTTTCCAAGGGTATTTATTCAAACCCTAACTTCTAACCACCTCTTCTTGCATAAGACCACACTTTTTCAGCCTATGGCATCTGGATACTTGCCCAAAATATCATCTTCAGGTCCTGCAACTTACATAGAATCAAATATTATGTCAAAACAGACCTACAGTTTTCACAAGTTTTGACAGACCTGGAAAGAAATCAACATAACTTTCTCTATACTTGATGAAATTTAGTCAAACCAATTGCATTACAAAGTAGATTCAGAGAAATTTCATGTATAATCAATCAAAAGTGAATGCATGATCATACAAGGCCATACCATGTCCTGGAACAAAAAGAATGTGAGAAAAGTGTATAAAATGGAATCTTTTCATTCAAATTTTCAAGTATTACACCTCTCCTTCCATTACCTCAACCAACCATGGATTATTTAAATGTATTTTTCATTTTTGTAACTTTCAACTTGACAACATTTTACAAAATTTGCAATATTTGTACCATGAACCCAAATGACCTCAAAAACATTATGAATGGTCACAATGGACCTTATTACATGACAAAGACTATTAGACTTAAACTAAAATCCAAAATTTCCTCATGGAGGCTTGAACTTGACATGGTGCTCCTACACCATACTTCCAACCAAAAAGAAACTCAAGTCCCTTGAGTGAGGACCTACAAATACATGATAACCTGCAATTATCTTCTTCATCTTGAACTTTGGTTTGTCCCTCAAAATTTCCATCACAATGCTCAAGAAAATGATAGATGTCTTCCTTATTCTTTTTCCGTTGCAATGTAACTATAATCTTTGCACCTTTTTTTTCCTCTTCTCCCACATGATATTTTTCCCCTATACCTATTGCCTCATCATGAAAACTAATTTCTAACATAGAAAACTAATCAACATCTCCTTTTGAAAACAATGAATCAAGCACTATACCAACATACCCTTTAAACTAGTCTTGAGTCTCAAGGATCAATTCATCCTTGACCTTCTCTTTGTCATCATTTCCCTCCAAAATATGATTACTTTTCATGTTTATTGTCATGGCATCTTCATGTCTTGAACTAGCTACAACCTCAGCTTGCTTGTTTTGTTCATCATATTCCTTTACCAAAAAGGATTCCATTATCTTCTCTTGACTTCTCCTTTGAACTATCTTTTGAATAGGCCATGATACCCTCTTTTTGATTGGTAAATGCTACCTTCGCATCTAAAGGTCTATTAGTCTTTCCATTTCCTCCATATATTTTCTCATTTTTTCCATGGCTTGCTTCAACTCCTTGATCTCTTGGTAAATTTCCATTTGTCTTTCATTCTCCTCTATCTTCTTCATCTCTTTTTCCTTTTGTTTCCTATTTCATGAACCCTCAAATTGCAAGTATCTCGTTAAAAAATCCATCTCTCTTTGAGCAAGTCTATTTTACCTTGCTTCTCTTTTTCTTTGTGACACCTCACCTAGGTTTCTTCACTTCTCCTCTACCTAGTCTCTTGGCATCCAAGTTCTCTCTTAAACTGGAAACAAGACAACACACAAACACACACTTCCAACTCAATTTTCCCAGACATTCTGAGCTCTAATACCAATTGATGCAAAGAATAGGGTTCACAAGGTTATACCAATACAATAAATCCATGTACTTGGCTTACATCCATTGATTCCATTGAAATGAAATGATTTCCTTTCATAAACCCAACAACTCCTTTCAATGACACATGCTACTTAAGGCCATGAGGCACAAATATGATACCAAGTGCACAGAAACCCTACCCAACACCTAAAACACCTTTCAAAGGATTAATATGTCACAAAAAACTCAACCAAACCATATAAGAAGCTATGAGACCCCAAACTATTGATTTCTTCACATATGTTGGCTTAAGCCTAGTAATACTCATGAAGGGAAAAGTCAAGTATAAATTTTATTACAAGATATATATAAGGATTGTATAAAAATATTTTGGCACCCATTATTGATATTTACAACATATCAAAATTGTAGCATAGGTTACTTTGAAAATTGTTACCCAAAATGTTGTCTCTCTTTGTCAAGGCCTAATTAGGCTTCCAACCAATAGGGGTTTATTGAATCTCTTAACTCCAAGGATAAAACATCTCAACCAAAGCTTCAAACACTTAATTTATTACCTTTTCATGCTCATCAAATAATTATCCATTACCTTTGCATGCTCATCAAATAATTATCCATTCTTTCCCATGGGTATTTCTTCAAACCCTAACCTCTAACCACCTCTTCTTGCACAAAAATACATTGTTTTAGCCTAGGGCATCATGATACTTTCCCAAAATATCATATTCAGGTCCTATAACTTACATAGAATCAAATATTATGTCAAAACAGACCTACAAAAAAAATTCATGAGTTTTCACTTGATATATTTCAAGTTAGACAATTTTCTTGCTCACTATTTACCCTAGTCCAGGTTTTGACTTGCCTAGAAAGAAATCAACATAACTTTCTCTATACTTGATAAAATTAGTCAAACCAATTGAATTAAAAATTATATTTAGATACCTTTCATGTACAATAAATGATAAGTGAATACATGATCATACAGGGCTATACCATGGCCTGGAATAACAAAAATGTGAGAAAAAATATAGGAAATGGAGTATTTTCATTCAATTTTTCAAGTATTACACCTCTCCTCTCATTACCTCAACCAAAAAAGGCTTATTTAAATTTAGTTTTAACCAAAAACAATTTCTCAGACTAACTTTTGAATGGCTTGATCTTTCAACTTCCCCTTTTTACATTTTTGCATTTTTACAACTTTCAACTTGACAACTTTTTACAAAATTTGCAATATTTGCACCATGAACCCAAATAACCTCAAAAACATTATGAATTTTCATAATAGACCTTATTACATGAAAAAAATATTAAACTTAAACCAAAAATCAAAATTGTCTCATTGAGGCTTGAACTTGAGATGGTGAGCTCCTGTACCACCATGACCAACAGGATTAGACAATCTACACACTATCAAATAACACAATACTAGAGCCTTCATATTGTTGTTGATACTTTACTCATACAATCATTTTTAATCTTTGAAAACCTTCACATATAATAGCCTTTACACCCTTTGATAACCATTTTCAAACATAATGACCTGCTAACATGAGTTTCACATCAATGACAACCTATGCTCAACATTTTCATGGGTTTATAAGTTTTTATTTTGAAATTATAAAGTATATTATTAGCATACTCCCCTTATATTGGTTGTTCTCAACGAACCAATTAGATCTCAATAGATACCTATCATTCTTCCAGACTCAATTATCAAATACCTACAACATAAGTGGCCAACAAACAAGATATAGCATCACTTGCTTAATTTCCTACATTTCTAGCTTTGTAAAACTTGAGTGGGTGGTCCCACAATGTAAATTATATAACTCTTCTAAAAAATTGATGTATACATTGCATAATTAAGCAGATATATTTTCATGGATGACTAAGGAGATGAAATACTTCAAGAAATTGGCATTTCCTTGAATGAATTATGCATATGCAGTCAAGAATACCAAACAACACCAACAACAACAAAATAAAGATTGATCTAAAATTATTTTAAATATGTTCTTAAGCCAAGTGACCAAAACCATGAGAAATGCTTCTAAGGATTAAGATCAGTGCCATTATCTATGGGTAGGAGTCAAAATCAAATTGAAATGCAAGCTATACTTAACCTTGAACATCCATGACCTTAGTGAGATTACTTTACAATTCACAAATCTATAATCAAGTTCTAAGACTTCTTATTAGATACAATTATCCTACACATGAATTATGATTTTCTCCAAGCATTTTAACCGAAGCTAAAATCAAACACATATACCAAAATACAAAGACAATGACAATTAATGAAATGATCATTAATCAAAAATTTCATTAATAACTCAAGTACACATCAAAGTTGGAGAGACTATAAACACTAGAAACTTGCATTATCATTCTGATATGCTCAAGAACCATACATTTGAAAAAATTTACTATCTAAACTCAAAGCATTAGCTAAAGACTCTAAACATATTCACAAGTTTTGTTCTTCATTTACACTCTTCCATTCTAGAATTCAACAAAAGACCTGCACAAATAACCTTGAATTCCCTTTTATAGAATAAGGGAGCAAAAATAAGCTTTAGGACAAATGTACACATGTCACATTATAATTGGATTGCTACAAGACATATTCCCTAGTTCAGTTATATTTACATCTTTTCAAAATGGAGGGAATACATAAGAGACAAAGATTATTTGTGTTTGTTGTAAGAGACAACTTTGCCTTCCAAAAACACATGTTAAAAAGAATAATCTTCTATGTTCTATCACGTCCATTCCATCAAGCAAGATGCCAAAAAGTTGTAAAGAAAAAAGTGAGCATCTCGGTCAATACTCCATAGCATCAACAACCAACTTTATCTATGAAACATATATTTTATACATTGAAATTTCTAAGGCAAGACCTAGACAATACTTGACCAATTATATATGTTTCCACATATTCACTTATAGACCCAATTGACCAAACAATATTCTTCTCCATTCTTCATATTCATCATTAGATGGGAATTGAAGTTGATGATCTCATCTAAATTTTTCCTATATAGAGAATACTTGGTCATTAAAAAATTAGATTCTTTGTCAAAATATTCTAGAAAGTTGATGATAAATGACAACTTTTCCAAACTGTCATTTAAAGCACTGATGTCAACTCCTTATCTCTCTAAGATAGATCTATTGCTTGTGTCATCAAGGAGTAATTTGCATGGACACTATTAAATTTACCTTGGATCTTCTTATTCAAATTCTTTAGGATAGTGCAAACAATCTTTGAGATGTTCTCATGCATTGTGTCTTGTACCTATTCCAACAACTTTTTATATGTTTCAACTTGTGAAAGGATTTGTTCTCTCGTAGGTACATTAGTAGAACTAGGACTTTCTTTTCTTGGGTCCTCTACTGAGAGTGGCTCTTGTCCCAAATTGTATGGCACTATTGCCAAAGCTTGACCTTGAGGGGAAGGTTGGGGAGATGCAATTGGGGAAGATGAAGGTGCATGGCTTGAGTTAGCATGAACTTGACATCTTTGTATTTCTTCTCGTTTCTTATAAAATTCCAACTCAGTCTCTAGCACAGTGACCTTTTGCTAACTATTGACATATTCATTAAGGAGATCATGGTACTTATTCTTGAAATCATTGCTTTCAATAGTAAGGTTTTCCACAATTGCTTTAGCAAACCCAACAACATTAATAGCCATATTGGCTACTTCCAAGGCTGGAGTATCAGCAATTCTCCTCACAAGAAACTACCCATTGAGATCTAATGGTTCAGTACTGGCTTGTTGGATCCCTAGGACAGTGACAGATTGAGCTAGTGCATCCCAATCTTCACTGAATGTAGACCCCCAAAGTTCCATATTTAACTCTTTATATGGTTCCATTAGGGGCCTTTCAACCCTTCCTATGGTATATAGAATAATGGCATTAGCAATATCCCATTATGGCAACAATAGCACACCACATTTCTTCACAATTTCCTTGCCATACTCAGTAGTAATATTTTGGAATCCTTCCTTCATAATGTTCCTTACATTAGCTTGAATGATAGCCTCAGGATGCTCCAAATGTGAACACCTCTTAGTGGCTACCTCCTTTGCATATTTTGTAGCTTTGGCTCTCCATAAAAAATATCTAAACACTAGTGTTTCAACAAAGGATTCATCTTCCATAAATTGCTTACAAGCCTCTAGCTTCAAATCATCAGCACTATTTAAACCACTAATATCAAGTTTTCCTAGCCTGAGGCTGCTTTTTTTGGAACTTGAGGAAATTTCCCCTATAGGGAGAGGCATTCCACATTTCATATCCTCAAGAGTGATAAGGATATCATCTTCATCTGTATCAGAATACTCAACCACTCCTCTTGCCTTTATCCTTTTCTTCTTGAGCAATGGATACTCTAATGGAGCAGGAATTCTTGGAGGTGAATCAAGATCAATTATAGTTGGGGGAACTTTCCTTGGAGGTGATGGGACTACACTTTCAAGAGAAGCTTCCCTTGATAGCTCAGAAATAGTGGGGGTTGGAAAAGTTTTTTCTTCATTCATTGATTTCTTCCTCCTAGAATAGATTTTTATTTTCTTAGGTGGTTGATAAGTGGGCTTTTCTTCTAATTGCACATCAATATCCTCTTCAACCACTCTTTTTTCTCACCTAACTAAAACTTCCTATTGGTCCCTTAACACACCAACTATATTTTCAAAATTGCTCATAACATACATGACCTGATTGTACTCATCTGGTATATGTGGTAAAGGATCATAATTGGGATCCTTTTTCTCAATCCTCCTAAACCAAATTATCAAAATCAAGATTCTTGGCCTTCCTTTAATCTTGTTCTAGAAAACTAGAAATTTTCTTGTTTACATGCTCAGGATAGCCGGTGATATTCATAAAAGTACCAAGCCTTTTATCTAACTTTAGTTTGGTAATGAAACCCTCAGGGTCATGATTCCTTGGGCATATAGTCTCCAACTTGTAATGCACTAGCAATTGTACTAGTTCCCTCCATGTTATTTTCACCATAACAAAATCAGCAAATGTTGTCCACTTTGGAAGGAATAATCCCTTCTTTTTTGTATCAAGTAGATGTGCTACCTGGGAAACTCCCAATTGCCTCATAATTTCAAGACACCCTATCCTTAATGGCACATCTCTTGGCAGGGCATAAGGATCTATGTTGGTGCCATATACTTTGAAGATTGTTTTATCAGGGTATAAAATCAAGTCTCCCTAATTATGACTCAAATTCAAATTAGGACTCAACTCCATAGATCTCAAGAATTCATGTATCTCTCTAGGAATTTTGGGTGGTTCATATATCAAGGACCTCTTCAGCTTTGACACAAAATCATTCCAAAACACCACATAATTAAAATTTTGGTCATCTTTTTCCAAAACCTGGGTCCAACATTGAACAGGAAAATCAACACCCTCTGCTCTCTTTTTCAAAGTTATGTCTTTTCTAAGAACCTTCTCCCCTTTATAAAAGAACATATGCATTAACAATGAGTACCACTAGAATTTCACCCACTCTTTTCCTTCTTTTAGCTCAACCAGGCCTTTGTGAATATTTTCTGCTAGGTATGTTTCATAATCATAAAATATGTTGTAAGCTAGGTGCTACAGATGTGTTTCCAGGTAACTCTACTCACTTTGCAATATGCCAAGTGGAGAAAAACCGATGACTTGGAAGAAAGAATGTATTGTCTTCTTAAAGTAACTAGAAAAATATCTCATTGGGAAGGGCTCAAGCTCCTTTTCACTAATCTTGATTTGTTTTCTACTCTTCCTAGTGCTAGTAGTAGTAGCATGTAAGGGAAACATCTTGTTCCTGTTGTGTATTTTTGTGTTCTCATGTTCCTTCCTAACAAGATCCATATCAAGGGGAATCAAATCTTTACTCCACTCATGCAGATTGAAAACACTTTCAATTTCTTTTTTGGTTATCCTTACCATTTCTTTTCCATATGAATATATCCTAATGACCCTAAAAACTTGGTCGTACCTTGAGGTAATATATTTTAGTAAATCAACATCCATATATACATTGGGAACCAATAATTTTCCCAAATATAGCATCCAAGGGTTACAAAGAGGAATCCCAAGGTTCCTATTTTGAAACCAATGCAGGAAGAGTTGCAATCTAGTATAAGGCAACTCGACATCCTTGATAAAACACTGCTTATCCAATACCTTATCTTTGACTTTCGGGCCTTGGAACAAGATCTTTTCATCTGGTTTCTTATTTGTAGAGGATGTCAATAGGTCAAGTACATCTTGGGAAAGTGTTCTAGATTGGGCTACAGGGACAACAGTTTGCACTTTGGGAGCCATGGGTATCGAAACAAATTTCAAGCAAACTAGGGTTTTGACAAAGGGGCCCCAAATACCAACCTCCTATTTCAAACCTAGGGTTCAATTTAGATGCTAATTCTAAAAAATCTTATGGAGCTATGACCCTTTTAAAAACAAAATTACCCTAGCCTTCAGTAATTAAAACAAAGCAATAAAACTTAGGCAATTGAAAGTGAATTAAAAGCCAAACCTAGTTAAGAAAGCTAGAATAAAGCATAAAATTGCATTTATTGGCACTTACAGCTTTCAATTGTGATAAACCCTAATGTTGGTTAGACTACACTTTACAATTCACCTCCTTCAATTCTTTGTATTGCTCCAAACATTTCCACGAACATCAATTGTGCAAGAGTTGGCTAGATACACACATTTTGAGTGGAACTTGACTGATTTTAGATGTCACCTCTACTATTATTGCTTTCTTGCATGAAGTGAAATCATTACAATGATTGTATTTACAATTTTGAATATACACCATTGATCTCTTGCTAAGGTGCTCACCTTAGATGACTCGAATTAAGCCAATTATATTTGAATTTCATTATTGTCCCACTCCGATCAGCTGGCCAATAAAGACATGCCAACTAGATCCTCCTTCATGCATTTCTGGGATCCACCTACCTATGGTAGTAGGACATACATGGAGACTTCTCACGAACATCATAACATTTAACAAGCTTTTATTTGAACTCCATGAGATGGTAGGGAATGGTGGTGATCAATTCTTTGCTTTTAATAATCATCGTCAATCATAAAACTTAGGCATTAGGCTGGAAAGTGATGGCTAGGTCCACACCTGTGATCAAACACGTGGAAGCATCTCGCAGACCATGAAAAAATTAAAGAGCCACCACTTAATACTTGCAAGTGAGCAAGGAACAACTCAAATTAAATCCCACAACCTAATGATCTTTAATCCTGCACATATAATAAAGTTAGTCATAAAAGAGGGCCATGACTAGGCTAATGACACTTTACCCTTAAGGTAGGATGAGTTAGACTCAATTCATTGGGATGAAATATTAAAACCCAACATTAGGAGAATTAAAACAATGATATGGAACCTAGCAACTGACAAACCTTAGTGGAAGGGGCTGGTAAAGAATGTTTACAATGGCTTAGGTTACAACTTAAATGGCCAACAACTAGACAGAGTAGGTCAATTGAAAATTAGAACACCCAAGGTTTAAAACATGAAAAATAGTAAAGGTAAGGGAACAAAGTTAAAACCCTAAACCCTACCTATGGGAAAGTATAATATGTTACCTCCAATAAAAATTTGAGCTCAAAATATCAAGAATTTTAGGAGTTCCATCAATGGCTCATGCTCGGGGACACTTACCCCTAGCGGGTATGGTGAGAAAAAGATCTCTTGGTGAAGTAGACCAACACAAAATAACTCAAAAAAGAACCAAGAGCTTACCCAAACAAGGCAAGAAGATGTAGAAAAAATAAAACAAGCCAAAGCTATGTACAACATTTATAGGACTATACAGTCTACATGGAAAATAACATATTTTAGGAGAAATAGGGTTTCAAGAACTATCCATGTACTGGAAGTTCTAGAAACTCACCTATAAGGGATTGCGATAAATAATAGTCTTCCCCATGTGTATCTGCAATCAAATAAGGCCCAAGCCATATGGGGTCAAACTTCTTGTGCTTTCCTTTATCTTCTAATCTTAGATTCCACATTAGAACCATAGATCCCACTTAAAATTTCCTTCCAATAGCCCTTTTTTCATATAAATGTTTAACCTCAAGCTACAAATTCTCATTTCTCTTATGCGATTCTCTTCTAGTTTCTTGAAGCTCAATCAACTCATCCATTCTATGTTGCATTGCATCACAAATATCAATATCATACTCTTGAACAAATTTATACATTTTTATCAAATTATTGTGTGGTATTCTTGCTTCCATTCCATTCACTAGGTTAAAGGGGGACTTTCCAATGGCTTTCTTTATAGTATTTCTTTTACCCATAATGCCAACTATAATTTTGAGTCCCAAGCCTTCTTATTTTTCTTGATTACCCATTTCTTGATCTTCATAAGGATCTTGTTATTAGAATCAGCTTTCCCATTCCCTTAGGGATGGTATGGGGATGAATAGGATATGTTTATACCATGTTGATTGCAGAAATCCATAAACTCCTCAGATCTGAAGCACATGACATTATCAAAGACAATCCTCTCTATGACACCAAACCTACTCAAAATATTATTCATCAAGAAATCTATAACTAGTTTACTGGTTGCACTCCTTGTAGGGATAACTTCAATCCACTTTGTGAAATAGTCGATTGCAACCAAAATCTAGGCATGTCCACTAGATTTCACAGACATATCTCCTATCAAGTCAATGCCCCACTGTTAGAAAAGGGTTGGTGCTGACACTGGTCTGAGGGGTAAATTTCCTGAGAAATTTATCTTTCCTATGAATCTCTGGCAACCATCACATTTCTTAACATATCTATGACAATCCTTGAATACTATAGGCCACGAAAATCCTTCCTTTAGTATCTTAGGAGCAGTTGTTTTGGCCATGTAATGGCCTCCAAAATCTCCTTTATGGATCTTAGTCAAAAGGTCTTCTGCTTGGTCACCATCCACACATTTGAGAAGCACTCCCTCAGGGCTCCACCACCAGATCTTGCCATCATTGATAACATATTTGATTGTGTGTAGCTTTAAAGTTCTCCTCTCCTTATTTGGCATGCCTTTAGGACATTGCATGGTTTGCAAGTACTCTACTATTCTCCTATAACACCCACAAGTTTGCATATCACATATAGGTGCAACATTTTCATGTTGAACTTGATTTATCTGATTGGCCTCTGTGTTTATCTCAGGCCTTAGCTTGGCTAGACCTTGGCCTCTTACTAGCTTGGTGATCTAAATTTCAATGTTTAACTCCTGAATTCTGTTGATCTACCTACACCAGCACCCTATAGTCTCATGTTGGGTGAAAATATCTTTCACTACAACTATTGGGACATATGCTACAACTATAGCCCCATTTAGATATGGCTTGAAGTTCTTTACAACCTTCATCAGGGTGTATTCTTACTTTTATGTGACATCATACTTAATTTTAGTAGCCTACAATGACTTTCTAAAGAAGGCAATTGGCTGCTCAAAACCCTCATCATTCTTTTGTAACAAAACTCTTTCTACTGTGTGGAAAGAAGAAAAGGTAAAAAGTTGAAATGGTTTAGAATAATCTAGAGACTTAAGGACATGTGCTTCTTTAATTGCATCCTTTATGTCTTGGAAAGCCTTAGTAGGTTCTTCTATCCAAGATACTTTCTATCCCTTTTTCAAAATCCTAGAAATGGGTCAAACAATTTCAACAAAATTGGTAACGAATCTCCTCACAAAGTTAATCTATCTAAAAACTAACTGAATTCCTTTTACATTCCTGGGTTGTGAAATCTTGTCAATGGTTGTTACTCATTCAGGATCAATCCTAACTCCATCCTTTGAAATATGAGTCCAAGAAGCTTTCCCTTAACTCCAAAGGAACACTTTTTGGGATTCAAAGAGATCCTATATTCCAGAGCTATAAGGAAAATCTTCTTTAAATGAGAAAAATGGTCTTCTTCTTTCTTACTATGGGTAGTAAGATCATCTAGGTAAATAGCAAGAAACAAATTTAGGAAATTAGCAAAAGCCACATCCATGGCTCTTTGGAAAGTAGCACAAGAATTTATCAAGCCAAACGACCTCCTCACATATACGTATGTCCCCCATGGTGTTGTAAATGCTATTTTATATTGTTCTGACTCTCTTACCATAACTTGGTTGTAAATAGAAAACCCATCCATCATGGAAAGAAGCTCGCACCTGGTGACTTTTTGTAGCATTTCCTCCATATTGGGTAGAGGGTAATTTTCCTTTAAATATGCAACATTGAGGTTCCTGAAGTCTACTCATAGCCTAATATCACCATTCTTTTTCCTAACAAGAAATAAGTTTGATACCCAAGATGAATTCTTGATTGGCTTGATGATCTCAACATCACTCAGCTTTGTAAGTTCTTCTTGCATCTTCGGTTGTAAACTAGGATTTATCGACCTTTGTTTCTGCATGAAAGGCTTTGCATTTGGCTTCAATGGTATTTCAAGCTGGAACAAGTCCTCTCTATAGGCCTTCAAATCATCATAGGACCAGGAAAATACATGCCTATAGTTTCTTAGCAGAGCAATCAACATTGTCCTCACATGGGGCTTCATCTTTTTTCCTATATACACCAAGCTCTTAGGTGCATTATCTATCCCAAGATTAATATCTTCTAGTTATTCTTTGTGAGAAGTGGTTTGCTTGACATTTTCTTTTTCTGAGCTGTAAAAGATCCTTTCTAGTGCGACCAATCCTTTGGGAATTATGTTTGTCTTTCGCTGCATTATTTAATTCCCAAATAGTGTTTCCTTTCCATCAACCTTGACCATATATGAGCCAAAGTCAATTTCTAACTTCCATATTGGTCTATACAATGCAAGAATCTCAAGATGTCATTATCATCATTGAATAGTTGCCAGTTGCAGATGTTGTCAGGTACTGTTGGCCATGTTTGTACCTCTCTGTGTGAGACACCATCAAAAGTGACAATCTAGCTTAACTGCAATGTTAGCTAGCAAATTAGCTCTAAAATTTTGTCCTCTTTCTATCCAGTCAATGCTAAAGGAATCAAAATTCTCAATTGTATCCTAGACTTCATTTTGGTATTGCCTAAGTCTTTTGTCCTTAGTAACAATAGTTCATAGTTCATAGTCCCCCAACACACTTAAAGAATTAATACCATGTTTAGAAGCCACTTTCAATCTAAGTAACAGAGCTTCATACTCAACAACATTGTTTGTACAAGCAAATTGTAGCAAGAAAGAGTACTTAAATGTATTACCTTGTGGGGATATGAGTATGAATCTAGCTCCCGAGCCTTCCTTTGAACATGCCCCATCAAAATACATAGTCCACAGGGCATCCTCTTGTTGTGTTTCCATGACTTCTTTGGCAATTGGTGCGGCCTTAACTTCTTCTTCTTCCTACTTCAACTTTTCCACTTGAAAGGTATCCAAACTAGTATCTACAAAGTTAATTATTGTTGGCTCCTTAGGATCTTCTATGTGTTCAATCATGTGACGAAACCTTGGTTCTCTTGCAAGTTTTACATCTTTTTGATCAATTGAAAAGGTTGCAGATGATAAGTCACATTGGATAATCCCACCCATGGAAGCACTCCAATGTCTTGATAATACCATCCCATAAGTTGGTGGGATGTCCACTACTATGATTCTCATGAACAACTCCTTCTTAGGGTGAGCTACCAATCTATATGGAACTTTGTTGATCACCCCTATAACAAGTACTTCATTGGAATCCATTGTATAGAACTTTACATATGTACTGTTAACATTCAAGCCCATTTTGTCCATGATTTTTAATGGCATTACATTACAGGAGACTCTTGACACTATCATAAAATTTCTCAATAGCTTACCATCAATGAGAAAGCTCAAGTAAAATGGGTTGACTTGGTTTGGATTGGTAGTAATAGTAGTTCCTAAATATATCTTGAGATTCTCATTGATCCTTTCCTTAGCCTCAACATTCTTTTATTGGCTTGTGCTTGCTTCAAGTTGATTAGGTATTACTTTTTCCTTTGCACCTATTGAAATGCTATTGATAAATGCAATAGTCTTGTTCTTATGCTCATCTATTCTCAACATTTCTAGGAATAGGATTGTAACTCTCACTTGAGACAACACGTGAAACATATCCACTAGAGAATAATTTGGTAATTCAAGGAGTACAAATTCTATAGGAATTATTTTCTCACCTTGTTCTTGAACCTTTTTAGCACTGGGTTTCACATCTTTGGCCTTTTCAGCTTGAAGAGAAGTTTCACCATTATTTTTTACTTTAGTGCCTTTTTGACCCAAATTCTTATCTCTCGGCTTCTTTAGGATTTATCTCTTCCTTTTTGTTATCCATTTTTGTTCCCTTGTTTGCTGCACTGATCTCTTTGACAAAGATGTTTTCTAGGGTACCTTGCTTACCACTTATATTCTGGTTCCTTAAAACAATTTCCTTTCTAGCCTTGGCCTTCTCAACTAGTGCAATAGTGTACCTATCAATTTCCTCATTTGTGGGGTTTCTCAGGGAAAATTCATTTGATTCTAGAGTGTAAACCCTACAATCATTTTTTTCTTCATCCACAAATATCTGCTAATGATAAGAACTCTCCTCCTATCTTTGAATATCTACATCATCTTTGTTTGGCTCATCATTTGAGGAGTACTCCTCACAATCAAGATCTGATCTGGTCATGAGTACATTAGTGGTTTCATCACGATTTGGAAAAGAATCAGATTCCTCTTTTAGATTATCCCTCGATCCTTCAAGCTGACATTATACAATACATTTTTGTGAGGAGTGTGGAATTCCAAAAACCATACACCAAGGTAAATCTTCAGCAACATTGTTAGAATGTTTTTGTAGAGGATCTGGTGTACCCTAAGTATTCTTTTGATTATTATTAACTAGCTTCCCATTATGTTGGCTGGTATGATATGGGTAATCCTACAGTCTGGGAGGCCTTTCATTCCTCTGAAACTGAGGCTTATCATTGTTGGCTACTTTTTGTACCAGACTAAGAATATGGTCTAGTTTTTCATTAGGGATCCTGCAGCTTTAAATTCCTTCTCATTCTAAGCTTTGGGATTCTTCAAGGGCTTACGGTCATCCCTTATTCCAACTTTTCAAGATGCCCTTCTATTGTTTTCAATATTCACTGCCATATTGTAAGCTTCCCTTAAAGATAATGGATTCTTGTCCTTGAGCAAGTAACACATCTTTGAATCATATGCACTACAATACACAACTAAACATGCTCTTCCATTTGGCCTCAAGGATGCAAAAACCTTGTTCATTTCCTTTTAGAACCTTACATTAAGCTTAGTTTCCATTTTGTTGTGCCCTTTTGTGATATTATTGAAGTCATTCAATCTAAAGCATGGATCAATCTAATCCAAATATTGTTCTTAGAAGATTTGAAAGAATGAATCCTTAGAATCAATGCTTGCATCTAGCAAGCTCCTATACTAGTCCCTTGCATCTTCTATTAGAGACTGCATGAAATATTTCATAGCCACATCCTCATCCCACAATTCAAAGTCTTCTATAAAGCTTTGAAAAGATTTCAGGTGGTCCTCACCACTGAGAGCATTGTTGCCAGAAAATTTGGGCACATGCTTCCTAGCATTATTTGGCACCAGATTCAGATACCCTGGGATGTTTTAAAAACACAACTATCTATACTTATCAGTGTGTAGCAGTATCCTCCCAGTAGGTACCTCATCCTCATCTTGGCCATCATGATCCCCCCTCTAGTCATTATTATTTCCAGACCTTCTATATTGTCAATTATGTTGATCATTGAAGCAAACAGTTATGGCCTTATCCTCTGGTTGTGAGGAATGAACTAGAGGGATTTCTAGTAGATGATAATTTTTCATTTATATGGGGACTTGAGGATGATTTGTGGGCTTGAGGACTCTGGGTGTCAAGGAAAGGATCCTTCAATGTGGACTATAAGAAACCCAATTTCCTCTTCATCTCTTTATTTATAGTGAGTAACTCCATCTCCTTCATTTTCCTATCCAATTGTTCATTTTATTTCATCAATTTATCCAACAGTGGAACAAAATTAGCTTCTAGTGTTTCTTTCTTGGAGGGACCTATCTCATTATTTTTTATTCTCTCATTTTATTTTCTCTCTCCCATAGGCTATTTTCCTTTATCATCATTATGGGACTCACGATTTATATTCTTGGGAGGGGCGTCAACTGGGATAGAGGTTTTTTCAATAGTGTTAGTCTATGAATTTGTAGCAACATTATCAACAGAGGAAACTATAGGGATCTTTGAAATAATTTATTGCACAATAAGGCTATTTTTTTGGGCAGCTTGAGTCACCATCTTATCCAATGCTTCCATTTCCTCAACCTTTCTTCTCAACATATCCCTATGCATCATGACTTCCCTTATCCTTTTCTCTTTTTCCTCATTCCTCTTTTTTGTATTCTCATTGCATTTTGAGGTTCTCTCTGTGAGAAATTTCATATCTCTAAGGACTTCTTCCTCTAGTAGAGTAGAATCTCTATTAGATGCTACTATAGGCTCATCTAAATTGGGAGCATCAATTTGGGAATACTCATCATCTCTAGTTAGTAAGCTGAAAGGAAGGGGAATATATGAGTGGGAAGTTGGGGTTAATTACCCTTGAGCTCTAGTGCATCTAGCACTAGCATTTTCTCTCTTTATTTGGTCTCTTTCCCTCCTTTCCTTGGCTTTCATGCTAGGGTTTTAATGGTGTTCATCTACAACAGACTTCATAAAAACTTCTCCTATCTCGGTGGAAGTACTATCACTAAAATCCAACAAATTTTTTTCACACTCTGAAATAGAACTAGAATCAATTTCACGTTCAAGGGTGGAATGAGGAGTGGAATTACCTTTTATGCTTCCTTTGATTTTATCCATTTCCCACATAATTTCATCTTCCTAGGTAATTCACCTTCCAACTTCTACTCTAGATGCTTCTTCATATGGCCTCATGTTCCTCTCATTTGTACTTGGATCTTCTTTATGTCCATTAACCTTTTTTATTTCTTTTTCTTCTTCTTCCCTACTTCTTTGATTTCCTTAAACATCAGCTCACACTAGTGCAAAGACTATAGAGAGGGAAATCTAATATTATTTTGGTAAAATAGATGACAATGGTTTAAGCAATACTTAGCAAACATTTCAAATTGATTGAATCTATAAGTAAATACTACCATATAACCTACTAATCTATGATAAGGAATTTTAGATGACCAATAATTGTATAGCTTACATCCCCAGCAGAGTCACCACTTTGTTGGTTGTTTTGAACAAACCAATTAGATCTCGACAGATACCTATAAGTTTTCCAAACTCAATTGTCGAATACCTACAAGATAAGTGGCCAACAAATGAGATATAGCACCACTTGCTTAATCTCTTGCACTCCATGCTTTGCATAACCTAGGAGGGTGGTCCTACAATGAAAATTATATAACTCTTATAAACATCTGACATATACATTGCATAATTAAGCAGATTTATTCTCATGGATGACTAAGGAGATGAAATCCTTCAATAAATTGGAATTTACTTGAATGAATTATGTATGTGCAGTCGAGAATACCAAAAAACACCAACCACATCAAAATAAAGATTGATCTAAAATTATTTTAAAGATGTTCTTAAGCCAAGTGATCAGAACCATGAGAAATACTTGTAACGATTAGGATCAGTGCCATTATCTATGGGCTAGGAGTCAAAAGCAAATTTAAATGCAAGGTATATTTAATCCCGAACATCCATGACCTTAGTGAGACTACTTTGTAATTCACAAATCTATAATCAGGTTCTAAGACTTCTTATTAGATCCAATTATCCTACACATGAATTTATGATTTGATCTAAGCATTTTAACTTATCCTTTGAACCAAAGCTAAAATAAAAACATATACCAAAATAAAAAGACAATCACAATTAATGAAATGATCGTTGATTAGAATTTTCATTAATAATTCAAGTATAGATCAAAGTTGGAGAGACTATGTACTGTTAACATTCAAGCCCATTTTGTCCATGATTTTTACTAGCATTACATTACAGGAGAGTCTTGACACTATCATAAAATTTCTCAATAGCTTACCATCAACGAGAAAGCTCAAGTAAAATGGGTTGACTTGGTTTGGATTGGTAGTAATAGTAGTTCCTAAATATATCTTGAGATTCTCATTGATCCTTTCCTTAGCCTCAACATTCTTTTATTGGCTTGTGCTTGCTTCAAGTTGATTAGGTATTACTTTTTCCTTTGCACCTATTGAAATGCTATTGATAAATGCAATAGTCTTGTTCTTATGCTCATCTATTCTCAACATTTCTAGGAATAGGATTGTAACTCTCACTTGAGACAACACGTGAAACATATCCACTAGAGAATAATTTGGTAATTCAAGGAGTACAAATTCTATAGGAATTATTTTCTCACCTTGTTCTTGAACCTTTTTAGCACTGGGTTTCACATCTTTGGCCTTTTCAGCTTGAAGAGAAGTTTCACCATTATTTTTTACTTTAGTGCCTTTTTTGACCCAAATTCTTATCTCTCTGGCTTCTTTAGGATTTATCTCTTCCTTTTTGTTATCCATTTTTGTTCCCTTGTTTGCTGCACTGATCTCTTTGACAAAGATGTTTTCTAGGGTACCTTGCTTACCACTTATATTCTGGTTCCTTAAAACAATTTCCTTTCTAGCCTTGGCCTTCTCAACTAGTGCAATAGTGTACCTATCAATTTCCTCATTTGTGGGTTTTTCAGGAAAATTCATTTGACTCTAGAGTGTAAACCCTACAATAATTTTGTTCTTCATCCATAAATATCTGTTGATGATAAAAACTCTCCTCATATATTTGAATATCCACATCATCTTTGTTTGGATCATCATTTGAGGAGTAATCCTCACAATCAAGATCTGATCTGGTCATTAGTAAATTAGTGGTTCCATCCTGATTTGGAAAAGAATCATATTTCTCTTGATTATCCTACGATCCTTCAACTGACATTGCTACAACACATTGTTGTGAGGAGTGTGGCATTCCACAAACCATACACCAAAGTAAATCTTCAAAAACATTGGTAGAATGTTTTTGTAGAGGGTTTTGTGTACCCTAAGTATTATTTTGATTATTATTATTAACTAGCTTCCCATTATGCTAACTGGTATGATATGGGTAATCTTACAGTCTAGGAGGCCTTTCATTGCTTTGAAACTGAGGCTTATCATTGTTGGCTACTTTTTGTACCAGACTAAGAATATGGTCTAGTTTTTCATTAGGGATCCTGCAGCTTTAAATTCCTTCTCATTCTAAGCTTTGGGATTCTTCAAGGGCTTAGGTTCATCCCTTCTTCCAACTTTGTAAGATCCCCTTCTATTGTTTTCAATATTCACTGCCATCTTGTAAGATTCCCTTAAAGACAATAGATTCTTGTCCCTGAGCAAGTAACACATATTTGAATTGTATGAATTACAATACACAACTAAACATGCTCTTCCATTTGGCCTCAAGGATGCAAAAACCTTGTTCATTTCCTTTTAGAACCTTACATTAAGCTTAGTTTCCATTTTGTTGTGCCCTTTTGTGATATTATTGAAGTCATTCAATCTAAAGCATGGATCAATCTAATCCAAATATTGTTCTTAGAAGATTTGAAAGAATGAATCCTTAGAATCAATGCTTGCATCTAGCAAGCTCCTATACTAGTCCCTTGCATCTTCTATTAGAGACTGCATGAAATATTTCATAGCCACATCCTCATCCCACAATTCAAAGTCTTCTATAAAGCTTTGAAAAGATTTCAGGTGGTCCTCACCACTGAGAGCATTGTTGCCAGAAAATTTGGGCACATGCTTCCTAGCATTATTTGGCACCAGATTCAGATACCCTGGGATGTTTTAAAAACACAACTATCTATACTTATCAGTGTGTAGCAGTATCCTCCCAGTAGGTACCTCATCCTCATCTTGGCCATCATGATCCCCCCTCTAGTCATTATTATTTCCAGACCTTCTATATTGTCAATTATGTTGATCATTGAAGCAAACAGTTATGGCCTTATCCTCTGGTTGTGAGGAATGAACTAGAGGGATTTCTAGTAGATGATAATTTTTCATTTATATGGGGACTTGAGGATGATTTGTGGGCTTGAGGACTCTGGGTGTCAAGGAAAGGATCCTTCAATGTGGACTATAAGAAACCCAATTTCCTCTTCATCTCTTTATTTATAGTGAGTAACTCCATCTCCTTCATTTTCCTATCCAATTGTTCATTTTATTTCATCAATTTATCCAACAGTGGAACAAAATTAGCTTCTAGTGTTTCTTTCTTGGAGGGACCTATCTCATTATTTTTTATTCTCTCATTTTATTTTCTCTCTCCCATAGGCTATTTTCCTTTATCATCATTATGGGACTCACGATTTATATTCTTGGGAGGGGCGTCAACTGGGATAGAGGTTTTTTCAATAGTGTTAGTCTATGAATTTGTAGCAACATTATCAACAGAGGAAACTATAGGGATCTTTGAAATAATTTATTGCACAATAAGGCTATTTTTTTGGGCAGCTTGAGTCACCATCTTATCCAATGCTTCCATTTCCTCAACCTTTCTTCTCAACATATCCCTATGCATCATGACTTCCCTTATCCTTTTCTCTTTTTCCTCATTCCTCTTTTTTGTATTCTCATTGCATTTTGAGGTTCTCTCTGTGAGAAATTTCATATCTCTAAGGACTTCTTCCTCTAGTAGAGTAGAATCTCTATTAGATGCTACTATAGGCTCATCTAAATTGGGAGCATCAATTTGGGAATACTCATCATCTCTAGTTAGTAAGCTGAAAGGAAGGGGAATATATGAGTGGGAAGTTGGGGTTAATTACCCTTGAGCTCTAGTGCATCTAGCACTAGCATTTTCTCTCTTTATTTGGTCTCTTTCCCTCCTTTCCTTGGCTTTCATGCTAGGGTTTTAATGGTGTTCATCTACAACAGACTTCATAAAAACTTCTCCTATCTCGGTGGAAGTACTATCACTAAAATCCAACAAATTTTTTTCACACTCTGAAATAGAACTAGAATCAATTTCACGTTCAAGGGTGGAATGAGGAGTGGAATTACCTTTTATGCTTCCTTTGATTTTATCCATTTCCCACATAATTTCATCTTCCTAGGTAATTCACCTTCCAACTTCTACTCTAGATGCTTCTTCATATGGCCTCATGTTCCTCTCATTTGTACTTGGATCTTCTTTATGTCCATTAACCTTTTTTATTTCTTTTTCTTCTTCTTCCCTACTTCTTTGATTTCCTTAAACATCAGCTCACACTAGTGCAAAGACTATAGAGAGGGAAATCTAATATTATTTTGGTAAAATAGATGACAATGGTTTAAGCAATACTTAGCAAACATTTCAAATTGATTGAATCTATAAGTAAATACTACCATATAACCTACTAATCTATGATAAGGAATTTTAGATGACCAATAATTGTATAGCTTACATCCCCAGCAGAGTCACCACTTTGTTGGTTGTTTTGAACAAACCAATTAGATCTCGACAGATACCTATAAGTTTTCCAAACTCAATTGTCGAATACCTACAAGATAAGTGGCCAACAAATGAGATATAGCACCACTTGCTTAATCTCTTGCACTCCATGCTTTGCATAACCTAGGAGGGTGGTCCTACAATGAAAATTATATAACTCTTATAAACATCTGACATATACATTGCATAATTAAGCAGATTTATTCTCATGGATGACTAAGGAGATGAAATCCTTCAATAAATTGGAATTTACTTGAATGAATTATGTATGTGCAGTCGAGAATACCAAAAAACACCAACCACATCAAAATAAAGATTGATCTAAAATTATTTTAAAGATGTTCTTAAGCCAAGTGATCAGAACCATGAGAAATACTTGTAACGATTAGGATCAGTGCCATTATCTATGGGCTAGGAGTCAAAAGCAAATTTAAATGCAAGGTATATTTAATCCCGAACATCCATGACCTTAGTGAGACTACTTTGTAATTCACAAATCTATAATCAGGTTCTAAGACTTCTTATTAGATCCAATTATCCTACACATGAATTTATGATTTGATCTAAGCATTTTAACTTATCCTTTGAACCAAAGCTAAAATAAAAACATATACCAAAATAAAAAGACAATCACAATTAATGAAATGATCGTTGATTAGAATTTTCATTAATAATTCAAGTATAGATCAAAGTTGGAGAGACTATGTACTGTTAACATTCAAGCCCATTTTGTCCATGATTTTTACTAGCATTACATTACAGGAGAGTCTTGACACTATCATAAAATTTCTCAATAGCTTACCATCAACGAGAAAGCTCAAGTAAAATGGGTTGACTTGGTTTGGATTGGTAGTAATAGTAGTTCCTAAATATATCTTGAGATTCTCATTGATCCTTTCCTTAGCCTCAACATTCTTTTATTGGCTTGTGCTTGCTTCAAGTTGATTAGGTATTACTTTTTCCTTTGCACCTATTGAAATGCTATTGATAAATGCAATAGTCTTGTTCTTATGCTCATCTATTCTCAACATTTCTAGGAATAGGATTGTAACTCTCACTTGAGACAACACGTGAAACATATCCACTAGAGAATAATTTGGTAATTCAAGGAGTACAAATTCTATAGGAATTATTTTCTCACCTTGTTCTTGAACCTTTTTAGCACTGGGTTTCACATCTTTGGCCTTTTCAGCTTGAAGAGAAGTTTCACCATTATTTTTTACTTTAGTGCCTTTTTTGACCCAAATTCTTATCTCTCTGGCTTCTTTAGGATTTATCTCTTCCTTTTTGTTATCCATTTTTGTTCCCTTGTTTGCTGCACTGATCTCTTTGACAAAGATGTTTTCTAGGGTACCTTGCTTACCACTTATATTCTGGTTCCTTAAAACAATTTCCTTTCTAGCCTTGGCCTTCTCAACTAGTGCAATAGTGTACCTATCAATTTCCTCATTTGTGGGGTTTCTCAGGGAAAATTCATTTGATTCTAGAGTGTAAACCCTACAATCATTTTTTTCTTCATCCACAAATATCTGCTAATGATAAGAACTCTCCTCCTATCTTTGAATATCTACATCATCTTTGTTTGGCTCATCATTTGAGGAGTACTCCTCACAATCAAGATCTGATCTGGTCATGAGTACATTAGTGGTTTCATCCTGATTTGGAAAAGAATCAGATTCCTCTTTTAGATTATCCTACGATCCTTCAACTGACATTATACAATACATTTTTGTGAGGAGTGTGGAATTCCAAAAACCATACACCAAGGTAAATCTTCAGCAACATTGTTAGAATGTTTTTGTAGAGGATCTGGTGTACCCTAAGTATTCTTTTGATTATTATTAACTAGCTTCCCATTATGTTGGCTGGTATGATATGGGTAATCCTACAGTCTGGGAGGCCTTTCATTCCTCTGAAACTGAGGCTTATCATTGTTGGCTACTTTTTGTACCAGACTAAGAATATGGTCTAGTTTTTCATTAGGGATCCTGCAGCTTTAAATTCCTTCTCATTCTAAGCTTTGGGATTCTTCAAGGGCTTACGGTCATCCCTTATTCCAACTTTTCAAGATGCCCTTCTATTGTTTTCAATATTCACTGCCATATTGTAAGCTTCCCTTAAAGATAATGGATTCTTGTCCTTGAGCAAGTAACACATCTTTGAATCATATGCACTACAATACACAACTAAACATGCTCTTCCATTTGGCCTCAAGGATGCAAAAACCTTGTTCATTTCCTTTTAGAACCTTACATTAAGCTTAGTTTCCATTTTGTTGTGCCCTTTTGTGATATTATTGAAGTCATTCAATCTAAAGCATGGATCAATCTAATCCAAATATTGTTCTTAGAAGATTTGAAAGAATGAATCCTTAGAATCAATGCTTGCATCTAGCAAGCTCCTATACTAGTCCCTTGCATCTTCTATTAGAGACTGCATGAAATATTTCATAGCCACATCCTCATCCCACAATTCAAAGTCTTCTATAAAGCTTTGAAAAGATTTCAGGTGGTCCTCACCACTGAGAGCATTGTTGCCAGAAAATTTGGGCACATGCTTCCTAGCATTATTTGGCACCAGATTCAGATACCCTGGGATGTTTTAAAAACACAACTATCTATACTTATCAGTGTGTAGCAGTATCCTCCCAGTAGGTACCTCATCCTCATCTTGGCCATCATGATCCCCCCTCTAGTCATTATTATTTCCAGACCTTCTATATTGTCAATTATGTTGATCATTGAAGCAAACAGTTATGGCCTTATCCTCTGGTTGTGAGGAATGAACTAGAGGGATTTCTAGTAGATGATAATTTTTCATTTATATGGGGACTTGAGGATGATTTGTGGGCTTGAGGACTCTGGGTGTCAAGGAAAGGATCCTTCAATGTGGACTATAAGAAACCCAATTTCCTCTTCATCTCTTTATTTATAGTGAGTAACTCCATCTCCTTCATTTTCCTATCCAATTGTTCATTTTATTTCATCAATTTAACAAATGAAAATAATTAGCTTCTAGTGTTTCTTTCTTGGAGGGACCTATCTCATTATTTTTTATTCCCTCATTTTATTTTCTCTCTCCCATAGGCTATTTTCCTTTATCATCATTATGGGACTCATGATTTGTATTCTTGGGAGGGGGTCAACTGGGATAGAGGTTTTTCATAGTGTTAGTCTATGAATTTGTAGCAACATTATCAGAGGAAACTAAGGGATCTTTGCAACAATTTCTTTGCAACAATAAGGCAATTTTTGGGCAGCTTGAGTCACCATCTTATCCAATGCTTCCATTTCCTCAACCTTTCTTCTCAACATATCCCTATGCATCATGACTTCCCTTATCCTTTTCTCTTTTCCTCATTCCCTTTTGTATTCTCATTGCATTTTGAGGTTCTCTCTGGAGAAATTTCATATCTCTAAGGACTTCTTCCTCTAGTAGAGTAGAATCTCTATTAGATGCTACTATAGGCTCATCTAAATTGGGAGCATCAATTTGGGAATACTCATCATCCTAGTTAGTAAGCTGAAAGGAAGGGGAATATATGAGTGGGAAGTTGGGGTTAATTACCCTTGAGCTCTAGTGCATCTAGCACTAGCATTTTCTCTTTATTTGGTCTCTTTCCCTCCTTTCCTTGGCTTTCATGCTAGGGTTTTAATGGTGTTCATCTACAACAGACTTCATAAAAACTTCTCCTATCTCGGTGGAAGTACTATCACTAAAATCCAACAAATTTTTTTCACACTCTGAAATAGAACTAGAATCAAATTTCACGTTCAAGGGTGGAATGAGGAGTGGATTACCTTTTATGCTTCCTTTGCTTTTATCCATTTCCCACATAATTTCATCTTCCTAGGTAATTCACCTTCCAACTTCTACTCTAGATGCTTCTTCATATGGCCTCATGTTCCTCTCATTTGTACTTGGATCTTCTTTATGTCCATTAACCTTTTTTATTTCTTTTTCTTCTTCTTCCCTACTTCTTTGATTTCCTTAAACATCAGCTCACACTAGTGCAAAGACTATAGAGAGGGAAATCTAATATTATTTTGGTAAAATAGATGACAATGGTTTAAGCAATACTTAGCAAACATTTCAAATTGATTGAATCTATAAGTAAATACTACCATATAACCTACTAATCTATGATAAGGAATTTTAGATGACCAATAATTGTATAGCTTACATCCCCAGCAGAGTCACCACTTTGTTATTGTTTTGAACAAAACCAATTAGATCTCGACAGATACCTATATAAGTTTTCCAAACTCAATTGTCGAATACCTACAAGATAAGTGGCCAACAAAATGAGATATAGCACCACTTGCTTAATCTCTTGCACTCCATGCTTTGCATAACCTAGGAGGGTGGTCCACAATGAAAATTATATAACTCTTATAAACATCTGACATATACATTGCATAATTAAGCAGATTTATTCTCATGGATGACTAAGGAGATGAAATCCTTCAATAAATTGGAATTTACTTGAATGAATTATGTATGTGCAGTCGAGAATACCAAAAAACACCAACCACATCAAAATAAAGATTGATCTAAAATTATTTTAAAGATGTTCTTAAGCCAAGTGATCAGAACCATGAGAAATACTTGTAACGATTAGGATCAGTGCCATTATCTATGGGCTAGGAGTCAAAAGCAAATTTAAATGCAAGGTATATTTAATCCCGAACATCCATGACCTTAGTGAGACTACTTTGTAATTCACAAATCTATAATCAGGTTCTAAGACTTCTTATTAGATCCAATTATCCTACACATGAATTTATGATTTGATCTAAGCATTTTAACTTATCCTTTGAACCAAAGCTAAAATAAAAACATATACCAAAATAAAAAGACAATCACAATTAATGAAATGATCGTTGATTAGAATTTTCATTAATAATTCAAGTATAGATCAAAGTTGGAGAGACTATGTACTGTTAACATTCAAGCCCATTTTGTCCATGATTTTTACTAGCATTACATTACAGGAGAGTCTTGACACTATCATAAAATTTCTCAATAGCTTACCATCAACGAGAAAGCTCAAGTAAAATGGGTTGACTTGGTTTGGATTGGTAGTAATAGTAGTTCCTAAATATATCTTGAGATTCTCATTGATCCTTTCCTTAGCCTCAACATTCTTTTATTGGCTTGTGCTTGCTTCAAGTTGATTAGGTATTACTTTTTCCTTCGCACCTATGGCAATGCTATTGATAAATGCAATAGTCTTGTTCTTATGCTCATCTATTCTCATCATTTCTAGGAATGGGATTGTAACTCTCACTTGAGACAACACGTGAAACATATCCACTAGAGAATAATTTGGTAATTCAAGGAGTACAAATTCTATAGGAATTATTTTCTCACCTTGTTCTTGAACCTTTTTAGCACTGGGTTTCACATCTTTGGCCTTTTCAGCTTGAAGAGAAGTTTCACCATTATTTTTTACTTTAGTGCCTTTTTTGGCCCAAATTCTTATCTCTCTGGCTTCTTTAGGATTTATCTCTTCCTTTTTGTTATCTATTTTTGTTCCCTTGTTTGCTGCATTGATCTCTTTGACAAAGATGTTTTCTAGGGTACCTTGCTTACCACTTATATTCTGGTTCCTTAAAACAATTTCCTTTCTAGCCTTGGCCTTCTCAACTAGTGCAATAGTGTACCTATCAATTTCCTCATTTGTGGGGTTTCTCAAGGAAAATTCATTTGATTCTAGAGTGTAAACCCTACAATCATTTTGTTCTTCATCCACAAATATCTGCTAATGATAAGAACTCTCCTCTTATCTTTGAATATCTATATCATCTTTGTTTGGCTCATCATCTGAGGAGTACTCCTCACAATCAAGATCTGATCTGGTCATGAGTACATTATTGGTTTCATCCTGATTTGGAAAAGAATCAAATTCCTCTTTTCGATTATCCTATGATCCTTCAACTGACATTACTACAATACATTTGTGTGAGGAGTGTGGAATTCCAAAAACCATACACCAAGGTAAATCTTCAGCAACATTGTTAGAATGTTTTTGTAGAGGATCTGGTGTACCCTAAGTATTCTTTTGATTATTATTAACTAGCTTCCCATTATGTTGGCTGGTATGATATAGGTAATCCTACACTCTGGGAGGCCTTTCATTCCTCTGAAACTGAGGCTTATCATTGTTGGCTACTTTTTGTACCAGACTAAGAATATGGTCTAGTTTTTCATTAGGGATCCTGCAGCTTTAAATTCCTTCTCATTCTAAGCTTTGGGATTCTTCAAGGGCTTAGGGTCATCCCTTATTCCAACTTTTCAAGATGCCCTTCTATTGTTTTCAATATTCACTACCATATTGTAAGCTTCCCTTAAAGATAATGGATTCTTGTCCTTGAGCAAGTAACACATCTTTGAATCGTATGCATTACAATACACAACTAAACATGCTCTTCCATTTGGCCTCAAGGATGCAAAAACCTTGTTCATTTCCTTTTAGAACCTTACATTAAGCTTAGTTTCCATTTTTTTTTCCCTTTTGTGATATTATTGAAGTCATTCAATCTAAAGCATGGATCAATCTAATCCCAATATTGTTCTTAGAAGATTTGAAAGAATGAATCCTTAGAATCAATGCTTTCATCTAGCAAGCTCCTATACCAGTCCCTTGCATCTTCTATTAGAGACTACATGAAATATTTCATAGCCACATCCTCATCCCACAATTCAAAGTTTTCTATAAAGCTTTGAAAAGATTTCAGGTGGTCCTCACCACTGAGAGCATTGTTGCCAATAAATTTGGGCACATGCTTCCTAGCATTATTTGGCACCAGATTCAGATACCCTGGGATGTTTTAAAAACACAACTATCTGTACTTATCAGTGTGTAGCAGTATCCTCCCAGTAGGTACCTCATCCTCATCTTGGCCATCATGATCCCCCCTCTAGTCATTATTATTTCCAGACCTTCTATGTTGTCAATTATGTTGATCATTGAAGCAAACAGTTATGGCCTTATCCTCTGGTTGTGAGGAATGAACTAGAGGGATTTCTAGTAGATGATAATTTTTCATTTATATGGGGACTTGAGGATGATTTGTGGGCTTGAGGACTCTGGGTGTCAAGGAAAGGATCCTTCAATGTGGACTATAAGAAACCCAATTTCCTCTTCATCTCTTTATTTTTAGTGAGTAACTCCATCTCCTTCATTTTCCTATCCAATTCTTCATTTTATTTCATCAATTTATCCAAAAGTGGAACAAAATTAGCTTCTAGTGTTTCTTTCTTGGAGGGACCTATCTCATTATTTTTTATTCTCTCATTTTATTTTCTCTCTCCCATAGGCTATTTTCCTTTATTATCATTATGGGACTCACGATTTATATTCTTGGGAGGGGGGTTAACTGGGATAGAGGTTTTTTCAATAGTGTTAGTCTATGAATTTGTAGCAACATTATCAATAGAGGAAACTATAGGGATCTTTGAAATAATTTATTGCATAATAAGGCTATTTTTTTGGGCAGCTTGAGTCACCATCTTATCCAATGCTTCCATTTCCTCAACCTTTCTTCTCAACATATCCCTATGCATCATGACTTCCCTTATCCTTTTCTCTTTTTCCTCATTCCTCTTTTTTGTATTCTCATTGCATTTTGAGGTTCTCTCTGTGAGAAATTTCATATCTCTAAGGACTTCTTCCTCTAGTAGAGTAGAATCTCTATTAGATGCTACTATAGGCTCATCTAAATTGGGAGCATCAATTTGGGAATACTCATCATCTCTAGTTAGTAAGTTGAAAGGAAGGGGAATATATGAGTGGGAAGTTGGGGTTAATTACCCTTGAGCTCTAGTGCATCTAGCACTAGCATTTTCTTTCTTTATTTGGTCTCTTTCCCTCCTTTCCTTGGCTTTCATGCTAGGGTTTGAATGATGTTCATCTACAACAAACTTCATAAAAACTTCTCCTATCTCAGTGGAAGTACTATCACTAAAATCCAGCAATTTTTTTTCACACTCTGAAATAGAACTAGAATCAATTTCACGTTCAAGGGTGGGATGAGGAGTGGAATTACCTTTTATGCTTCCTTTGCTTTTATCCATTTCCCACATAATTTCATCTTCCTAGGTAATTCACCTTCCAACTTCTACTCTAGATGCTTCTTCATATGGCCTCATGTTCCTCTCATTTGTACTTGGATCTTCTTTATGTCCATTAACCTTTTTTATTTCTTTTTCTTCTTCTTCCCTACTTCTTTGATTTCCTTAAACATCAGCTCGCACTAGTGCAAAGACTATAGAGAGGGAAATTTAATATTATTTTGGTAAAATAGATGACAATGGTTTAAGCAATACTTAGCAAACATTTCAAATTGATTGAATCTATAAGTAAATACTACCATATAACCTAGTAATCTATGATAAGGAATTTTAGATGACCAATAATTGTATAGCTTACATCCCCAGCAGAGTCACCACTTTGTTGGTTGTTTTGAACAAACCAATTAGATCTCGACAGATACCTATAAGTTTTCCAAACTCAATTGTTGAATACCTACAAGATAAGTGGCCAACAAATGAGATATAGCACCACTTGCTTAATCTCTTGCACTTCATGCTTTGCATAACCTAGGAGGGTGGTCCTACAATGAAAATTATATAACTCTTCTAAACATCTGACATATACATTGCATAATTAAGCAGATTTATTCTCATGGATGACTAAGGAGATGAAATCCTTCAATAAATTGGAATTTACTTGAATGAATTATGTATGTGCAGTCGAGAATACCAAAAATTACCAACCACATCAAAATAAAGATTGATCTAAAATTATTTTAAAGATGTTCTTAAGCCAAGTGATCAGAACCATGAGAAATACTTGTAACGATTAAGATCAGTGCCATTATCTATGGGCTAGGAGTCAAAAGAAAATTTAAATGCAAGGTATATTTAATCCCGAACATCCATGACCTTAGTGAGACTACTTTGTAATTCACAAATCTATAATCAGGTTCTAAGACTTCTTATTAGATCCAATTATCCTACACATAAATTTATGATTTGATCTAAGCATTTTAACTTATCCTTTGAACCAAAGCTAAAATAAAAAGATATACCAAAATAAAAAGAAAATTACAATTAATGAAATGATCGTTGATTAGAATTTTCATTAATAATTCATTTATAGATCAAAGTTGGAGAGACTATAGACACTGAAAAATTGCATTATCGTTCTGATATACTCAAGAACCATACATTTGACAAAATTTACTATCTAAACTCAAAGCATTAGACAAAGACTCTAAACATATTCACTCTGTGTTCTTCAGTTACACTCTTCGATTCTATAATTGAACAAAAGACCTACACAAATTTCATTGAATTCCCTTTTATAGAATAAGGGAGCAAAACCAAGCTTCAAGCCAAATGTACACATGTCATGCATTATAATTGTACCATTACAAGACATATTCCCTAATTTAGTTATATTTACATCTTTCCAAAATGGAGTGAATACATAAGAGACAAAGATTATTTGTGTTTGTTGTAAGAGGAAACTTCGCCTTCCAAAAGCACATGTTAAAAAGATTAATCTTATATGTTGTAGCACATCCATTCTATTGAGAAAGATGACAAAAATTTGCAAAGAAAAAAGTGAGTCAGCATCTTGGTTAGCACTCCACATCATCAGCAACTAACTTTACATGTGAAACATATATTTTATACATTGCAATTTTTAAGGCCAGACCTACACAATACTTGACCAATTATATATGTTTTCACATCTACACTTACAAACCCAATCGAACAATAAATATCCTTCTCCATTCTTCATATTCATCATCAGATGCCCAATTGAAGTTGATAATCTCATCTAACTTTTTCTTGTATGGAGAATACTTGGTCAATACAGAATTAGATTTTTTTTCAAAATCTTCTAGAAATCTAATGATAAATGACAACTTTTCCAAAGTGTCATTTAAAGCACTGATGTCAGATCCTTATCTCTCTGAGATAGATCTATTGCTCACATCATCAAGGAGTAATTTGCATGGACACTATTCAATTTACGTTGGATCTTCTTATTCAAATGCTTTAGGATAGTGCAAATAATCTTTTAGATGTTCTTATACATTGTGTCTTGTACCTATTCCAATAACTTCTTATATGTTTCAACTTGTGAGAGGATTTGTTCTCTCATAGGTACATTAGATGATCTAGGACTTGATTTTCTTGGTTCCTCTATTGAGAGTGGTTTTTGTCCTAAATTGTATGGCACTGTTTCCAAATCTTATAAAAGGCCAACTCAGTCTCTAGCATAACTACCTTTTGTTGACTATTGTCATATTCATTAAGGAGTGCATGGTACTTATTCTTGAAATCGTCCCTTTCAAGAGTAAGGTTTTCCATAGTTTCTTTAGCAAATCTAACAACATTAACAACCATATCGACTACTTCCAAGGCTAGAGTATTGGCTTCCTAGATCCTTGGGATAGTGACTAGATTACTAGATCATCCCAATCTTCACTAAATGCAGACCCCCAAAGTACCATATTTAACTCTTCCTCTATTTCCACTAGGGGCCTTTCAACCCTTCTTATGGTATCTAGAACAATGGCATCAACAATATCCCATTCTGGTAGTAGCAACACACCACATTTCTTCAAAATTTCCCTACCATCCTCGACAATAATATTTTGGAATCCTTCCTTCATAATCTTCCTTACATTAGCTTGAATGATAGCCTCAGGAAGCTACAGATGTAAACTCCTCTCAATGGCTACCTTCTCTACATATTCTACAGCTTTTTCTCTCCATAAAAAATCTCTAAATTTTGATGTTTCAACAAAGGATTCATCTTCCACAGACTACTTACAAGCCTCTAACTTTAAATCAACACTGCTTAGACCACTAATATCAAGATTTCCCAGTCTAAGGTTGATTTCTCTTGAACTTGAGGGAATTTCCCCTATAGGGGGAGATATTCCACATTGCATATCCTTAAGAAGTGATAAGGATATCATCTTCATCTGTATCAAAATAATTAACCACTCCTCTTGCCTCCATCCTTTGCTTATTGAGTGGTGGTTGCTCCAATGGAGTAGGACTTCCTGGAGGTGAATCAAGATCAATTATAGTTGGGGGAACCTACCTTGAAGGTGATGGCACTGCACATTCAATAGAAGCTTCCATTGATCCCTCAAAAACAATGGGCTTGGCAAAGTTTGTTCTTTAATCATCGATTTCTTCCTCCTGGAATAGATTCATATTTTATTAGGTGGTTGATAAGTGGTCCTTTCTTCTAATTGCACATCTGTATCCTCTTCAACCAATCTTTCTTTTCCCTATCTACAACATCTTGTTGTTCCCTTAAGACACCAACTATATTTTCAAAATTTTCCATAACATACATGACCTGACTGTACTCATCTGGTATATGTAGCAAAGGATCATAATTGAGATCCTTTTTCTCTGCCTCCTTAACCATCTTATCAAAAGAAAGATGCTTGGCCTTCCTTTCATCTTTTTCTAGAAAACTAGAAATTTTCTTGATTACATCCTCATGATAGTAGAATATATGCACAAAAGTACCAAGCCTTTCATCTGCTTTTAATTTGGTAATAAAACCCTTAGGGTCATGATTCCTTGGGTGTACAATCTCAAACTTGTAAGGAACCGCCAATTACACTAGTTCCCTCCATGTTGTTTTCACCATAACAAAATCAACAAATGTTATCCACTCTGGAAGGAATGAGCCCTTCTTTGCTATATCAAGTAGATGTTCTACTTGGGCAGCTCCCAATTGCCTCATAATTTCAAGAAACCCTATCCTTAATGGCATATCTCTTGGTAGGGCATAAGGATCTATGTTGGTGCCATATACTCTGAAGATTGTTTTATCAGGGCATAAAAACAAGTCTCCTAATTATGACTGAAATTCAAATTAGGCCTCAACTACATAGGTCTCAAGAATTTATGCATCTCTCTAGGAATTTTGGGTGGTTCATATATCAAGGACCTCTTCAGCTTTGAAGAAAAATCATTTTGAAATAACACGTAATTTAACTTCTGGTCATATTTGTCTAGAACCTAGGTCCAACTTTGAATGGGTAAATCAACACCCTCTTCTCTCTTTTTCAAAGTTTTTTTTTTCTAAAAATCTTCACCCTTTTATACAAGAACATATGTATTAGCAATGAGTACCACCAGACTTTCACCCACTCTTTTCATTCTTTTAGCTTAACCAAGCCTTTGTGCATATTTTATGCCAAGTACATTCCATAATCATAAACTATGCTATAAGTTGGGTGTTGCAGATGTGTTGTCAGGTGGAGAGAAAATGATGACATGGAGGAAAGAATATACAGTCTTCTTAAAGTAACTAGAAAAATATCTCATTGGGAAGGGCTTAAGATCCTTTTCACCAATCTTGATTTGTTTTCTACTCTTCCCAATTCTAGTGGTAGTTGTATGTAAGGGAAACATCTTTTTCCTGATGAATACTTTTGTGTTCTCATATTCCTTCCTAACAAGATCTGTGTCAAGGGGAATCAAATCTTTACTCCACTCATTCAGATTGAAAACACCTTCAATTTCTTGTATGATTATCCTTACCATTTCATTTCCATCATATGTCCTGATGACCCTAGAAACCAGGTCATACCTTGAGGAAATATCTTTCAGTAAATAAACATGCATATATACATTGGGAACCACTAGTTTTCACAAATCTAGCATCCAAGGGTTACAAAGAGGAATCCCAAGGTTCTTATTTCCAAACCAATGCTAGAACTGCCATCCACTATAAAGAAACTTGGCATCCTTGATAAAACATAGCTTATCCAATACCCCATCTCTGACTTTAGGGACTTGGAATAAGATATTTCCATTTGGTTTCTTATTTGTAGAGGATGTCAACAGGTTAATTACATCTTGGGAAAGTGTTCTAGACTGGGCTATAGGGACAATAGTTTGCACTTTGGGAGCCATGGGTATTGAAACAAATTTCAAGCAAACCAGGGTTTTGACAAAGGGACACCAATTACTTACATCCTATTTCAAACCTAGTGTTCAATTTGAATGCTAATTCTAGAAAATCTCATAGAGCTATGACCCTTTTAAATATGAAATTAACCCTATCCTCCAACAATTAAAACAAAGCAATAAAACTTAGGCAACTAAAAGTGAATTAAAAGCCAAACCTAGTTTAGAAATCTAGAATAAAGCATAAAACTATATTTATTGGCACTTATAGCTCTGAATTTTGATAAACCTTAATGTTGGTTGGAATGAACTTTGCAAGTCACCTCCTTCAATTCTTCATATTACTCTAGACACATCTGCAAACATCAATTTCACAAGAACTAACTAGATACACACATTTTGAGGGGAACTTGAGTGATTTTAGATGTCACCTTTGTCATTACTACTTTCTCATGCGAAGTGAAACCATTATGATGGTTGTACTTGCAATTTTGAATATACACCTTTGATCTCCCACTGAGGTCGTCACCTTAGATGACTTATATTGACTCAATTACATTTGAATTTCATCGTTGTCCCACTTTGATCAGTTGGCCAATAAAGATACACCAACTAGATCCTCCTTCATGCATTTGTAGGTTCCACCTGCCAGTGGCCATAGGACATATGTGGTGACCTCTCACGGTCCTCACAGCATTTAACAAGCTTGCATTTGAACTCCGCAAGATGGCGAGGAATGGTGGTGATCAATTCTTCACTTTTAATAATCATCATTGATCATAAAACTTAGGCATTAGGCTGGAAGGTGACGGCTAGGTCCAGACCCATGATCAAACATGTGGTAGCATCTTGCATACCATGCAGCAATTATAAAGCCACCACTTGAGACTTGCGAGCCAATGAGGAATGACTCAAATTAAATCCCATGTCTTGATGATCTTTAATCCTGCACATATAACAAAGTTAGTCATAAAAGAGGTCCATGACTAGCCCGACGACACTTTACCCTTGAGGATAGATGACTTAGACTCAAGTCATTGGGGTGAAATATTAAAACCCAACATTAGGAGAATTAAAATGATGATATGGAACCTAGCATCTGATAAACCTAAGTGGAAGGGGTCGGTAAAAGATGTTTACAATGGCTCACGTTACAACTTAAACAACCGGAAACTAGACAGAGTAGGTCAACTAAAAATTAGAATTCCCAAGGTTTAAAACATGAACAATAGTAAAGGAAAAGGCACAAAGTTAAAACCCTAAGGGTATGTGTAGGATCTTCATGGAAAAAAAAAGCCCTTAAGTGGCAAAAAATTCAAAAAAATCAGAGTTAGGCAACCTGACATAAAAATTTGAATAAGTTATCTATATTATTTCAAAAATATGTAAGAATAGAATCTATAGAAAATTGAATGTAGTTTCTAAACTACTATGTTTATTCTTTTAAAAAAAAATCTATTTCGTGAAAATTTGAAATTTCAATGTGCTAGTACTTAAATTTGAAGGAAAAAATAAGAAGTAGGTGTCTATCTAACCACCCTAACCACAATAAAATGATAATATATTTTTATAAGATTTTAGATATAAGTAGAGGACTCATGTCCCGATGTGATACATAATTTTTTGTAATTTTTTCCCAAGTAAATAATTAATTATGAATTTTTTATTCCAACTTTAAAAAAAATAAAAATCATATGTCTGACCATTTTAACTTGCTCAAAACTTCATGAAATTCATTTTTTTTTTAATCAAGTATAGTATGTGAAGCATAAAATGTGACACATGTTTTGGATTCAAAAAATATGATACCATTTGAAAGCTATATATGCTTTTCAATCAGCCTATCAATAAGAAATTTAGTTGTAATTCAAATAGAAAATGAATAATAATTATTTATTAAATTCAAAGTAAAGCATGATTTATATTGGTGGAAATTTGAGAATCTCCTTTGAAAACCCTTTTAGTTTCATCAATCTTGGGTAAGAAAAAATTCATCAGGAACATACCCTACACATACCCATCATATTGTCGCTTTTTGGCCCATCATGATCCTACACATACCCCACATTATGATTTATTCCCAGTTTGGTGTCCATTCTCTTTGTCCTTGTGTAGGCTCATTTTAGCCCTTCCATTAGACTTTTTCCCTCTCAAGATGCTTTTAATCCTTCTTTACCAAGGTCGCTTTGTTAAGTCACTTTTTTATTTCCCTTATGTTTTTCTCTCCATATTTTTTAGCATAAATATTTTGTACATTAGTACCTAGTGTAGATGCCCACACATAGTGCTAGTGTCCTATGACAATTTTTTGTTCAAAGGAAATTTTTGAGTTTTTTTCAACTTGTCAAATTTCTATGTTAATAGAAATGGATCAAAATGATTTTTAACAACTCATCAACCTCTTCCTCTTTTCTCATCTTCATAGTTTTGAATCTAATATTTCTGTTTTTTTGGAAAACTCCCTTGGCACTCTCTCATACAACTATCTCAAGCTCACACATACATCTACAATTTGTTATAGCTCTATTAGAGCACTCTCTCAAGCTATGTAACAAAAACATTTCTATATATCTTATTCTATTTGGCTTTATCAATCCTTGCATGTACCACCATTCATTTTTTCTTTTGTCTCAAATCATCTTAGGGATTTCTCACATCCCTTATCAAATCATTTATTTTATCAATCTATCTATTTTTATCCATCTATCTTGGCTATTGTATGTAGTTAATTTTATCCCCAAAGGAATGTAGTTTATTTTCGTCAAAGTGAAATTTCCTACATTATATTTTGGTGAAATTGACATGCTACACCCCTTCCTTATTTTTGTGGTTATGGTTGATTACATTTTGTAAAGTCCTCACTCCTAGATTGAAAACCTTATTTCAAACAAAATATTTCTTTGTTTTTGTGGTTCAATAGATTTTGGTGAACATACCAATCACATTTCAAACATTCTTAGAAATAATTATATTTATAAAAAATGTGACAAATAAATAAAAAATATTTTCTAAAAAGTGGCAGCCTCTAGCTAACTTGTCTATGCCTCTTTTTCACAATGAATATCTTATTTTATGTTTCTTCCATCACTTTCAAAATTTCTTGATAAATTTTAAGAGGTTCTCTTACAAGCATGTGAAAGTGATTTATCTTTTCCCATTTCATTATTTTTTCTTGATCCCTCTCCTAAATTTCCTCTTACTTTTGAGGATATTTTGTTGTAAGAGGATGAAAACATTTATTTTTTTCTTAATATAAATTTACCTTCCCTTAATCCCATTGCTACCCCTCTTAGTGATTAATTTGTGAATAATGATCATCATCTCATAGTTGATCCTACCTAATGTTAAGTTAGTAATTATTAATGGAGTTATCCCACCTACTAAAGGGATGTTGGATAAGTTTATTAATGTTCAAAATAACTCTGCTAAAAATCATAATGAATCTATTAATGTGATTATTTTCTCTAATGCTTTTGATAAAACTAAGAGACCAGTAATCTATATTAATGGATAAAACCATAAACCAAATAAAGTGATAACTATTTGCAGTGATCTTTCAATGGTATGCCCTCTGAGTTATTACTTGCATCTTCCTCAATCTATCACTTTTAAATTTCTCGTCAATACCAAATATACCTTAGTATCACACACTTGTAATACTAGAAGAAATAAGAAAAATATTTATATTCCAACATCTCTTCCACCTTTTCAACCTATTCTTCCATATAAACCTAAATATCTTCCTCAATCCCTAGCTAAGTATGATCTTTTTGAGCAACTCTATGTTATTCCTACTAGGATATCTCTCTAGGACCTTCCTCAAACTTCTCCTATATATCATGCAACACTTCATGAATCTCTACAAAAGATTTTTTTTTTCCATATTTTTCTAGACTGAAGGATGTTAATGATTTGGTAGAATATATTCACTTTGACTGATTCACATAATATTACATTATATCCACATGAGCTTCCTTCCGCAAAAGTACAACACCAAGGTGATTCTTTAATTATAATTTTTTTATCAATGGAACATGTATTAGGTACTCTCTTATTGATATCTACTCATCCCTCAATGTTTGTAGTGTTGATATATTACCTTAAGCTAATATTGATACTAATTCTCCTTCTATATATTTATTTATTTATCTATTCAATAATGTTGTTTGAAAAGCTCTTGGTATAATAATATTATCTTTCACCCTAGGACCCATAACTTTACCTACCTTGGTATATGCAATGCTAGGTTCTTTACCATACAACCTTCTTCTAAGAAGATCATGGATTCATGTTATGGGTGTAGTCTCATCTACCTTACATCAATCTATTATTTTTTTAATAATAATGAATTAGTTACAAACAAGGATAACCATGACGTCCTTTACTATTGTCAATTGGTTGAAGCAAATCAATCTTCAAATTCTACTACTTTTTAAAATATAATTTCTTCTTTTTCTCATAACAATGTTGTTGGACTAATCACCAACATCTCCCTTTATATTTGGGACATGGACCAACCACCTCCTGTTGATCTATGTATCTCTAGCATTTGTATCAAGTGTTAATAGGTTGATCTTTTGGTGGCACGACAAACAAATTTTGGTAAATGGTATCAGAGCCATGGCCACAAGTTTGAATCCCATTGGGTGACACTAAAGGGGGATTTTTGGACTAATCACCAACATCTCCCTACAAATTTCAGACATGGATTAACCACCTCCCATTGATCCATTTATATATGGAATATGTATTAAGTGTTAATAGGTCGATCTGTTGGAATAATGACAAATATGTTCCAAGAAATGTAACATCATCCTCCTCTACTTCTAATCATGGTTAGACTAGTACTAGTCCTCCTCAAGATAGTATTATTAGTCCCTCTTCCTCTTCTATTGATAATGCATGTATTGGTGATGATTTGGGTTCACTTGAATTTAAACCATCCCTTTTTGGACAATATAAAGTCAACCCAAATCACTTTGTGATGTAGGAGCATCCTTGGTTGTAAAGAAATCTTGTATTGGCCAATTTAAATAGTTATTTTCTTACATTTCATCTAGTAGCAATTTTAATAGTTCATTTTTCATTTTACCACATCAGTGTTTCTCAGCTTGTAGAGTAGTATATAACATCTAGACATCAACATCTATCACATATCCAAATTTCACATCAATTGTAGTTGTCTGATGAAAGTTATCATTCTTAGAATTTTGATGTGTTATCAACCAAAGCATTTGAGGCTGAGTTGGTCTATAATTATTATTGTGGACCTATTCCAAATCATGTGTAGCTTAGTGGGACATCATACAAGCATCTTGGGTTCACTAGGGCCTATCTTGAAGATTCACAAGTTAACTCATTTTGCGTGGAGCTTATTCTTCAAATCTTGAGGCTGACATGCATATCTGATCAATTATCAGGTTATTAACCCTTGAGGTTGATGAAAACATATTTTGGAGCTTGAGGAGCATATTTATGAGCATTGTAATTCATTATAGATCATCAATTAGATAAGTTCTAAATTAGATGTTTTAGATTCATTTTATTTTGCACAAAACCCTTCGGGGGGTATATAATAATGCCTATTGGCCAATTGTATAGTTGAAGCCCTCGTGGAAAGGCTTGTAAGCCCTTATAATTCACCCTTGTGGAAAATGTTGCATATAAGCATTCCATATTAATAAAGATTCATGTTTACATACTAGTTTTTCATGTTATTTCTGCTGTGTTGACTCATTATTACATAGTTTAAACTATTTCTTATGGAACCCTCCTACCATGAATACACCAAGTGGTATTAGAGAAAGTTTTCATTTCTAAAGGAATTCCTTGAGGTGATAAAATCACCAAATAGAGGAAAATTGCATTTTTTTTCAATCAATTTCCAATTGTGAGGTAGTTGAAACCCTTGTAGTTTGATCACTAAATTGATGTAGTTGTACCAATTTGAGGGGAGATATGCTACCAAAGAGAGTTCCTAATATGATGAATGGTGTTGGAAGAATGGATGATATGATAGAAATGATGCATGAGATGAGAGTTAGGTCAGATGCTATTGAAGAGGACTGAAGGAGAGGCCTAAACCTTAGGTAGAATGATGAAAGTGATGATGAAGAAGAACATCCAAATCAAATTACTGAAGCCTTAGATGAAGAAGAAGAAGAAGAATCAAATCAAGGGAAGATGTTGAAAGAAATTTAAAATATTGGTAAGAAACCTAGATTTGAAATTCAAAATTACATGAGAAATTTGAATCCTAAAGAATTGATTAATTGGATAAACGAAATGGAGGAATACTTTGAATATGAAGAAATTGAAGATCAGAAAAGAGTCAGATTTTCAAAATCAAAGTTGAGAGTTCATGTTGCATTATGGTGGAAAGAAGTTTAGTTGGATATAAATAGAAGATTCAAAGAAAGAATCATCAAGTGGGACAAAATGGTGAAAAATTGAAGAATCAATTTATACCAGTTGATTATGAACCTGAATTGTAAAAAAGATTGCATAACATGAGACAGAAAGAAAATTATGTGAAGGAGTATACTGAAGAATTTTACAAGATGATAATCAAAACTAGTCATAGTGAAGCTAGCAAAGAGAAGGTTTCTAAATATATCGATGGACTAAGAACAAACATTCAAGAAGAATTAAGCCTAGTGAAGATGACATCTATTGAGGAAGCATACCAGCTTGCATTGAAAATTGAAGAGAAGATGAACAAGAAGTTTGAATAGAGGTAGAGAAGCGTGAGAGGAAAATTTCAGAAGAATGGACCCCAGTCTAAAGAAAGGAGACCATATGTGGCATAGAAAAAAGATCTGAAACCTACTAGAGTGAATAAAAGGATAGTTGGTATGAGTTTTCCACATTCTATCAGTAAATGTTATGTGCTTCTGGTTTAAACTGTGTATAAAAGGATGCTAAGCCATACTATAGAGGAAAAGAATACAGAAATTTCTATCACAGTAACAAAGGAGGTCATAATTCGTACTATAGTGATGGATTTTGGAGAGTTGAAGGAATATCTAAGAGAAGACCATTCAAAGGAACCTATTTCAAATGTGGAGGTGAATGACATAGAGCATTTAAGTGTCATCAAGGAAGTACCAGAAAGAAAATTGATTATACTAGGAGAGTAGCTTATGTGGAGGAAAAACATGTTGGATCCCCTAATTTAATTGGTAAACCAAAGAAAGGTGAATCAATAGTGATGAGGAGATATTTGATGCATGAAGAAGAAATTTAAGAACCATCGTAGAGGAAAATTCTATTTAGAACCAAATGTAAGTCCAGAGAAAAGGTATGTAAAGTTATAATTGATAGTGGTAGTACTGATAATCTAGTTTCAGAAGAGATGGTAACCAAGTTGAATATGAAGACATTGAAACACCCAAACCCCTATTGGATAGCATTGATTGAATATGATCATAAGATATTGGTGAATGAAAAATGTTTGGTGAAATTTCATATTGGATCATATAGGGATGAAGTCTTGCAAGATATTATGCCTATGAATGCATGCCATTTATTGTTAAGAAGACTATGGCAATATGATAAGAAATAAATTCATAATAGAAGAAGGAATACTTATACTCTAACATCAAATGGAAATGGAATCAAATTGATACCTTTGGACGAAGAGAAGAAGATTAAATTTTATGGCACAACTAGACTATGTTTGGTGGATGGAAGGAAATTTCTTGAGGGATTGAAGCATGAGAAAATGTGTTTTGTACTGATTCTAAAGAAGAGTGGTAAACAAGAGGTAGAGAATCCTACTACAAAGAGTGACGAAGTTGAAAAATTGTTGATAGAGTATAAAGGCATCATATTAGGAAATGTACTAGAGGGACTACCACCTATCTGAAGTATCAGCCATCATATAGAACTTATACGAAGAGCTATTTTACCTAATAATGTCACTCATAGGATGACACTGACAGATAATGCAGAGTTGAATTGATAGATTCAAGAGTTGTCAAGAGGAAGGGATTGATCAAAGAAAGTTTGAGCCCATGTGTGGTACCTAATATACTTTCACCTAAGAAAGATGGAGAGTGCAGAATGTGTATATATTTGAGAGAAATCAACAAGGTCAATGTCAAGTATAGATTTCCATTGCCAAGGATGGATGAAATTATGGATTGCTTGAGTGAAGTAAAGTATTTTACAAAGATTGATCTCAAGAGTGGATATCATGAGATCAAAATTAGAGAAGGAGAAGACTACATTTAAGAATAATGAAGGATTGTATAAGTGGTTAGTAATTCCTTTTGGATTGACCAATGCACCAAACACTTTCATGAGATTGATGAATGAAGTATTGAAGAAATTATTGGGTAAATATGTCATTTTTTACTTGGATGATATTTTTCCTTTCAGTAAGACTAGAGAAGAGCATTTGTGACACATCTAGCAAGTATTGTAGAGGTTGAGAGAAGAGAAGTTGTTGATTAATGTCAATAAGTCTAGCTTCATATCATCATATGTTCTAATAGTTATGCTCTTTTTTCTTTATAATTTCAATAGAGTATTCCAATTATTTTACCAATTTTGATGTACAAATGTTTAACCCTACACCACCATCTATCAAGAATCTTTTGATTTTGTGTTTATGGACAAAGACTTCTAGGTATAATTCTTGATTAGGGTATGAGATAAAAAGGAAGATCTTTTTCTATGAATACAAGATGGTGTTTGGATGAAATATATCCTACCATGGTTTGGAATTTCTTAGTATCTATTTTGGTAGGTATGGATGATTCTATAAGTGCTTTATCTAAGACCTCTTTATGGGTAAGAGATATTTAGAGTTCTAATATGGATATTGAATTTGGTGTTTTCTTCAAATGATCTATAATATTATACTTAGCTAGTAACAATTTAGTCAATATTTTGGGTTGAAATGGAGTTCCTTGATGGGTGAATTTCCCTCATCATGTAGTAATTGTGCACTTAAGATTCTTACTTGGGATGGTGAAAAAAATAATGTTGTTGGATTCTTCAATATGTCATACTATGGAATCATATGAATGGTTGACCTTTTTATAATCCTTTCCTTTACTCAAGTCATTATTCTTACCATGATTAGGGATTGGATACATTTGTGATACTAAGATCATTATTACTAAAATTTCCAAGATGTTGTTTAATTTCTACATCCCCTTGATCAATAATATCTAGGATGTGTTTTTTTAGATTCATACAATTAGGTGTTTTATGACCTTTTATCCAATAACATTCACAATAATCATTGTCATTATGCCATGATAGTTAGAATTATGGTTCATCATACTTCCTTATCACTGAAAGCTTAATGAGGTTAGTTTGGATTAACATCTTCATTATAGTCTCAATTGGCTCCCCTAATTGAGTGTACTTTCATCTAGTGTTGGTAATTGATCTTTGTGGTCCCTTCGTGGGATTCACATTTTGGTTTTTTTGTTGAGTGTTAGGTGGTGGTTGTGTAGTTTAGACAAATTTATCATCCACCACACCATCATTGCTAACTTCTTATTCTTAGCCCATAGGTGAGGTTTATCATTAGAATGTGATGCATGATATTTATTTTCTTTCTAAGCTTTAGCAAGTCCTTTTGTAATGACATCTTTTTAAATGGTTATTATTTTCTCTATAATCTCATCAAAAGAGTTAGTGCATTGCACTTGTAGGTGAAATTTGATTTCTTGATTAAGGTTTTGAACAAGAATGCTCACAATTTTTTGTCTAGTATAGGCCATGGGAATTTACTGGCCATGTTTCTCCATTGTTATAGGAATTGAGTGAATGATTCTCCATTTCATTATTGAGGGTTACATAAATTATTCATGGATATCTCATGTTCAATATTGTAAGAGAAGTGACTAATGAATTTTTTAGCTAGTTCATTGAATGTCTTAATACCATGTTGTAAATGAGATAACCATTCTATTGTTTTTCCTTGTAAACTTTGGGGAAAGAGGTGCATCACTTGTATGTGTCATTATAGAAAACCTCTAGACATGCTATTAAAAGTTCTTGTATATGTTCTTGTGGATCTTCTCTTTGGGTGATCCCACAATACTGGTTTACAATTGTTGGCCAAACTAGACACGAAACTAATTTTTTATAACTAAATCTTCACTTTCGAGCACCTATAGCGGCTAAACCATGAGGAATTTGAAGATGATGTAAACTAGTGATTTGTGAAATTTTGTCTGTAGATTCTAAATATATATATTTCAAAAAAATTAGAATCAGATTTCACTTCTTTTTTCATATCCTTCAAAAACTAGTTTTTTTCAATAAACGCCATTTTTAAGGAGTGATTCTCACCGTATACAAGATAATTTTTTTTCCATGAAGGATAAAGTTCTAATTTTTTCAAATTTAGATTTGTGACTATGATATCTAGCACTTTCATTTGGTATCATAGCATTTTATTGAATATTTTTTCCTTAATCAAGTTTTGAGGTAAATCCAATTACAATTCAAACATAGGCAGACTGTATACAACATAGCTTTTTTTTTATATATAATTTTATTTATTTTTTGATTAAGGACTTCAATATATAGTGCACTAATATTTTTCAAAAAAAAAATTGATAGTCTACTATTTTTCCACATGTACTGAACAAAGAGCTTGATTTTTTGGTGAAAAACCTACATTTACAAGAAATAAAATTAAATTTATTTAAAATTATACTTTTGGGAAGCTTAAAATAAGGAATACATACTTAGAATTTAAAATAAATTTTAAATTAATTCATTTCATCCCCCACAAGGTAAATCAAAAGTGGTTTTTTATCAACATTTTGATAGGTGTAAAGGACACTCCGTTATAGGAATGGTTTAAAACTAGCAGGGTTCTATCCAAGGAGGTTTGATCTAAGGTGGTTCGATCAAACACTCTTCAATTTGAATCCTTTAAATGAAACATTTCAAGCCTTAAATCATTATATTTCTAAAAATATGTGATTTCAACAAAAATCAGGATCTCCTAGAAATTGTAACTAGTATTGTGGGATCACCTCTTCCCTTATATTATTCAAAATTTTGCATTTAAAATTTGTGAGATAAAGGAGCCATAGGTAATGTTCTATCAAATGGATAAGAAAAAATGCTTTCAAGAGTGTATCTTTTCTTTGTTTTTACTAATTTCATGTTAATTATCTTTTGATACAAGATTTGGATTTATGATACCAAGTCGTTTGTTGTACTAATGGGTGGTTGGTTAGAGGGAATGTATGTTTGATGTTGTGGAATGGGTGAGGAATTAAATGATCAATTTTTATTTTGTAGAATATTTTTCCATTGTGGGATGTTTCCTAGATTGTATGAGAGATTTTTATTTCAGGGAATATGTTGTTGTTGTGGGATGTTGTATGAATTGAATGAAGGGTTTTGGTTTTGTGGAATAGATTGTTGTTGTGGGATGTTGCATGAGTAGTTATGGGTTTGAGGAACATGTTTATTTATGGGGATAGTTAATAGTATAGATCGAGATTGAAATTGTGATGACTTTGGGATGTTTGTGTTTGTAGGTATGCTATATAAGGAAGAATGATTAGGAATTTTGAATGGAGAAATTTGTGAATGACTTGGAAAAGAAATTTTTTTGAATGAATGGTGTTGTATGTGGTCATGGTTACATTTTTTTTTTTTTTGAAGTGTATGGGATATTTGTAGGAATGTGAGGTGTCATAGTTTGTGAAGAAAATGGATCATATGTATAGTTTGAGGTGATGAGTTGTGAAGCAAGTGGAATGCTAGTATAGTTTGATGTGATAGGTTGTGAAGAAAAATGAATGTTGGTGTTATGAGGTATGGATGAATAATTTTGGGGATTTTGGATGGATATAGTTGTGTGTTTCAATGCGTTAGGAGTTTTATAAAGTGAATTTATGTATTGTTTAGAAAATGGTATGGAAAATATATCACCAAAAGGAATAGATGGTTGACTTGATATATTTACCATGAAAGCTTGAATAATAGCTACATCGATAGATTGAGGTATAGGAACTCTTGTATTATATGACATATGGGCTGATATGATATTTGTAAGGGCTTGTTCCCTACTTATGGTCGTGTTATAATTCAAATATAGTTTAGCACCATTTTGTGCAAGTTTAAGGAAATATGTGTCAGATCCATGGAATTGAGAGCATCCATTGTTGAACCAATATGGTCATTGATGTCAAAATTAGTGTCATTATTATATAACGAGAACCAAATATAATTGTACTTGACTTATCATTTTTAGTGTGCATTTTGAGAAAAATGAATTAAACTGCTTATTGTATGCTTACAATATCATGCATACATTTATTCATATTGATAATGGTGATCCAAAAAGTATGATTCAAATTTTTATAGGTTAATTACTTAGGGTAGAAAGATTTCTTTAGCAACATGATCATGTTTCACATTCCCTTCTAGATGCATTTTTTATCTATGGTTTGTATGGAGTGTATGTCTACATGTATTCTATCTTATTCTATAATTTTTTGAATTTATGTTCAACATGCAAAATTATTGAAGTAACAAAAGGTTCATTATTCCTATATGTTAACCTTTTGGTGTTTTAGATATATGCGACAATGTCTAGTAGCGTGCAACTCTTGAAGATAGCATGGGGAGATAAAATAGGTCTAGGTTAAGGTTCATATGAAGGAACACTGTATCATGTTGATTTCATGGAAATAAATTCAATTTAGGACCTACCTATTACATGTGTCTTGTGATTTGAATTCAGGTCCACCTTATGTCATCCTAGTTAATTATGGGTCCTTGGCTGACATGAATGAAGGTTAATGTACTTTATTATATATAATTCAAATCTTACTTCACATGATAAGTGTATGTATGTATGATAATGTAAGAAAAGAGTGAGCAAGGTGAGAGCGGTCATGTGAGAAAGTGCTATTCAATGTGAGTTTCATCTCAGTCATTGTGCATCATCATCAAAAGACCATAAGGAGTTTAGGAGAGTGTTTTAAGAAATTCCAAACCTAGTGTAAACTATATAATTAGTATTGAATTTTTGCAACCTTTATCTTTGTAATCTAGTAGGACGGGTGTTCTACTTGTTGAGTTGGTGCTCATATCTATGTATTGGGGATTGGTTGGGGATTGGTGCCTACTTCATATTGTAATTCCCTTATTATATTTCTCCTTTGTGAGGTTGGATTTGGATAGTAGATCCAAGAAGCTATTCTCATCATGGTTTTTCCCATCTTGGGTTCCTTATATATCTAGTGTCCTCACGTGTGAATGTGTTCTTATATGGTTTCTTGATTATCAATGGTTTTTTTATTTAAGTTTAATGTTTGGATATACATGTCAAAATAAAATATTTTTAAATAGAATTGATCTACTAATTCAGCCCCCTTTTAGTAGATTGTGTGTCCTTCATCCATTATTCTTTCTACTTTTGGATCTTGTTACATTTCTAATAATTTATCCATTTTCAATTCATCACTCATGTGTGATTTCTTCTATGGGAATTTGTGGGGGATGAGGTTATGGTGTTTCATATTCACTAAGGTTGAATAAATGAGAAGGAATTACAAAATAAGATTATGTAACACCCATGGGTGTGGTAACATTCTACCCAATTGGGTTGGACTCCATGAGTTTCTTATGTTGAGACCTCGTTATTGACATAAAAATTTGAAGACCTTATGAGATGAAGATGTAAAATGGAAGTTGGATGATGTGATATGAATGTTGTTTCTAATGGACTCTATGAAAGATACATTTGGTAGATTTAGATGAAAGGATGCGATGATTTCAAATGGATAATTATCTACATTTTTTATTGATGTGAGATAAAATCTCAAGAAGACAAAGTAAATCTAGATCTTTATTTGGATAAGTACTAAAGATAATTCCTTTTCCACTTGTACTAGAATAATGAGTCCAAGAAAAAGTATAATGGCCAGTTCACCAACTAAGAAGTGTTGTAACATGTTTTATGTTGCATTGAAATATCGACCTATACAATATAAACACTAAAGATAAATAGATCCACGAGAGCCAGTTACTCCATGTCCTAGATATGAAGGGATAAATTGGTGATTAGTCCAACTATCCCCCCATCGATGTCAACCAATTGGATTCAAACCCGTGACCATGGATTTGATACCATTTTTTGTAGCATGTTTTTTGTTACACCAAAAACTTGACCTGTTAGTGCTTGATACAAACACTAGAGATAAATGGATCCATGAGAGGTGGTTAGTCCATATCCTGAATCCAAAAAGAGATGTTGGTTATTATTCAAACAAGAAGAATCCAAAAGCAAAGATTTCTAAGTGAATTATCCCACAAATGATCGATGTTAACTCAACTAACTACTTGAAATAGGTAAATTTCCAATAAAAAAGATAAGTGAATGATAAAGCATGGAAGATATAGATGAAATTATGATTATTTTGGTTGATGATTATTGGATGTTTGATTTTGATGATGATGATGATAAGGATCTTTTTCCAAGGCTAGGGTAGTATCTCTAAATTCCAAAAATAATGATGTGAAATGGATGCAAATTTTGATTTGTTGTTGGATAATGGATGATGATTATAGGTCAAATGTGATATAGGTCTCAAATTTTAGGTTTGTTTGGTCAAAAAATTTAGAAATTGACTTTTGGAGAAGTATAGAAAATTTTACTATAGGTCAAAATCATCACTATAAGTCTCAAATGCACAGTTAAGGGTATTGAATACACCAAATAAGGTTTCAAATGCACCAGAGTATGATAAAAAGTTGCATAGTAGGTATCAAATGTGCCAAGTTCTATTAGAAATTTGTTACAAGATGTAAGAATAGGTTAAATAAGTCTTATATCAAAAGAGAAAAATATTTCAAATGAACAATTATACAGATTAGATGTGCGAAAATTTGATAAGATGTAACACAAAATAATCAAATGCACAACAAAATAGTCAAATTTCCCAAAATATGATTAGATGCATAGGAAGATAGTAAAAAACACCACTCTAGCTATCTGATGCATCATAATAGCAATCAAATGTGCAATTTTGTGTGGGAGATACATATTCAGAATATCAAACTTTTAGGAGAAGAATCGTAAGTATTAGATGCATAATTTAATGCTTAGAAGCATAGTTTTAGACCAAAAAGTGTAATTTTGTGTCATTGCTAGTAAAGTTTACATGTTTTTGATTGATTTTTGACAAGTTTTTGGCAAGAGATGAAAAAGAAAATAAAATGGTAACTGAATTCAAGGTAGTAGTTTTTGGATGTTATTATATTGGTCTTCAGAAGAAAACATGCCAAGAAATATAGTCTAACTATTGATTAAGGGTGTGTCACACCAGTGTGGGTCTAAGCAATAAAATACCATAAGATTGTGCACTTTTGTTTCAATCTCAAGAGGGAATAGATAGGGTTCCAATGGAATAAGGGCTCACCTTTCCCTTTCCCTTGAAGGATTTTTACACTTCCAAAGAAATCTTATCTCTCTTTAGGACAATTACATGTTGAGTAACTTTAAGCTTGATATTGTACCTTGTACCACAACTAGATTAATGACCGGGAAGGTCGTAGATCTAAAAAAAAAGGTTTGTAGTGGTTTTGAGAAAAGTGAGCCCATCTAATAATGCTTGAGACTAGGGGCATCTCCCCCCTTCTCCTCACTAAATAAGTCTTGATGAACGAGGGTCTTGTAGCTCGACATGAATGACATTAGACACACTTTGAGGTTTTTTTTCTCTCAACCATTTATATACCTTACAAGTAAATGTGGTTGAGATCATAATTAGGGTGATTAAATCCCCAAGTAGGCCCCTTATTGAAATTAAAAAGAAAGCTACTACCATTTTTAATCCCTTAGCTTACATGAAGTGGAAGGGGAGAGCATACTTTACTAATACTCCTTGGGGAAACTTGAAAAATATGAACAAAGAGTGCTTTTGATCCCTAGGCTCGCACTAGGCTCAAGGGGAGAATATACACACTAGAAGTCCACTAAACATGACATACAAGGTTAACTAATTAAGCCCAAACAAAGTGTCCAACTACTTAAAAAACAAATAAATTGATAATTCCTACACCAAATTCGTTTGTAGTTTATATTTATGAGTCTTCTCCCAGTGATTCCTAAGCTACACAAATTGATTAGTTCCAAAATCTCATGCAAATAAATTAAGCTAGAAAAATAAAATTCATTAAATCAAAAGTGTCACTATATATATCAAATGGACCAAAAAAGTATCAAAAGTGTAGCTTTACCTATCATATGCACCACTTTACCTATCAAATGTGTCATTCTAGTTATCAAACATGCCAAAACGTAGTCAGATTTACCACTTCTCTATCAAATGCATCCTTCTGTGAAACTAAACCTACAACAAAGAAAAACACAAAGATCAAATGCATCTCTATAAGTATCAAATACACCAATATGTTGTGAAAGGTGCCACTATTTTTTCAAATCATTGTTTACCTTTCAAAAGTGTTGTTCTATGATCAATTATGCCATTCTTCACTTGTGACCCAAAAACTCAAGGAAAATTAATATAATTTTCAAATTAGGTGTGTGGGTCCCATTGGGCATGCTAGAATGTGAATAGGAGAAATTAGATTAATGAATTCAATAAAGGAGATGAAGCAATAAAAAACCCAATTCAATAATCAATGACCTATATTAATGAAACGTGTGCACAAACATGAAAGAAAATTAAATCAAACTATTCTAAATACTTTAACTCCACCAAAAATGCTTAGCCTTACTCCATTGTAGTACATAATTATTCTAATTTGAATAATATGTGGATTGCTCGAATACTTTAGCATAACCTTGTTAGCAAAAGAAATGTAAAAACAAGTATATACTTTAGATGAAAAATTTGTGGAGATATTGAATAGATGAATAATGGTTGTTTTATAACTTTCAAAGATATCAAATCAATGGTGTAGGATGTGAGATAAGATCAATGGATGAGAATTATTGAGAGATCATGAGGTATGTGCACGTGACATGCGTTATGATGAGGTGTTGTGATGATGAGCTAAGTGACCACATAAATTAGAGGACTAACTATATGAGAGGATAAAGTGGAAGTGAGTGAGAGTGAGCTAAGGTTGCTTTCTAGTTAGCTCGCTAAATTTAGAGATGGTCACTAAATTTAGAGTTGGAGGAAGAAAAATAGAGTGATATATTTAGGAAATAAGTAAAATAATGATTTTATTTATTTTTATAGGAATGTGCAAAAGTTAAACTAAATAAATTAAATATTTTATTTAATTTTGGAGGTATAATTAGCTAATTAAATAATTTAAATAATTTAATTATGTTGGATGAGAGGGATTCATGATTTTAATTAAATAATTGAAAATTATTTAATTATGTGGATAGAGCAAAAATTAGAAAATTAATTAAATAATAAAAAATATTTAATTAATGTTGATAGAAGAGTAATTGGAAATAATCAAATAGTTTAAAGTTATTTAATTAATATAGATGGAGAAAAAAATAGAAAATAATTAAATAATTAAAAAATATTTAATTAAAGTGGTTGGAGAAAAATGACTAATTAAGTAAATAATTTAAAATTTATCTAATTAAAGTTGAGAGTGAAAATGGTGAAATAATTAAATAGTTAAAAATTATTTAATTAAAGAGGGAAATGTGTTAGGTTAATCAAATAATAATAAAATATTTAATTAATAGTGATGAATGGGTTAATTAATGATGATGATGAGAAGTGATGTTGATTAATTAATATTTTTAAGTGTCTACAATTTCATAGTTGTTAGGATTATAAATAATAATGATACGTATGCTCAATATATTACCAAAGTGGATTTAAATATAGTTGAGGGAGTGGTTAAACCCTATTAAGAAAACAAAGCATGACCATAACTAATTCCTTTAGAAATAAAAGAAAATGAGAACGATTAAACTAATAAGTATGATAAACATATTGAGTTTAAGAGTCATTGCCAAATATTTTAATACTGAAAACTATGGCCTTAATGCCTGACTAGTTACTCTCTTCAAAAACCCACTAACCCTAGCGAAAAAAAAGATTCAACAAACCTCATCTGAACTTTATTATCATGAAAAAATTCCTTTTCAATTTTAATAAGAAAATAATCCTTTTCAAATACAATCAAAGCACACTAACATACTGTAAAAGCAGCATAGACGTCAACTTCTGGCGTCAGCTCGTGGTGGAAAAGAATAGGGTCTGTCCCAGGCCTGTACGTTCTAACTTTTGGGTCTTCTTCCAATTGGAAAGTAAACGCACTAAATGAGTGCAGTACGATATATATCCCCACGGTATACCTATATAGGGAAAGCTTATATTCCAGGCTGGTCAAGGCCCCTTGTCTTACTCTATCACTATTTAAAACAATAACGAAGTCTATGAGTATTCTCGCACAGCGAAAGAAAAGAGTCGGGAAAGCAAAGGATTAGAAGTCTTTTCGTGGGGTAGGTATGTTAGTGCAAAGGTTAAACTACGGAAGTTATTATTGGTCATAGTCAAGTTGAGTGTGTTTTTTATCATGTGTTTTGTTAGTTGGAATAGTTGGTTTGAGATAAGCGAAGGTGAATAGGTTAGTTTCAAACATCTTAAAGGTGTTGATGTTAGAATTATTGGACATAATTTTAATAGTAAATATGTTTCTTTATTAGACAACAAATGTGTCGTGGGGTAGGTATGTTAGGGCAAAGGTTAAACTACGGAAGTTATTATTCATCATAGTCAAGTTGAGTGTGTTGTTTATCATGTGTTTTGTTAGTTGGAATAGTTGGTTTGAGATAAGCAAAGGTGAACAGGTTAGTTTCAAACATCTTAAAGGTGTTGATGTTAGAATTATTGGACATAATTTTAATAGTAAATATGTTTCTTTATTAGACAACAAATGTGTAAATGTCTTGACAACGATGTAAGAGAAAATGTGTAATTGTCAATCACAAACATGACTCTATAAATTGATGAATCTACATTATAGGCATGTGAGGAACTAAGAATGTGAATAGGACAAAGTTTTCACACTTCATTTAGGTAGCTTTTGACCATTGGCCATGGAGGTTAGAGGAGGCTTGTTTGAAGGTGCTAGACGAATTTATGAAGGCTATCTCTTTTGACAAACATATGCTTTTGCTAGATTGGAGACAAAACAAGAATGAGGGAGGATAAGGAGTGAGATTTTATTGTTCCAGTGTACCTATTTGGTAATGCAATGCTTGTACACTTTTAATATGGTGGTATGAGACATGAGATTGCACTTTTTCGTAGAATCCCTCCCCCCCTTATTGAAGGGTTCCTTAAGTTGATTTCAATATTCGGTCTCATTTGTGTGTATGTTCTCCTTGGTTGTGTTTAGTTCTATTTCACATTCAGTAACACAATGATTGGAATTGGTGAATTGAACTAGTTTATTCTAATTATTTGGATTGTAATTGAGTGTTTGAATTGGGAAGAGGTTGACATTTGTAATTGGGTAAGGGACTTGAGACATGGCTTCATCTATTTGTGGATCATGTTTCCCACATATCCATGCATTCAATCCCTACCTTGAGATCTACAATTTTTTGTTCTAATTCAATCCCATGGTGCTCGAAATTTTTCCAAAATTTTTAAAAATTTGAGGACGATCTTGAACACCACAAGATTTAAATTAAAATTTAAAATATTTTGACTCACTCTTTTTATTTATTTTTAAAATCTAACTTAAAAAAATATTTATGTGATTTATTGTTATATCTTATTGTTTTAAGGCATTCAGTGTACAATTAATTTTAATATTTTAAAAATATATATATACTTAAATTACACTTACAATATAAAAATCAATATAGTATTTTCTAATTTCTAGAATAAAGATACTTTAGTATAAGACTTTATAAATTGTATCAATGTTATTAATATTATTTCTAGCTCAAGACTCCAATGATCTTGATGAAATATGTTGTTTAATTTTTATTTATCTATGGTTTACAAATTTCTCAATTATTTTATTTTATTTGTGATGGTCAGATTGTTATTTAGATTGAATTTTGTTTGATCCATGAGTATGAGGAAAATGTTTGTGTTGGAATTGAGGAACAATAAAAAAATGTTAAACAATTCTAATGCACTTATCAAATTTAATTCAATGCATATAAAGTAGAAGAGTTTTTAAAATAGATATTTTTAATTGAAGTTCTTATGCAAATAACTATTGAATGTGCTAGTTCAATAACTCTATTAATAAAATATTAGTTTTTTTTTTGCATACATATTTATGTTTTCCCATAGAAATAGAAATGAGAATATTTTAAATTTGATATTTATGGTAGAGGTAGAATATACATCCATTAAAATACATAATAGACAAATGAATATACTCACTTGGAATATTTCCTAAAAGAAGACATCAAAACTTGGAGGAAATGTCCTAGCAAACTCAACAAACACAAGAGAATATCATGTAGTAGCCCTAGGAATAATCATTGATAAAAGTTAACATAGAATTTTCCTTCTTCCTTTTTGTAAGTAGAGAATACATGCAACAATGCCAAGGCCAAAAATAATGTTTTAAAAGGAAATGCCAATATATCAAAATAGTTGTCAAAAAGTAGCAAAAAAAATTAGATGGTCTACATGAAACAAAAGTTATTAGCACCTAGCAAACCAAAAAAGGTGGAGGAAGAAATTTTGATGGTTACTATGTGGGGGTATGTGCAGGATCATGATGGGCCAAATAATGGTGATATGATGGGTATGTGTAGGGTATGTGGTTGGCGACTCCTTTTTACACAATATTGATTAAATGAAAAGGGTGTTTAAAGGAGATTCCCAGCTTCCCACCAATATAAATTATGCTTTACTTTGAATTTAATAAATAATTATTATTCATTTTGTATTTGCATTATGACTAAAGTCCTGGTTGATAAGTTGAATGAAAAAAATCTATAGCTTTCAAATGGTATCACATTTTTTGAATCCAAAACATGGATCACATTCAACATTTCACATACTATAGGATTAAAAAAAGAAAAATTAAATTTCACGAATTTTTGACCAAGTTAAGGTGGTCAGACATATGAGTTTTATATTTTTTAAAATTTGTAATAAAAATTCACAATTAATTATTTACATGGAAAAAATTACAAAAAATATGCATCACATTGGGACATGAGTCCTCTACTTATATCTAAAATATTATAGAAAAATATTATCATTTTATTGTGGTTAGGTGGTCAAAGCAGACCTACTTCTTATTTTTCCCTAAATTTAAGTACTACTGCATTGAAATTTCAAATTTTCACCAAATAGATTTCTTTTTTCAAATAAACCTAGTAGTTTAGAAACTACATTCAATTTTCTATAGATTCTATTCTTACATATTTTTGAAATAATATAGATAACTTATTCAAATTTTTATGTCAAGTTTCCTAACTCTAATTTTTGAATTTTTTGCCACTTAAGGGCTTGTTTTTTCCATGATGATCTTGCACATACCCTACAAAATGGTGTAGTTTCTTTTTAATATATATTTTTAAGGATTAATTCCTTCAATCTCCCTCTTAGTACTTAATATGGAAATTCCCATCATTTTCCTTAACATCTCAAAAATTCTCTTTTGAGATTATCTTGGGATATATATTAGAAAGTTGATAATTGATTTTGCAAAACTTGAATTCAACATTATTAGTGTGAATAAGGTGTTTTAAAACCTAACTAGTTCACCTAGTAGGTCCTATTCATATGTTAAGTTTACTTAGGTCCTAGGAATCTTTCTAGAAGTTTTAGTGGGCATTAGATCTTATCTTATCTTTTGTCATTTAGTGTTTGTGTCCTAAGTCATTTAATATTAGTTACCTCATGAAATAGGACTAAGATAACTTTCATAATCTTGTCTAATCCTATTTCTCACCTTAGCTATATAACCAATGGGCTCTCATGTGTAAATCATAAGAATCATATTAATCATAATCTATGATTTGCATCCTTTGATATAATATCATTATTCTCTTATAGATGATCTCTCTTGTGCTTTTTGAAGTTCCTACATCTTGGGTGGATATAATCTTCAACAAAATCTTGCATGGTATAGAGGATTATATACCAAAATATTGCTAACATGTCCCTTAGCCACATGATTTTAGATAAAATGGTGGTTGATATCAATGTTCTTCAACTATGGAAGACATGATTTTTCTGTGATAGCAATTTATTAGTTATTATTACAATAAATAACCATTGGATTTTTTTATCTCTACCTTAAATCTAGACCATAAATATATTCAACCAAATTTCTTGAGAAGATGCTAAGTTTTCAACAATATATTTACATTTCGCTAATGATATAGATGTGCCTATGATTTCTTTATGACCAAAAAAATGACACCCAATCCAAAAATAAACATATCACCTAAAATAATTTTATTATCATCAATAGATCCTACCTAACCATTGTCTACATGCAAAACCAAACAAGGTTTTTATGCAGATTTATAAAAAATGCCAAAATTGATTTATCACGAACATAGAAAAAATAAGAATAAATCACATCTACATCAATATTTCACATAAAGCGTGGGCTCACTTTCACTCCTTTTGAAACAATTATTCTAAAAATAACCATATATCCCACTATACCATGCTCTAGGTGCTTTCTTGAGTCCATATAGATATTTTTGCAATTCATAGACCTTTTGCTACTATCCCACCAACTCATACCTTGGTGGCTAGTCCGCAAACAATTCTTCATTCATGTTTTTTCAAAAAATCTAACTTAACATCAAATTGATTAGCTTTCACCCCAGATTTTTCTACCAAGATAAAATTATTCTTATGGTATCTAATCTAGCAATAGTAGATTATATTTTAATGCAATAAATACCTATTATTGTGAGAAACCCTTTTCCACTAATCCTATTTTGTGCTTTTCAATGGATCTATTTCCTTAACATTTGATTTTGTAGATATATTTTATCCCAATAACATATTTTTCAAGTGGAAGATCAACTAATTTCCATGTTTCACTCTTTTCAATGACAGTAATTAAATCTTCATTCATAGATTTAAGCCATACTTATTTTATTGTATCCTCAAATTGTCTTGGTTCAACTTGAATATGAGATAAAAATAAAAAATTATAGTTTAATGAAGACTAGTGTTCCTTTCAAAAATTTGTTTAAGACTTTTTAACTTTCCTTGGAGGAGTAGTTGTGCTCAAAGAAGGAATAAATAGATAAGATAGTGGGTTTCAGTGAAGGTGGTGCAATAGGACTTGAGCTAATATTGAGTCCAATAGAAGAATATGAAACATCTTGTTCTAAGTTGATAATTTATTTTTCCTAATTCAAGTTTTTATTGCATGACCAAGCTTCATTTTTGGTAAATACATCATCTTAATAAATAATTAAACTCTTAGTTATTCAATTGTATAGTTCAAAACCCTTTGTGTCCTCACTACGGCCAATAAAAATTTACTTCTCACTATTATCATGAATATTTTATTTTATGTTCGCCTATATTACCATATGCAATGCATCTAAAAATATTAAGATGTGCTACACTAGGTTTTTTACTACATCATGCCTCATAAAGTGTCATATTTCTTTAAAAAATTCTTGGACATCTATTGAAAAGTATATATATGTAGGGCCATGAATTCACCCCAAAAATAATTTGGTAGACTCTTGGATTTAAGAATGCTTCTAGCCATCTCCATAATAGTGTATTTTTTGTGTTCAACAATTCTATTTTTATGAAGGGTATAGTTAGCAATCAATTTCATTTGAATTCCATTATTTTTTTCAAAAATTCTAAAATCTATTAGCTCGATGAATTCTCCCCCTCTATCTAAATGCAAAATTTTGAGAGGATAACCAATTTTTTTCTCCACTCTAGCCTTACATTGCTAAAATTCAATAAAGGCTTCCAATTTTTCTTTGATGAAATAAACCTAATGCCTTCTACTAAAGCCATCCAAAAAAATGAGACTAAATTTTTATTAAGAGAGTAGGATGTAACAATTCAAGTGGTACTTTTACACTCCAAGTTCTTCCTTTTAGGAAGGATCCTTGATGTTTCTTGTCAATTGTTAGATTATATCTAGGTTTTTTTTTTTATCATATATCAAAATCACTTCAATTGATAGAAGATAAAAGATAAAATTGTTAGAATGGATAGATTATTTTGAAAAGATAAATCAAGAGAAAACTATAAGATAATATAGAGAATTATCATATTACTTTTTGAGTAACAGAGAAGAGATATGAGTATTGTATATATATTATAACTAGGGTAATATACATCCAAGAGCTATAATAAATCCTACTACCCAAAACAAGTGGGAATCTTGCCTATTGTAAATGAAAAATTTCATGGTTTTACCTACTTAGATGAAGACAAACAAATGGTATTGAGAGTTGGCATATGAATCTGAAAGACAATGTGAGACTTAATTACCCAAATATGGGTGAGCGTGACATGTGTAACTAATGAAGTGTACCATGTTTAATAATAACCAAGTTTAAATAATCTAATCAATCTTAATAATATGTGTAGCAAAATAAAATATTCCCTAAGGAAAATAAAAAACATGCAATAACATCCCCTTAAACCTAGCTTAGGTGGGTTAAAATATGGGTCCTAGAAAATGAAGACTAAAGAGGTGCCCATATACAAAGAAATCCCTCCAAAAGAAGTCTTCCATAAGAGGAATATCCCCCCAACATAGAGAGAGAAGGTTAAAGACTAAGGATCCCCTCTTGAAGTAGACACTTGCCACATGGGCCCAACAAATCTTGTATATGAAGGAACTTACTTTTAGTGAAAGGTTTGTTGAAGATGTCTATGATTTTCTCTAATCTTGGAAAGTTCTTAAGATCAATGATTCTTTCTTGAATTTGATCTAGAATATAGTGCATATGAACCTAAATGTGTTTGGTATACTAGTACAATAGATTAGATTCCTTGAGATTCATATCTCACTCTAGTTATAAAAAAAGATGATTGTAGGATTTTTTAATGGAATGCCAAATTCAATGAGAAATTTTTGAAACTAAAAGCCTCAATGGTGGCATTAATTGCCCCTCAATACTCAACCTTTGCAGATGAAAGAGAAATTGTAGATTACTTCTTTATTGACCAAATAAATTAGATTAGAACCAAGTGAGGATAAATAACCTAAGGTAGACTTACGATCCTGAACCAAATCAATATACACACCCATTACATATTGAATCCCATAACTATGAGTACCCTGAATATAGTGGATAATCCTCTTAGTTTCTTTCTAATACAAATCATGTGCCTCTTGCATGAATCAAGATACCATACCCACAACATATGAAATATCAAGCCTCATATGAGTCAAGTGAATGAGACTCCCAACAAGCTATCAATATAAAGTAACATCAATATAGGGTGAAGAAGACTTAACCTCAACTTTGATGCTTGATAGAAATGGAGTCATGTAGGCTTATTGTAGTGTCATAAATTGAAAGTCCTTGCAATTTCAAATCATGTTTTGTGTGGCCCACTTTAGTGTCCATTCTCTTAGTTCCTGTGTAGGCTCATTTTAGTGCTTGCATTATCCTTTTTCCCTCTCGGGATGCTCAAGCCTTCTTTATCAGATTCACTTCTTTGTGTCACTTTTTTGTTTTCCTTATAATGTTCTTGTCTCTTTTTTTTAGAATAAATTATCTGGATCTAGTGCCTAATTTGAACACCCATGCATAGTGCTATTGTTTTATGAAAAAAATTTGTTTAAAGGTCATTTTTGAGTGTTTTTCCACTTGTCACCTTTCTAGGTCAATAGAAAAGGTTCAAAATTGTTTATAACAATTCATGAACCTCTTTATCTTCCCTCTACTAACTTTCAAATCTAATATTTAATTTTTTGGGAAAGGAGTGGGTACATAAAGATTGGAGGCAAAAAAGTGGCCTCCCCACTTTTTGAATTCATAAAAGCCATAACCCAAGCACGCTATGGCTTGGAGTGATCAAGATTTAGGATTGATCACTACTAAGAAATAACAAAAGAATACTATAATGCACTTGTGTTATTGCTTCAATGAGAAATAATGTGAGTGCATTATAACACACTTGAACATTAATTATTTCCTATCAAAGCTAAAAAAATCAAAACTCAATTCGTTCTATTATTTTGTTGTTGAAGAGTTCCCCCATGGCCTACAAACCTTCCATAATGTACTCAAGTTCTAGGAAGCCCATAACTACACCAATTCTTCATTGATTCTTTGTCAAGATGTAACCACAATGTTAGGGAGGTCAAATGAGTAAGTTATTTCTATTTTTTATGTGAATTTTGTATTAAATATGTAGATTTGAATGTTTTTAGATGAAAATTTATTTCATTTTTAGGAATTGTTAATGCACCTCAAAATCCTCCATAAAATCCTAATTCACATCATCATCAAATACCTCTTGAAGAAAAAACCTCAAAAAATACCTCCTACAATTCCTCATTATGCTCCAAGAACACAAGAAAATATAATGGGGAAAATTCAAAATAATAAAAAATAAATTGAGGAGTTAATTGCAAGGTTGAGAGATCCTACAACTACAACTTTGCATAGATTCACCCTTGCTCAATCATTGCAATCCATAATGTCTCATGTAGATTTAGTTATAAAAAAAATAAATAGTTAGTTTGAGAAGAGACATGAGCTTAGACAATTTTATGTAGACAATTTATTATATAAATAACTTAAAGATTTTTTTTTGAAATCTAACTTGTATCCAATGTTCATGGACCCAAGAATGAATCAACAATTACATGGTGCATGCAAGAGGTTCCCTATCTATTGGTGGAACCACCAAGGAATAAAGAACCATTTTTAGGAATGGTGGTCAAAGGTTTTTTACCATCCTCCATGTAAAAACAATGAGGTGCCACAATATTTTTTGAGGAAACTCTATTGTGAGTTCATTCTTAATAAAATCCCAAACTATTTTTATATGCAAGAGTTATAGGGTAGAGGTGGCGGAGTGGGGGCAAATATTGATGCACAATGGCTAGCAAGACCACTTGCTATACCATAGTATGAGCACGTGACTATCCCTTTTGTTGTGAACGAGAGTGTTTAGGTGGATACTGGTGGAACCCTAAAATTTCATTGTTCCACTAGTTCTATTATCAAGCCTATGACCTTTTCTTCCCCACTGTCATTAGGGTTTAGGTTTTTATCATTCCTTTCATCTATACCCTTAATCCTTTTATTCGTTCATATTTGCTCATTGACTAGCTATACCAAGTCACTTATCTAATCAAGTGATATTTTATGGCTATCACTATCGTCATTTTAACTGGCCCCTAGCATTGCAAGTCACTTAGCGAGCCTAGGAACTCCCTCTTTTATGAACAACTTATTCTCACTTGTGATTTTTCACCTTTTAAGTATGTTTCTCACAGTTCATCACTCATCATGTGTTCTTTTTACATTGCCTATGTGTATCACACGATGAGTGATGCTTCATCTTTCATACCACCTCAAGTTTCATCATCTATCATGTGTTATGTTCTCACCACCGAAAGACAGCCTGTGATGAGTGATACGGTTAAGTCATTAACCCATCATTGGCCTTTGCATTATTGCTGGTTGTCTCATGCTTACCAAAAGGAAACCCATGACTACCGATGATTTGAGCTACTCCTCATCACGTGGGTTTGGTCTATTGCTAGTTGAAGCAACTCAATAGAGAGGGAATGAGCGATGAGTGATGTAAGTAATGATATCCAACTAGGATCCTCCCACGGTCAAATCAATGGATATAATCTCATCATTGGCTCCAATCCATCGCTTGATGAGGTTTCAAAATGGAACTTGATGGTGTGATGGGTGATATGTTTTGACTTGTGGCTTGGATTATCCCATGATCGTCAAGATTGACGACAGACGTGTCAAAGATGATTGAGTAAGGATGTAGATGGATATGGCTATGTGCAAGATCATGATGGGCCAAAAAGTGGTGATATGATGGGTATGTGGCTAACGACTTTTTTTTTACCCAAAATTGATTAAATGAAAAGGGATTTTAAAGGAGATTCTCATTATTTCACCAATATAAATTATGCTTTACTTGGAATTATTTAATAAATAATTATTATTCATTTTCTATTTGAATTACAACTAACGTCCTGATCAACATAGGTTGATTGAAAAACATTTATAGCTTTCAAATGGTATCACATTTTTTGAGTCAAAAACATGTGTCACATTCTATGCTTCACATACTATAGGACTTAAAAAAAAAAACTAAATTTGATGAAGTTTTGACCAAGTTAAGGTTGTTAGACATATGAGTTTTTATATTTTTTAAAAGTTGTAATAAAAAAATCATAATTAATTATTTACTTGGAAAAAATTACAAAAAAATATGCATCAATTGGGACATGAGTCCTCTACTTATATCTAAAATCTTATAAAAAAATATTTTCATTTTTTTTATGGTTAGGTGGTCAGACAAACACCTACTTCTTATTTTTCCTAAAAATTTAAGTACTATTGCATTGAAATTTTAAATTTTCACCAAATAGATTTTTAAAAAAATAAACCTAGTAGTTTAGAAAATACATTAATTTTTTTACAAATTCTATTCTTACATATTTTTAAAATAATATAGATAACTTATTCAAATTTTTATGTCAAGTTGCCTAACTTTGATTTTTCTAAAATTTTCACCACTTAAGGGCCTAGTTTTTCCATGATGATCTTGCACATACCCATATGTGGTAGTTTTAAAGCACCTCTTCACTTTTTCTAAGTACAATCAATAAAGAAAGCGGTGATCCTTAATGAGCCTCGTTGATCAAGTTTTAAATCCAAGAAAATCAGCAGTGGAGATTCAACATGTAGTAATTGATCCTTTTGCTCACGTGAGTGAGCCAAGATGGCCATTGATTGCAACTAGCCTTAAATTCCTTTATTTAATGAGGATTCTCTATAGACTTATTAGATCATTCATGAATTACCAAGGCATGCATAGAATTTATTGTTGTGAGTACTAAAGAAATAATTTCAAAGGTTTGACCAAGGTATTGCAAAGGTGGTGGCATGGCATCTTTTGGCATGTAAGTGTGTATGATTCTTGCATTGTTGTACCAATTTAGTTTCTTTCTATGTTTGGTGTTTGTGGGGTTTTCATTGTTTATATGTGGAAATTCTCTAGAAGTTGTGATTAGTATTTTTTTGCATGATTGGCTCTAGTTTTCATTGTATTCTAAGAAAATGAATGAGTCGAATACTCCCATTACACAAGTCTGGAGGTCTAGAAGACTAAGTATGCAAGAGTTAGTTGCATACGTATCTAAATCCAAACCCCTCCTAGCGGAGGTGCCAATTATTTGAAAAGGAAAAAGAAGTGTACACATGAGAAGTGAGAAGGTTGTTGTTAGGAGCACTTATGCCCTGAGGAATAGGACTATGTCACAAGAACTAGTCGAGGTTAAAGGGAAGGGGCTTGTATTTCATGAGACTTGGTATGGGTTCTAGGGTTTGTTCAATGAAGCTCATTGCTCTTATCTTAATTTTTGATAATTATTCAAGTGAAGAGGGAGGAGCTAGCCCTACCCTTGTTCAATTCCCTGCTTCTCTTATGCCTCATAGCAACTCAGATGATGATATTTTTATTGTGAATCCATTCTCTATTAGAGGGCCCAGTGAGGGTGTTTACTCAATGGCTGATAAGGTCGAGTAACACCCTTGTCATCTTTTAATGGTGTTTGGTGTTTGGGTGATGTGGTGACTAGACTTCTATGTGGCTGATTTGTTGGTTTGTGATGGTGGTGTTGATGGTGGTTTTTGTTGGTATTGGTGAACATGCCTTTTTGGGTAACAACTTTTGGAAGGCTTGTGTGATGGCTTCGACCAATGGATTAGCACTCTTTCTGCCTTTTTACTTTTCCCGTGTTGAAGGAATGATTAAATATATAATGGTCTGAGAACCAATCCTAATGAAATGAAATGAATTAATGGTCTGAGAACTGACCCTAATGAAATGAAATGAATTTTGAAATTATCATGAAATGTAATTACATTTAAGTCAAATTCTTGGTGCTCCCTTGTAATATAAAAGGGATTTCATTACTCATTTTAAGGGGTTTTGGTCTGAAATTTTGAGTCCTATGTACAGTTCAGGTAGAAACTAGGTGTAGAAAAGATACTAATGAATAAAACAATTGAATTTTCTTGGTTTTGAATCATACACGTAATTATCTTAAATTAGTTTAATAGAAATTACCGATATCGAAACAAATCTTATATCTAAAAGATTTACTCTCCTTTTGTAAGTTTTTGCGAATTATGAATGGAATATCAAGGGTATATTTGTTCATCATCAAATTTTCATTTGAAAGTATGTATTTTTTTTTCTTTGTCTCAAAGAGTCAATTAAATGCTTGAATGGGTTGATGAATTCATACTAATTTGCAAAGGATTTGGTAAGTAGTCATGCTTTAGGAGCTGTGAGTTTTCATGATGTAAGGCATTGTGAAAATAGTATAGTATTATCGAAATTAAAGAATTCCTATATTATTGGTTATTGTATGTCTAACTCCATTACCCAATTGACAACACATTGGTAGGTTTGTTAAAGATACTTGAAATCAAAGTATGTTAATTTCTTGCCTGAACAAAGAATTAAAATCAAAACACAATTCATTTAAAATTTGTTAATCATGAGGCATGTATTTGCATACTTGAGCCATTTCCTTGTTCCTGATGAATAGATGACTATTTACTCAGAGATTAGCCAATCTTTAGTAGATTATGTTTATCTGCCCTTTATAGGAACAAATTTGTGTTGAAGAGTTCTTGAGTAGTGGAAATATCAAATGAACATAAGAAGGAACAGTCTCCTTGGTCTCATAGAGCCAAAAGTGCAGGAGTATAGACCTTAAAATTCTTTACTCGTTGTGTTGGCCACTAGCCTTAGGTGATCCTTAAACATAAGGGTTGGCTATGCTTTAGAGAACCCTAAGGTTTTGCTGGAAAAAACACCAATAGAAATGGCGACTCTGCTGAGGAAATTTTCCATTCTCCAATTGTCGATTGTTGTATTACAGTGTCAAATGGTGTGATAGATCTTAACATCCAATTTAGATATTGCATAATTCTTGAACTTGCTGAAAGTGCTAGTAGTAGCAAAGCTTGAAAGAATTGAAGGTGACGCTGCTATTGGAGCACACCCAAAACTAAATCTATTTTGAAGTATAATCCTCTAAGGAGAGGTGGCGACTCTAACTCAAATAACCTAATAAAGAATATACCAAAGCTTCAAATCTACAACTTTCAAGATCAAAGATAGATGGCTACTCTGAAATTCCAAGTATCAAGAAATATCATCATATTTGCAGATAATTTGTGGGAATTTTCAAGATATACGATATAAATGCTTCCCAATTTGGTGAAATAACACTAAGGGAAAGGAATGGTATCTTTGCATAATCTTATATTGAGATTGAAATGAATGTAGAAGCCTGTCATTTCTCCTGTTGAATAATATTATGCAAAGTAAGATTAGAAAATTTACATTATAAAGGCTTAGGCCCATAAGTGTAAAAGGAACTTGAATTGGATTTTGATAACAGTGGAAAGTTTTGCAAAAGGTAGTACAAAATGTCCTATCAAGCTATACATTTGGAAACAAATCTGAATACAATAACACATGATGAGTACCCTCTGTCGCATCAAAGGAATTTTAGTACTGAAAGGTACAGAGCCATAAATTTTAGTAATATTCATGGTTTTCTAAATATTGTACCACCAAAGATTAGGGACAAGATACTAAATTTTAGCGGAGAGAAGTCTAAGTCAGCAAGAAAACATTTGCAGGAGTTTTGGGATTTAATGGGAGATTATGAAGTGGACTTTGAGGATACATGTGAATATGAAATTGTTTGTTCAGTACTTGAAAGGGGATGCAAGAGTGTGGTTCTCTTTTCTACCAATGTCCTCTATATATTCTTGGAATGAACTTAAGGTAGTTTTCATGGAACAATTTGGTGAAAGAGTGAATCCAAGTATAGTAAGGAGAAAATTTATGCAAATCCATAGAAATGAAGATGAATTAGTCCCCTATTTCAATCTTAGATTCACAAGAGCTATAAGGCATATCCTTGAGAATATCAGACCAAATGATGTTGAATGTTTGGTTGTATACCTTGGTGCGTTTGATAGCAACATGAGTTGTCTATTAATGGATAAAGAGCCTGCAACACTGCATCAGGCATATCAAAATGTCATGGATATTGAGAAAAATTTGAAGTATTCAATGATGAAAGGATATATGGCTGCAAGTGTCGGTCATTCTAATACATCTCATGTAAATGGAGCTCATGGATTAGATAATAGAATTTCTTGTTGGGATGATAACACTTCTGCTATTTTGATTTTTCCATCATCACAATATGTAGATCATGGTAAACCCCAAGTCAAGTTTCAATAGAGTTTGAGCAATGTTGATCAAAAGTCTCTTGTGGAAAAATTGTATAAAATGAAAAGGTTTGAAGGAGAACCATCATATGAATTGTTTTTGAGGTTTTTCAATGCTCTAATAGAATTCCCTATAACTTTTAGACCTGAAGATTCTGAGTGCATTGATTTTTTTTATGAAATTTATGAATCTGGGCTAAGTGCTTTGCATGAAGAGTTGAAGCCTTATAGCTTTGATCAAGTACCTAATTGGATAAAGGTTATGAAATCTGTCAAATGTGAATATTCACAAAATATGGATTCCTAAGGTAGAGACAACAATTGTCCTCTCAAAAAAGATCACAGGATCGAGCAACATAATAATGATGAAGAAAAGAATACATGGGATGATAATAAAGTAAATATGTATGAATGCTTTTCTGACGATATCTCAAAAGGAGGAGAGGTAAAGGAAATACAAGGTGTTTCTCCATGTCATGTTGTAACCAGTGAAGACGATGCATATGTTGCTGATATTTTATCACAAACTAGTGATCTTGACCTTGAAGATGCAGCCTTAAACATTCACTCTAAAAAATTTAAACATGATTTAGAGAGTGATGACTTTTTTTGTGATGAATATTAGGATGAAGTTGAGGTTTCTGGTTGCTTCTCTAAGGACTGCAACTACTCTTTTGAAGATGATTTGGAAGCATATCCCTCATATGAAGGATGTAGTAATATAAATACTTATGATGTCATGTGTTCACAAGCAAAGGGACAAATTGTAGATGATGCATACCTGGAATTTAACTCAGGTTTATTATTAATGAAACATGTTACATATGTGTGTAATGAGGAATTTGAAGATAAAAAAGTGTGTATTCAGTATGTTGACACTGAGTATAAGGCTAAATGTGATGAACATGCTTATGAAGCAGAGGTAGAATTGTTAGCTATACATGAAGAAGACAATAATGTACTCATGAATGACATAAAGGCTTCATTATGGAATGATCAGAATGCACATCATGACAAGCACGTGGATTTTGAATTAACACCTCCACTTGTAGACACATAAAAATGACCTAGGCTTGCAAGCTCTATTTTTCATCTTTCTCTTCCTAACATAACTATGACATTTTAATTGTCCTTGGTCCACATTTGACTATTAATTAAATAATTCATAATTATGTAATTAATTCATGTCTTTTTATTCTTCATGATTATTAATTAAATAAATTTTGTTTATTTATTCAATACGTCACTAATGGTCTATTATCTTCATACAATTAAATAAATTTCTTAATTTATTTAATTCCTTATACATCTTCCTGATTATTAAATAAATGAATTTTATTTATTTATTTAATATGTCACTAATTTTCATAATTAAATGAATTTATTAATTTATTTAATTATCGGTCACAATGCTTTAAATTAAATAATTATCTTTAATTTTTTAATTACCTAATTTAACATTTCTCTCATTTTAAATAAATTAATTATTTAAAATGATCTCACTTTATTAACTGTCACTTCATTCTAGTAAATAATCTGAAAATCAATTATTTACTGTTACACAAAATCCATATTTTGAATTAATTTTAATTAAAAAATGGTAATATTCTTCCATAAATCAAGTAAGTGATCAAATTCTTGATTTTCTAAATCTTCTTTTTTTCTCCAATCTTTATCTTCTTGATTTTTTGAATCTTATCTTCTTATCTTCTTGATTTTTGAAATCTTTATCTTTTTGGCTAATCTTTATCCTCTTGTCACATTTGTTCTTGACCGCCGATTCAATTTTCTCAAATAATTAGGCTTCTATCAGCTTTTAATCTAGACCGTCCGTCCAAACTTGTATTTTCTATAAAATGACAATTTTTCTCATTATTTTGGACGGATAACTTATTATGCACAAATTTGTGTTTTTGCATTTGGCATATTTTCATTATTGAGTCTTAGATATAGTCATTTATCATTTTTCATAGGCATTTTGTCATTCAAATCCTTCAAAACTTGCGTAGGACATAGTCATAGTCAATTTCTCACACATGCAAATGTGAGGGCAATATTCATATGATCACTGCAAGCTAGGAGGTGCTATGGAGATGAATCATGGAAGCTTCGAGGAATAACTAGTATAATCTTTCTTGTATTTTCTTTCATTGTACTTCATAGCTCTTTGGGTTTTTATATTATTAATCTGATCTGCTAACCTACATGAAATTAACCCATTGATACACCACCTATTGGTAATATTGAAAGGATTACCAATCTATCTAACAATGAATCTTCAGAATATGAATCACAAAGGTTAGCCATTGATGATGTGGATGAAATGGAGGGTTTATCTATGTACTCTTCCAATGATTATAGTGAATCTGAATATAATTGTGATAGGGAAGATTTAGACCTTCATGTTGAGGAGGTAGAGGTTTCTATGAAAAAAATGAAGGTGTGGGAAAATCCCTTATATGATGAACCCTTATCAGCATGTGAGGTGATAAATGATGATCCCTACTGGTGTAGGAATAATCCACTTTTTTTTTTAAGAATCTAATGAATGTTTGATAGGTATTACTTGAAAATATGAAGGATATGGTATAGTTAGGACAACAAGGAGTGGAGGCAAGCTTGATATTAAGTTTTTTAACTTTTCCCTTAAGGAAGGTAATGTTGGTTCAGCAGTTACCCAGTCACATGAAAAATGTGATGGTATAAGTAGTGGTGAGATGGCATGCCCACAAGTGAGTGAGCAGATTGTATCAAATAGTAATCAGGGGTGCCACTCAGATGTGTTCGTAATTGAAAATGATAGTTATTCACATGGAGAAGACCCTGAAGATGAAAATATTATGGTTCATGATGACAATATAGAATATTGTGTTGGTGTTTATGAGAAATAGTTTGATCAACCTTCATATTATATAAATGTTGTAGGACTGTTTGATTCATGTGGAGGAGAACCTAGGGGTACAAATAGCATTAAGCATGACGTTAATTAGTATGAATGTGCACTTGAATTATTTGGAGAAACTCCACACCTTATGAGCCTCATCATAGAGTTGTTCCTATCTAATAAGGTTAACACTTGTGCAGGGAAGAATGAAGATTCCCCTACATTTTTATCTCATTCCTCCACCACCTTAGGAGAAATTGGACATGGCATATAATAGAGTTTATTTGAAGGTTTTCAATTTGATGAACAACTAGAATGTGATGTTAAAACCTATGATCAAGTGGAATATGAAAGTTTCATCTTGTCAACTCACTTGGATGAGCCCATGATGCAGTAGGATGATGCGCAGAGCAGTTACATGGCATGTGGAGTGGGTGATATTGATTAGAATGATGATTGTCATTTATAAATACACATTGTGTATGTTGATCCTTTGTTGTTAGAGCAAGTTAAGGTATTTGATAAAGGAAAGCATTTCTTTTATCTCTTGGGGGGCCATTGGGCCTCCAATTTGGAGAATGAAGCCAAAGAAGATATAAGGAAATATTTTTGGGATAGAAAGGAGAGTTATAATCATTTCCTTGCACTCGATCTATGAAATTAGGGATCTGGATTCTTGCTATGCCTGTAAGAGGCATACATCCACAGCCGAAGCCACTGGTGGGACCCTAAAATTTCATCATTCCACTGGTTCTATTGTCAAGCCTATGACCTTTTCTTCCCTAGTGTCATTAGGGTTTAGGGTTTTATCATTCCTTTCATCTATACCCTTAATCCTTTTATTAGTTCATGTTCCCTCATTGACCAGCTATACCAAGTCACCAATCTAATCAAGTGATATTTTATGGCTATCACTATCGTCATTTTAACTGGCCCCTAGCATTGTAAATCACTTACGAGCCTAGGAGGTACCTCTTTTATGAACAACTTATTCCCATGCGCACTTTTGCACCTTTTACATATGTTGCTCATAGCTCATTGCTCATCGTGCATTCTATTTACATTGCTCGTGTCTATCATGTGATGAGCAATGCTTCATATTCCATACCACCTCAAGGTTCATCACCCATTGCATTTTGTGTTCTGATCATCGAAAGACAACCTGTGATCAACGATACGGTTAATTCCTTAACCCATTGTTGGCCTTTGCATTATCGTTGGTTGTCTCATGCTTTCCAAAAGGAAACCCGTAGCAACCAATGAGTTGAGCCACTCATCACGTGGGTTTGGTCTATCGCCAGTTGAAGTAGCTCAATAGAGAGGGAACAAGTGATGAGCAATGTAAGTAATGATCTCCATCTAGGATCCTCTCGTGGTCAAATCAATGACTAGAATCTCATCACTAGCTTCCAATCCATCACTTGATCAGGTTTCAAAATGGAACTTGAAGGCACAAAGGGTGATGTGTTTCAAATTGTGACCTAGATTATCCCACGATCATCAGGATCAATGACGGACAAAACAAGGACGATTGAGTAAGGATGCAGATAGATACATGGTAGTTTTAAAGCACTTCTTCACTATTTCTAAGTATAATCAATAAAGCAAGTGGTGATCCTTAATGAGCCTCATTGATCGAGTTTTAAATCTAGGACAATTGACGGTGGAGATTCAACATGTAGTAATTGATCCTTTTGCTCACACGAGTGAGCCAAGATGGCCATTAATTGCAACTACCTCAAATTTCTCTATTTAATGAGGATTCTCTATAGACTTATTAGATCATTCATGAATTACCAAGGCACATAATTGATTGTTGTGAATACTAGAGAAATAATTTCAAAGCTTTAAGGGAGGTATTGCAAAGCTGGTAGCATGGTGTCTTCTCGCATGTAAGTGTGTATGTTTCCTACATTGTTGTAACAGTTCAGTGTCTTTTTGTGTCTAGTGTTTGTGGGGTTTTCATTGTTTATAAATGGAAATTCTCTGGAAATTGTTAGCATTTTTTTGTGTAATTGGCTTTGGTTGTCATTATATTCTAAGAAAATGAATGAGACTAATAATTCCAATGCACAAGTTTGGAGGTCTAGAAGACTAAGTATGAAAGAGCTAGTTGCATACATATCTAAAGCTGAACCCCTCCTAGCAGAGGTGCCAATTGTACCAAAAGGAAAAAGAAGTGTACGCATGAGAAGTGAGAATGTTGTTGTGAAGAGCAATTATGCTTTGAGGAATAGGATTGTGTCACAAGAACTAGTCGAGGTTAAAGGGAAGGGGCCTATGTTTGTGAAAGAATTAATGAGACTTGGTATGGCTCTTAAGGTTTGTTCGAAGAAGCCTACTACTCCTATCTTAATTTTTGATAATTCTTCAAGTGAAGAGGGAGGAGTTGGCCCTGCCCTTGGCTAATGCCTTTCTTCTCTTGTGCCTTATAGTGACTCAGATGATGAGATTGTTATTGTGACTCCACTCTATATTAGAGGGCCCAAAGAGGGTGTTTAGTCAGTAGTTGACAAGGTTGGGTAACAACCGTGTCCTCTTTTAATGGTGTTTGGTGTTTGGGTGCTATGGTGATTGGACTTCCATGTGGTTGGTTTGTAGGTTCGTGTTGTTGGTGTTGATGGTGGTTTTTTTTTGTATTGGTGAACATGCCTTTTTTGGTAACAACTTTTGGAAGCCTTGCGTGGCATCTTCGACCAATGGATTGATGCTCTTTTTCCTTTTTTCTTTTTACATGGTGAAGGAATGATTAAAGATATAATGGTATGGGAACCAACCCTAATGAAATGAAATGAATTTTGAAATTATCATGAAATGTAATTACATTTAAGTCAAATGCTTGTTGCTCCCTTGTACTATAAAAGGGATTTCATGGCTCCTTGTAAGGGGTTTTGGTCTAAAATTTTGAGTCTTGTGTACAGTTTGGGTAGAAAGTAGGTGTAGAAAAGATAGTAATGAATAGAACATCTGAATTGTCTTCATTTTGAATCATACATGTAATTATATTAAATTAGTTTTATATAGAAATTACTAATATCGAAACAAATCTTATATCTAAAACATCTACTCTCATTTTGTAAGTTTCTATGAATTATGAATGAAATATCAAGGGTATCTTTATTCATCATCAAACGTTCATTTGAAAGTATGCCTTTGTTTCCTCTTCAGCTCAAAGAGTCAATTAAATGCTTGAATAGGTTCATGAATTCATACTAATTTGCAAAGGATTTGGTAAGTAGTCATGTTTTAGGAGCTGTGAGTTTTCATGATGTAAGGCATTGTGAAAATAGTCCATTACTATCAAAATTAAAGAATTCTTATATTATTGGTTATAATATGTTTGAATCCATTACCCAATTGACAAAACACTAGTTTGTTTGTTAAAGATACTCACAATCGAAGTATGTTAATTTCTTTCTTGACCAAGGACTTAAAATCAAAACACAATTCATTTAAAATTTATTAATCACGAGGCATGTATTTGCAATACTTGAACCATTTCGTTGTTCATGGTGAATAGATGAATATTTACTCAGAGATTAGCCAATCTTTAGTAGATTATGTTTATCATCCCTTTATAGGAACAAATCTATGTTGAAGTGTTCTTGAGTAGTGGAAATATCAAATGAACACAAGAAGGAACACCCTCCTTGGTTCCATAGAGCTAGAAGTGCAGAAGTAGAGACCTTAAAATTCTTTACACATTGTGTTGGCCACTAGCCTTAGGTGATCCTTGAACATAAGGGTTGGCTACCCTTTAGAGTACCCCAGGGTTTAGCTAGAAAAAACACCAATAGGTACCTTGTAGTCAATTATCTCCCTCACTCAAAGCCTCGTAGAACATACTAGGCCTCTAATATACAATGAGGTAGGAAAGTCTTCAAGGCCTCGAGTTCCACTTCATTTATGTCAGGCTTGTGGGTCACTCTATGTTTATGGTCCTAATGATAATCAAGATGCATGTGCCTAGGGTACATCTATAGTTGATTAGATGGGGATGATAGATTCCCTCTAGAGTGATGCATTCATGAAAGCTACACCACCCAAACCCACACAAAACACAATAACAAATAAAAACACACAAAAATTGTAAGATGGAAAAAAACCCACTTTCAATTATTTTCAAAAAATGGAATTATAGATTTTGAAACTACAGGGCTATAGCCTCATTGGGTTGATTAATTACATCCACATCAATCCACATCAATTCTGAAAATAAAATCTATTATTCAAAGCCACAATTTGCACTAATGGAGCCACCTTCTACAACCCCCACTTAACCCTTTTATTTTACCCAATAACTACCCTAGAATGTTCTAGAAAGTATAACTTTCCCTTTTTCTTAGGACCAATAGTCTCATCATTTAATTTTTGGCCTAGGAAGATATTTTAATGAAATTCACTTTTTAGTGAGGCAACTTCTCGGGGCCATAACTTTTGATCCAGGTGTTTGATTTTCTATTATAAATATCATTACAAATCTCTCAAAGAGATCTACAACGCTGAAACCATTAGAGATCATTTCACCCATTATTCATGTTATTTTGGGGGCTTCTAAGGTTTTCAAACTTGAATTTGAATTTGCATCAGAGAAATTTCTCAGGAAGAAAACTTCAATATCTCCCAAACTGTACAATTTTTTGAAACAATTCTTCTGCCATCGAAAGTAATTTTTAGTTCCACCCCTGGGGGTAAATTTTTAGGTCCATATGAGCCCAATTAGGCTGACTTACTAAAAATAGTAGGGCATGTGCGAGATCATCATGGAAAAAATAGGCCCTTAAGTGGTGAAAAATTTAGAAAAATTAGAGTTAGGCAACTTGATGTAAAAATTTGAATAAGTTATCTATATTATTTCAAAAATATGTAAGAATAAAATATATAGCAAATTGAATGTAGTTTCTAAAGTACTAGGTTTATCTAAAAAAAAAAAAAAGTATTTGGTAAAAATTTGAAATTTCAATGTAGTAGTACTTAAATTTCAGGGAAAAAATAGGTAGGCGTCTGTTTAACCACCCTAACCACAATAAAATGATAATATTTTTTTCTAATATTTTAGATATAAGTAGAGGACTCATGGCCCGATGTGATGAATATTTTCTTGTAATTTTTTTCTAGGTAAATAATTAATTATGAATTTTTTATTACAACTTTAAAATAATATAAAAACTCATATGTCTGACCACCTTAACTTGGTCAAAACTTCATGAATTTTTTTTTTTTTAATCCTATAGTATGTGAAGCAAATAATGTGACACATGTCTTAGATTCAAAAAATGTGATACTGTTTGAAAGTGATAGATGTTTTTCAATCAGCTTATCTATTAGGACTTTAGTCGTAATTCAAATAGAAAATGAATAATAATTATTTATTAAATTCAAAGTAAAGCATAATTTGTATTGGTGGAAAGCTAAGAATCTTCTTTAAAAACCCTTTTCGTTTCATCAATTTCAAGTAAAAAAAGTTGTCAACCACATACCCTACACATACCCATCATATTGCCACTTTTTGGCCCATCATGATCCTGCACATACCTAGTAAGTGATCGTTTTTCACATTTTGTTACTTTTGACTATCTTACGCCCCTTAAGTGCCATCATGGGACTCAAAGCAACTAAAGAAAAATAAGGAAAAATATTTTTTTGGGTGATGCAAGATTTCCCTACACTACTGGATGCTCCTACATCATCTTGTGACAAGATTTTCATGTTCTAATGATGCTATACAAAATTATTTGTATGAATATGACATGTCCCCTGTTGTGCATTTTTCACACACATGCCCCACTGAAAGCAGTCACCCTCTTTTGCTTTGGTTTTTGGTGTCTTGGACCTTTGATTTTGATGATTTATCTTGCTTTGGCATGTGCTTGAATGTTTATTTTGATTTCCTAAATGATTCCCCTAAGTTATTCATTGAAAATCTTAAGTTCTGGGTCAAATTCAGGTTTTTTCCTAAGTCTGAGATTTTCCACCCCGACTGGATTTTTTTGGATCCTGTTTGAATTTTGACTAAATGTTGTGGTTCAGAGATTTTTGTTCTTCGTGGAATTCCACATGGGCCAAATTTTTTGGAATTTCATCCTATCGTCGGCTTCCCAGATTTTCTTGGCTGTCTTGTTGGTGGCATTAATGTCATTTGTACAATTGGCAAGGGGTGTATTTAACCGATCTCTGAAGACTTTTGTGCCATTATGCTTTATTTTTTGTCATTGATTGAGCTAAGGAGTGCATTTTTGGAAGTATTTATTTTGATTTGGGGCATTTAATCCGCTAAGTGTTTGATTTGGTGAAGATTTCTTGGACATTTCTATTGCTGTCTTCGCTGGGTGTCGTTAAACTAGCATTTGTTATTTCTGAGATCGATTTATGCTTCATCAATGGTATGCACATGATTTCCCTACTTTTGATTGATTAAAGTTAGCATTACTTTGGTGTTTTGGTTTTACTCAGGGTTTAAATTTTTGCATGTTTGAGAGTTTTATGCCAGGGTTGCCTAACATTGCTTTATTTATTGTCTCTCGAGTGAGTTCTGAGGTCATTTGTTCATTTGCATTATGAAGTATCTTTCTTGAGAGTTGTGAGTTATCCCTAGTAAAGGCTTAGCAGTCAAAATGATTTAATCCTAAGCTTGCCTATGCATTAATGGTGGATCTGTAGAATTTGATTTAGGGCATTGCCATTTAACTTTAGTTTGCTTCCCAATTGGCCTAGAATTCTAAGAAAATCTATAGAAGGACCATATCAAACTTGTCTCAGGCCTAGATTCTTGAAATTTATGTTTGATCCATTAGTCAGAGCGAAATCATGATTGAGTGTCGGAGTTAAGGTTTTTCACTTATCTCAGGATTGTCTGGCTCTGGAAAATTATCTCGATTGTCCTTGTCTCCTTCATTCTCCTAGAATCTGCTATTTTTCAGAGATTTAGATTCTTCACGAATTTCCTTCGACTCCGGATTTTCCTAAAATCCTCTATTTCCTAGTTTTTTTCCAAAATTTGCAAAGTGTCTCTTCCTTCGTGGAAATACGTCCCATGTGGATTTTCCTAAAATCTTGTGGAAAGTGGAAGAATATGAAATAGCATAACGAGTTAGTGAATGATGGTGTATTTTATGATTAATTTATGCTATTTTGATATCTCATATGTTGTTTATTGATTGATAATGATTATATTGAGTTGTTAATAGGTTTTTTCATGTTCATTCCAATGGAATCTGTCTGGTCCAGAATTCTCCAAAATTCCTCCCTGGCTTGGATTCCGTGGGTGGTCCTGAAATCTGATGTTTAATATGATCATTTTATTTGAGGTTTAATGATACCTTGCTTATATGGGATTCATTTTAATGATGATTTTGATTGATTAACATTGGTTTCCTATGGTTTTTATTATGATTTATTTGTCAAGTGCAAGTTGAATCTAGCAAGGTAACAGCTAGGAAGGCTAAGGGTGACATAGAGGGATCCTTAGTGTCTGAAGTAGAAAGAATCAAGATGGACATCAAGAGAAAAATCCCAGAGAGTAAGATCACCTCTATCTAGTCAAAGGTAATAGACACGAGCATTAGACTATGGGACTATGAGGAGTTAAAGGAAGAATGGTAGCACAAGATCTTCCTTTGGTGGCTACAAGAATGTTGGAATTGGGATTGGCACACATAGTTGGTTTCCCCTGCATAGTACAGTGTTATGAGTTAGTCCTTGAGTGTGTTAGGCATTATGACAGTGATACACAAAGAATAATTTGTCCTCAATGGAGGATTGTGGAAAACTTGAATCTTGTCTCCATAGCTCAGAATTTTGATATGCCAGATAGATCACATGTGGTGGAATTCAACATGGAAATGGCTAAGGAGTACTATGAAGAGGAGGTTATTAAATCTTAGCAGCTCATCAATTCTTGGATAGATAAGCCCAAGTCTCATTATTTTAAACTTCCTAAACAACTATTTAGATCAAAGTTCAAAAAGGAGTATTGTGATGCCATCACTCTTCTTAGCAGGGTGGTTGGATTAAAGAATGCTGGTATGTTTGAGAATTGGATGTTCCATGTTATTGTAAGGATGGAATAGGAAAAGACTGATTATCATTGGGCGGGCATCATAAGTAGAGTGATTCATGAGCAATTTTCCAATGTACTGTAAACCAAGACCTTTACAATGACCTCATACTTAGTCTATTCACTTGCAAGATTTCATCCATACAAGGGATTAAGTACTAGGGGAATCTTTGGACATGATGTTATTTATGAGGTTTACTCTCAATTGCAGTTGGGAAGCTCGAGCTATAGGAGGGTGAATGATGCATTCACCATGCATCTTACCGGATTGCTTCAAGGAGTAGAACACACAAGATTCTCTGACCAAGCCAAGGAGCTCATCAAGAAATATGGTGCTTGGTTCATTCAATTCCCAACCTTCTCATACATTTGGGTTGATGGTTGTCAAAGGGCTCCATACAAGCTTGCAAGGTAACCCACTTATCATATCTTACTTCTAGAGGTCACTCGACAGATATGTGATTTTGATGCTATTGTTAAAAGAGACAAACATAAGATTGGTTTTGGCAGTGACTTCCCTTTGAGGATAGGTACTGGAGAGGCATGCCCTTCCATTATTTAAGCTCAGGCCTTAGAAGAGGAGATGAGTACTCTTGGTTTATCTTTCCATTCCAAGAGGTCCAAATTTGACATAACAGGTGGAGCACAAAAGAAGGCCAATAAAGAGTATAGCCATAACGTTGAGTTGGAAGACTATTGGGCCAATTGTAGTGATGAATATGAGGTAAGGAAGAAGAATTTTTCCTGGATTCCAGTTGAATTAGTTTGATTGTATAATGTGAAGGAAGTTCCTGATCAACTCGAGGATGATGGGGACTTGATTCAAGGCAATGCTTATGAGGCAGTTAAGGACATGCCAATTGGTGGTGTGGATTGGCTGGAGGAAGAAAAGATAGAACTAGGATAGATAATGGATCCAGTCACCAAGTATACCAAGATGTGGCTAAAACATAAAATGCGGGAAGTTGAAAAATGAAGGTGTATAGTGCATCTATGATCTGATGGGAGATTTGGACCCTCACTCCACTTCCGAAGAATCAACTAAGAAAGATCCTAAAGGAAAAGGTAAGGTGGGTTCTCCTTTTAAAATTAAGATAAAAGGTGTTCAAGGGGAGGAAGCCTAAGAAATAGAAAAATAGAGAAAGCCAATTGCAAAGAAAAGGGGGCATACTTCAAGGACTAAGAAGTTTGAAAATAAAGAAACTGAAAAGAAGAGTCCTAAAGTTGATGTTCCTGTGCCTAAAAGGAGAATTGTGAGATTATCACTAAAGGCAGGTTCCAAGGATGGAGTAGAAGTGGGTCCACCTATGGTAAATGTAGAGAGTTCAAGAGAAAAGAAATAGGTATATACAAGGAGGTCAAGGACTCCTCCTAAGGATAATGTGCCAAAAGCAGATCCTCCTCTAGCTACTTCTCATGAAGAACAACATGATGATGTTCCTTCTTCCCATGAAGCTCAAAATGAAGAATTAGTTGAATCCAAAGAAGATGAAGATCATCTAGACACTGAGGGAGAAGAGTTTCATGAGGGTGAGCTTTATATTGTAGAGGAAAAAGTTGAAAAAGTGATGTAGTCTCCCCTGGTTGCATATGAAGAGTCACCTATTAGAACTGAAGAGGTCAAATCTCCTCATAGAGAGGAAGAAGCAGTGAAGGTTCCATCACCTGAGCAGAAGGAGGAACATGCTAAAGAAAAGGAGAATAAGGTAGATGAGACTCCTGAGAAGCAGAATTTGACTAAAGGTTAGCAAGATGAAGTGGGACAAAGTGAATTCTAGTTAGAGTCCATGGTTCTAGATTGGCTAGACAAGGAAATTAAGAGAAAGCAGGTTGTTGTGGAGGATACTCCACCTAACTGGGATGAGTTGATGGCCAAGATTGGAAAGGATAAAGGTAAGAAGAAGGCCAGGGTCATTTCAAAGATTGAATGAGATGAGGTGAGCAATAGGGTGGTTCACATTGCAACTCCTGCTTCAGAAAAGAATAGGGATGAGGTAACTTCAAAATATTATAATCTATAAACTATCAATTTAGGGCCTACTTCCATTGAGTAGGACATTGAAGATTATCAGGGTTCTAGTGTAGTCATCTTAGGTAGGTTGAGGAAAGAAATAAAGACTGAACAAGAGATGAAGAAGGAGATTGAAGGACTCAAGAAATGTTTGGAAGATCTGATGAAACCCTTGCAATCCATTAATCCCTTGTCCTCTACTGCAAAACCCTTACCCCAAGAGACTATCACTGAGCTTGAGAGAATGAAGGGTTCGACTCTTGCTACTGCAAATTGGCTACAAGGGGTGCGAACTAAACGAAATGATGCTATCAAGGAAATTTTGTCATTTGGGAAGGATGGTATGAGGGCAATTGATTGGTTGAAGGAGGTATTAGCTCAGGATAAAGAAGATACGGATCTCCTATTGCATAAAAACTAAAACCATCATGGAGTATACCAGGGACAAGATTATAAGTGATGGAATTCTCCCTTCCTCCAAAGCTACTAAACCTTGGGAGTGGTTTGAAGCTTTGAAAATAAGGAAAAAGGTTTTAAAAAATATCTACAAGAAGAGGAGGAAAATTGATGATACCCTAACTGGTGTCTATAATGGATGCATTGCTTTCTTTGAGCTAATGACAGGGAGAAGGAAGATTGCACCTAAATATTTGAGTTTAGAGTAGTTGAGAAAGTGGTGGCAGGATGTTTATGCTCCAGTCAGTGATGATTCTGTTATTGATCACCAATTAGATGATGCAACTACCTACATTGCTGTCATTGATAAATACCTAACATATAAGGTTGAGTGGGATAAATCGGTGAAACAATCAAGGGAAGATATTACATCAATTGAGAGATGACTTAAGGTTTTTCCTTTACCACCTGTGGACGACTTGGATAAGGTTTTTTGAAGGTGCATGAAATGTTGGATCGAAATAAAGACAAAGGGGAAGATAGTTAATGATGGGCTACATCGAGATTTGTGATTCCCTATTATTTTTGCATGCATTGGTCCAAGGTGCATTGGAGATCCCAGGCCGACCTGGATGAAGTTCATGCATTTAATGAATAATTTATCTTATTGGAATTTCTCTTTGCTAACTTGTGGCTAATTATTATTGTAAAACCCTAACCAGGCCGACATGTTTTGGGGGTTTCTATAAATATGGCATTTTGCCTCATTTGTAAGGGCTAGACATTGACATAGATGAATACCAAGATAGTTGATATTAGAGTGAATTAAGTAGAGCAAGAGTTAGGAAGCAATTGTTCTCAAGCAAATATTGTAATAGAAAGTTGGAATTGTTGCTATAATGGACAATTGGATGCAAGTAATGACATTGTGATTTGGTCCCATACTTGTGTTCTTTTTATCTTGCATGGTTCTCATTATTCTATCTTTAGAATTTATGTGAGCAAATTTGATATTTAGATATTTAGATTTAGATTTGATTCAATGATGTTTATGGTTTGATATTTGAAGTGTTGCAGCAATCCCTATTCCATACTTTTCACAACCAACTAAGTGTTAGTTACTTTGCAAAGTTAGCTTGGACTTTTATATTCATTGTGCTTAGTTCAATTATGAGGATTTATTCATTTCAATTGCAACAAGGTTGTTTGAATGAATGTTCATGATCTGAGAATCCTAACACCTTAGAAGATTGCACTATCTCTATAAGATTACATCCATCTGGGTCAAGTAGAAATCTATTTTTGAGGGATTGGCCCATTTCAAGTATTTCATCATTTACATTGTTAATCTTAGGTAGTGTTAAATCTAGAAATCTCTTTGAAACCATTATCTTTTGTTATTTATTTTATCATTGAGTTAGATTTAGGATTGAAGTATCATCATATTGCTAGATCTGATAAATTTAAGATTCATTATTTTTCTTGTAGTAAGGTCCCATTTTGATTACCAACACTTTCACATTTATCACTGAGTTGTTTATGCATTGTCAAGACCTGGCATTAGAGACCTTGGGGTTATCTCTTGAGGCTTGTTGATAGAGATTTACCTTTCAAGAGAGATATGATTTCATATTCTGGCTGAGTTGTTGATGTGCAGAAAACATCATCAACACCCCCTAACAATGAAGAAAATCCCATTATAAAGGAGGCTACTACCACTAATCAGTTAGCTACTACTATTTAACTAGGTCCAAATCCTATGATCTCGAAAGAACCTAAGCCTTGGAACTTTTGGGATAGACAATTTGATCCAAAACGGGCCACTAGGAGAGGAAATCCTGTGGCTTCTGCCCTTTGCAATAATTTTAACCCGAGAGAGAGATTTAGAACTAGAACTCCTGAGGCTTTCACACAAAGGGAGGTGTTGAATTTAACTACTACACTCCTAAGTGCTCTGAATCAGATGCCACTCTGGAATATACAAATTATATAATAAAGGAATGACAACACTTAGAGAGGAAGCATTACGGCTTGATAAATTGAATAGAAAACAAGCTAAAGAAAAAGAGGACAATCTGAGAGCTACTATGTATGAAAGGGACCAATTAAGGAGAAGGGTAGACAGAATGAGGAAAATGGTTGATGAATATCCCACTCCTACTACCACTTATCAACCTATCATGATCATAAGCATGGATCATTCTAAGGTGAATATCCCTATTGGAACAATAGTCACAATTACTTACAAAAGTATTATTGTGACTACCAAATTTTTAGATCCTCCCATTGAATCCAAAAAGTCTCAGCTTATAGATAATTGGAAAAGACCTATGGGTCAACCTAAAGCTACAACCACTATTGAAAATAAAAATTCTGAATCCATTGCTATTCCTACAAACACAATCCCTAATCCTCCAATTTTGAAATTGCAATTAGAAAATGAGTAGTTGCAAAAGGAATTGGATACGATGCAAATTATTTCTACAAATGTAGAGATGGAAAGGAAGATTGCTTAACTAAAATTATCAATGCCTGATCCCCAATCATCTAGTTCTCAAAATCCACCCCCCTTCACATCACAAACTATTGGCATGAACATATCCTCTACATCCAATGACTCAATTCCTATTTCCTAGCCATAAAACACTTTGTTTGGTGGGAATATTCCTAGTGGAGGTCAAGGTTGTGGAGGGGGAGGTGGAGGAAAGAACACCCAATCTAGAAGAGAGAATATTAGTGGCCAAGGTGGTGGGGGAGGAAAAGGAAGTGGTGGAACCCATTTTGGATAAGGGGTGGAAGAGATCAATTTACTAGAAAACCTATGTAGCCGGATAAGTATAGACAATTATTTTTTCTTGGGATACCTAGTTATCCTAATCCTCTCCTAGAAGACATAAGAAATGTATTGGTTAGATTCTTTGGCAATAATGCAATCAGTGGAGAAGACCACCTAAGGTCATTCAACAATATAATGGATGATTTTGAGGTGGAAAATGAGGATGTTATTAGGGTATGTGTAAGATCATGATGGGCCAAAAAGTGGCAATATGATGGGTATGTGTAGGGTATGTGGTTGACAACTTTTTTTAACCCAAAATTGATGAAAAAAAAGGGTTTTTAAAGGAGATTCTCACCTTTCCACCAATATAAATTATGCTTTACTTTGAATTTAATAAATAATTATTATTCATTTTCTATTTGAATTATGACTAAAGTCTTGATTGATAGGCTGATTGAAAAAAATCTATAGCTTTCAAATAGTATCACATTTTTTGAATCTGAAACATGTATCACATTCTATGCTTCGTATAATATAGGATAAAAAAAAATCATGAATTTTTGACCAAGTTAAGGTGGTCAAACTTATGAGTTTTTATATTTTTTAAAATTTGTAATAAAAAATTCATAATTAATTATTTACTTGGAAAAAAATCACAAAAAATTATGCATCATATCAGGACATGAGTCCTCTACTTATATCTAAAATCTTACAAAAAAATATTATCATTTTATTGTGGTTAGGGTGGTCAGGCAGACACCTACTTCTTATTTTTCCCTAAAATTTCAAAATTTCACTGAATAGATTTTTTTTTAAACAAAACTAGTAGTTGAGAAACTACACTCAATTTGCTATAGATTCTATTCTTACATATTTTTGAAATAATATAGATAACTTATTCAAATATTTATGTCAAGTTGCCTAACTCTGATTTTTTTGAATTTTTTGCCACTTAAGGGCCTATTTTTTCCATGATGATCTCACACATACCCATAATGAATTATTTTATGCAATCACTCACTAAGGATACTAGAGATTAGTAAAAAAGCTTACCAATGGAAAGAATTGGTTGATGGGAGGAGTTCAAGAGAGTATTTAGGGAGCAATATGGTGACAAAACTAATCCAAGGTTTATACTGAGTGAAATTAACAACATTTCCAAAGGTTCAAATGAAATGATTTCTGAGTTCAATACCAACTTTCAGAAAGTAATGAATAGACTACTTGTTGGCTTGAGGTCGAATGATCAAGTATTCTTGGTCAACTATTGTAGTACTTTTGACTCAAAGATGGGTTTTCAATTAAGAGACAAGGATCCCCAAACTTTGATGGATTCCTTCAAAATTGTATTTCACATTGAGAGTAATAGAAGAGCTTTAGGAGAGGTAGGGGGAAGAGATAATCTTAAAATATTGAAGAGACCTAAAGAAGATAAGGGAACCACAGAAAAGGGGACATTTTCTAAAGGAAAAGTAGATAAGATTATAAATTCAGTGAATGATTTGAACTACCAATTTTCTAAGCAAGAAAAGGGGTTACCAAATGACAAACCCAAGTTTCAAAGAAATCAAAAACCCCCAAAATTAAAAGACTTCCCATATAACACAAATTGGCATAATGGTATGCTAATGCACAATAACAAGAAAAACACACAAGGTGAAGTTCCACCTAATCTGTTGTAAAAAAATTTGCTAAATTTTTTTATGAGACAACATGGTGTTTGGCCTGTCAATTTCCACACTCCCCTCACCAATGTGTAGTTGCAAAGTACTTGGAAGAAGAAAAATTTATTTTTGTTGATTATTGTTCATCTCAAGATCATAGTGAGGAGATAAATGTCCTTATGATCATATCTGATTTTACTAATAAAGGGTGTTCTTTTGATGAAGAATCTCATGAGATTGATATTGATGATTAGAGATAAAACTTGAGTGCATACCAACAATAGGTCCTCTTTGATGAAGATACTGAAAAGGGTCATGATGTTTGTACTCTAAAAATTGATGAGCCTAATATATTTCTCAGAAGACCATCCAATGAGGAGATTGAATGAATGAAAGTTGCATTAGTTGTGTAGGAAAGGAACAATTACCATCCCATAAATAGAGTTGTTAATGTTGATCAAGGTAAAGAAGGAAACATGTTAATCAAAGAACATAAAACAAAAAATAAGGTGTCAAAAGGAGAAGGTAAGGTAGGCAAGGCCAAAGTCAAAGAGAATAAGTGAAGTAAAATTTGGGCCAAGAAGGGTGACATAACCAAGGTGGATGGTGAAATAATTTCCCTAGTTGTTAAGGAAAAATCTCAAAAGTAGAGCATTGAGGAAGGAAAGAAGGAAGACAAGACAAAGGTTGAACAAAAATGTGAGCAACAGAAAGAAAAGGTTGATGAACGGGGTATGATATTTCATGATCTTCCCAAATATACCTTTGTAGACATGTTCCAATTGCTATCACAAGTTATAGTCATGGTTCCTTTGTTAGAATTGATGAAAATTGATGAGCATAAGAAAAAAGTAGTCACCCTTATCAATGGCATGACTATAGCCTATAATGAACAAGTGGTGTCTACTCCACCTGAAGTGAGTAAAAATGAACTAAAAGAGAAGGATGTAGAGGGAGTAATCACTAAAATACCTCAGATCTACTTGGGTACCACTATTATTGCTTGTACCAACCAAGTAAATCCCTTTTATGAAACTCTACTTGATGGAAAGCCACTTGAGAAATTTTATGATAGACCCAAGCACTTCATATAATATCATGCTGATGGAAATTATGAAGGAGATGGGATTAAATATTAACATTGTTAATTGAAAATGTTATGCCATAGATTCAAGGGAGGTACCTATTATTCAGGTAGTCAAAGATGTCCCCTTCAAGCGTGTTGCCTTTCCTAACAAGGAATTTACAATGAGTATCCTTGTGGTGGATATCCCATTAAACTATGGAATATTGTTATCCAGGAAGTAGAGTGCATCTATTGGAGTTAGTATGCAATGTGACATACATCATATGTCACATTCCCAATAGATGGTAAGGATATCAAGTTGTTCAGGGAATTTATATTCCCACATATTATAGATTTTGATACTCCTGAAGATAGGATCCACTTTGTTGACATCGGTATTGATGAATTTAGAATATAAGTCTTGCTAGAGGAAGGTAACAAGTAGCCTGCACCTCTAGCTAAAGAGATAATGAAGTTATAAAATGACAATGATCTTTGGACAATGTACTTTATTGGAGCATGTTCATAGGAGGGGTCAGGTGTACGGGTGATTTTAATCTCTCGTAATGGCAATACTTTCAAGTTTTCATTCTCATATTTCATTTGGATGCACAAACAATGTTACTGAGTATGAAGTATTACTATTGGGATTGAGATTAAACTGAAAATTATGGGATAAAGAAATTGAAAGTAATTCGTAACTTTGAGATAATTGTATCCCAAGTTAGATCAAAGTTTTCATCAAAAAACAAGAGACTAAAGTAATATAGGATTGTAGTTTGGGATTGCATTAAACAATTTGTTTCCTTTGGTATTGATTGGTTGGAGCGTGGAAAAAATCAAATAGAAGATGTACTAGAAAATATTGCACTTAGGCTAGATGACATAACATTTTTAGGCATTTCCAAGGTGGAAGTGTAAACTAGACCATAATTCATGATAATATATAGAGCTGGTAGGTTTTCAATGATGATGGGGACATTCTAAAGTTCTTGCATTGCATTGATCAATATGAATTTCAAGAAATTGACTTTAGAGAATTTGTGGAGGTAGTAGATGGAAATGAAATAATTTTTGGAAATTGTTTCATCATCCTCTATCTCCAAGGATTCATTGTAAGCCACTTGCTCTCAAATTGTGTAAGCAAAAGCCCAGCTAAATGACAACCCAGAGAATAAGTAAATATGCAAAATGCAAGAAACCAAGTTCCTATGCTAAATGATTATGGAGTGACATAGTAGATATGCAACTAATGGATATGAAAATTCTTAAGATAATGAAAACTATGATTGTTGTGCTAAGATGATTCATTGCTAGAAGACTATAATTCTCATGCTATGCAAAAATAATCCTCTCTTTTCAAAGAGCCAAGAGGTCTTATTTATATATTTTTGAAGGAAAAAGCTTAGTTGGCAAGGATCAATGGTTGAGATTGAGTCTAGATAAATTGACAGTGAGAGATGGAAAAGTTGGAGAAGATAATGAAGAAGGGATAAATATTTCTTCCAAGACTAGGAAGAAGAATATGAAGAAAGTTCCAAATTTTTTGAATAGATAAAAGCACATTCAAATCAAAATTGAATTTTTCAATTTTGGTTGAGAAATAGCTGTAGACATGTGCTCAATTGATTTTTTTAATTTTGGAAAGAATTAGAATATTTTAATTTTGTAAAGAATTAAAATATTTCAATTTTCAATTGGAGGAAAATGAAATATTAAATAAAAAAAATATTTGAAACTTTATTTATTTAATAAAAGAGGAAAATGACAAATTAAAGAAACTTTTGATTTAATTTATTTAATTAAGAGGAATATGATAATTAAATAAACTTTCATTATATAATTAAGAGGAAGGTGATAATTAAATAAAGTTTGTGACTAATTTATTTAATTAAGAGTAAAATGATCAATAATTAAATAATTCAAATTATTGCAATTGATTATTTAATTAAAATGATGGAATTAGAAAAATGTGATGAAAATGAAAGAATTAGAATATTGAACTATATAAATAAATATTTCTATTTATTTAATAGTAGATGAAAATAGTTAATTAATCAAATAAAAGTATTTAATTAATCAGATTTATCTAGACCATTTTTAGGTGTATACAATGTTAAGCATACTTCCACTCATAAGGAGGATTTAGAAGAAGTGAATCTTGGCACAAAAAATGCTGCAAAGAAGGTTTATATAGAAAAGAAGATGAAGCCTTAGGTCAAAGAAATGTTGATTACATTGCTTAGAAAATGAAGGCACGTGTTTGCATGGTCTTATGATAATTTAAAGGCCTATAGAGAGGATTTTATCCAACATGAAATTCATCTTACACCTAATGCAAAGCCTTTTAGGCAAAGACAAAGGCCAATAAATCCAACATTGGTGCCAAAATGTAGGAAGAATTGGTGAAATTAAGGAACACTAGAATTATCAAACCTATCAAACATTCAACATGGGTGTCTAATTTGGTGCTAGTGAGAAAAAAGAATATTGACAAAAGGTTATGTGTGGACTTTAGAAATCTAAATGTGTCATCCCTCAAAGACAACTATCCATTGCCCAACATGGAATCCATGTTCCAGAACATAACTATAGACACAAAATTTGTACTGATTGATCTCGTCCACCTGATCCTGATTTACTAACATCAATTATGCCTAAATCACTTCTTTACTAACCATTTAATTAAATAATATTTATTTAACTAAATCATCTTATTTCCTCTGTTAATCAAATAAATCAACTTTATCTGATTAAAACATTATCTTCTCTTATTTAAATTTCATCACATTTCACCCTTTAATTAAATAAATCCACTTTATTTGATTAAATAATTATCTTCTATTAATTAAACAAATCATTTTGTTTAATTAATCATAGTGTTCCTCTTTTAATTAAATAATTAATTTTATTTAATTAGGTTCTAAAGCCATCTTCTTTAAATTAAATAAACTAACCTTTATCTGATTTAAATCTAACACCATCCCCTTTTAATTAAATAAATCCAACTTTATTTAATTAAGTCTTACATTCATTATTCCTTTCATTTTGATTTATTTAAATCCAAAAATATAAATCAAAGTGTCAAATCAACTAATCTTCATTTATATTAATCAAATCATGATTAATCCTAACACTAATCCCTCAAATCCTCTAGATTTTGCAACTTGCACAAATAAATCAATTTATTTGATTTATTAAATCATTTATTTTCATTCAACATGGCATCAAGTTGGAATATTCTTCAAATTCAAAAATCCCTCCAAAAGGACTTGTCCATCGAACAAGGCATTAAAGGCCTCTTACATGTCCTTTTCCTTGAGCCAAGTGGTATTAACTTCACTTTCTTCTCCCTCCAACATGTCATTTCATCAATTTCAAATTTCCACCTAATGGAATTTGTTTGCACAATGACCAAAATGTGCACAACCTCCCTCAATTGGAATTTAGACAAGTGGCACAATGCCATTGGATTATATTTTATCCCACATTCCTCCTATATTTCATTTCTTCTTCATTTTATTTTATAAATGGAAGGCTCTTTTACTAATTTTGGATCCACAATTTTATGCAAAGTCATTATCTTGAGAGTTTTGAATTTATTTATCCATTGTTCATCCATTTTCATCAAGTTTCATAATTTCATAGTTAGGTTATGGAAAAAAATTTCAAGGAGCACCGTTGATCACCACCAAGCTTGCAAGGAATTAGGAAAGGGCTATTTTCCACATCAAAATAGCTTGAATCCCCCCATGGGATTGGGAGTTTGAGTGTTTTGAGAAAGATTAGATAGCTTTTATTTGATATTCTCTTTTTTTCTTGTTCATTTTATTTCAAATTAATTGCATGGGGAATGTTGATTTAAATTTTCATAATGGACTAATATTGTGTTGTTTGTTTGTGTTTGCACAGGTCTAGACTCTCCATTTATATTTTGGTCTAGTGTATCAAGTTTCCATACCGAGGTCAAGAAGTCACCATCCATGGGGAGCCTAAGCACTTTTATTGCTGCAAGAATCTATAAGCTAAATACTATAAGACCCCCTAGGTCCCAAAGAATGATGAAGGCCCCTCGACTCCATATGTAGACCTCTCTACCTTGGCCTCCACATCTAAGACAAATACACTTACCATACCTAACATTTTTGATATCAAATTTATTATCCAAGACAATGGGTGTGGGGATTACCACAATCTCCTAGGTCACATGGCCAACCACAACCAAATAACACTTCATCCAAAACTTTCAAAGTAGAACCCTCCATATTCAGGTGTTGGGGGGATCTAAGTTGAGAAGTGGTAGAAGAGGATCCATAAAATCTCCTATACAAAGATAATAGGCATGCAGTTGACCTTGCCATGGATGATAGTAGCAAAGGACTACAAATGATGCTTAGTATGGGCTATGAAAGAAACAAGAAGCTTGGGAAAAATAATAGCGGCCTCCTACAACCCATCATTGTTGAGAAGCGCTTAAGAAATCTTGGCCTTAGATGTACCCCTCTGAAGGTCACCATACTTGGAAAAATTGCCCCAGTCGAAAAGGTCAAAACCCCTCCTCAGGTATCAGCATCTTCTCCTCAGTCGTCAACCACCACCCTTCAATTACCAGTTTCCACAAGGTTACCCTTAGATAACTTTTCATTTGAAATAACCGATGTGTGTAGTGAGGATGAGGATCTTGTTATGGATCTACCCATGTTGTTCAAAGATTCTAGCTTCTTTATGATTATTACCTTGTCCTTTGAGTTAGAAAAACAAACCAATGAGCTGAAACTAGTCTATCCCCAACTCATTGACTACGACCAATGAAGACCTCCAATTTTGAACATGTTCAAAAATGTTGAGGCACTCTCAAAATTCATGGGATTGTGAGATGTGGTCTCATACATGGTTCACAAGGCAGGGTTCGACATTGAGCTAGATACACATGTCTACTATGGGGAGATGATTGGATCCCTCAATCACAAAAGTGAAAACTTAAGAATAATCTCTAGGTCTTTGAGCAAAAACCACACTATGGTGCTTTCAAACTAGAAAATAGTAAAAATAAAGGATGCATCCAATGGTGGAAACCTCTCTGACACACCCAAGGATGGGGGATTCAAGCTTTCTCTTTGTGTCATACATCAAGAGAAGTCAACAGTACTAGCCAAGAAGTGTAATCCAGTCAACTTGGGATTAGAGGAAACACCACATATCACATTTTATGCAAAGTCATTGTTGACAGAAGAACAAGAGCTCCTAGTAGCATTTCTAAAGGAGAGAAAAGTGAACTTTGCATGGACCTACACAAATATGCTAGGTCTTGATCTAGAGATTGTGGTTCACCATCTAGTAGTGTACCTTGAAACAAAGCTTGTGAGACAAAAGCTAAGGAAGATGCATACCCAAATAGCACTATTGGTCAAAATGGAACGACATAAGCTTCTTGACATAGGGTTCATATAGCTAATTGACTATCCAAAGTGGGTATCAAATCTTGTACCCATTTCAAATCCCACTGGAGGCATTCGTATCTACATAGATTTTAGAGACCTAAACAAGGCATGTTCCAAGAATGACTTCCCACTTCCAAACATTGATATGATCATAGATATGATAGTGGGACATGAGATGCTATCTCTAATGGATGAATTCTCTGGGTATAACTAAATCATGATAGCTAAAGAGGACCAAAATAAAATGGCTTTCACTTGTCCATGGGGGACATATTGCTGGAACATGATGCCATTCGGCCTAAAGAACGTTGGAGCAACTTATCAAAAGGCCATGAGACTAATCTTCCATGACATGATTCACAAGACAGTGGAAGATTGTGTAGATTACATTTTAGCAAAATAAAAGAAGCACTGCGATCATATAGTAGCATTAAGTGCCATCTTCGACAGACTTGAGGAATACAAAGTCTAACTCAATCCAAAGAACTACATCTTTGGCATACAATCAGGGAAGTTGCTAGGGTACATTGTGTCCATGAGGGGTATTGAGATAGATCCCACCAAGGTCAAGGAAATTCTCAAGATGGAGGCACTGAAGACATTCAGATAGTTAAGAGACTTGCAAGGAAGTCGCTAGTCCATCTATCGATTCATAGCACAACTAGTAGACAAAGCCATCCCATACTCTCATCGACTCCATAAGGGGGTAGCATATAAATGGGATGAAAAATGTGATCATTCCTTCAACAAGATCAAGGAGTACTTTCACATACCTCCAATCCTAATGCCACCAATTCTAGGAAATCCTTTGATCTTATACATATCAGCGATAGTAGTGGCTCTTGGTGCTCTCCTAGCTCAACATGATGAATATGGGAAGGAAATATCCATATAGTATATCAGTAAAACCATGATAGGGCATGAGTTCAACTATTTATTCATCAAAAAGTCTTGCTTAGTAGTAGTGTTTTCCTCACAAAAATTTAGGCACTACATGTTAGCACATAAGATAAAATTCATTGCCAAGATTAACCCACTCAAATACCTAGTTTCTAAAGAAATTCTCACATGATAGATGGCCAAGTGGGTTATGATCCTATCAGAATATGATATCGAGTATGTGTAACAGAAGGCCATTAAGTGACAAGTCATTGCAGATTAGCTAGCAAAGGCACCAATGCATTTAGAAAACCCACTAATGTCAGAGTTCCCTATTGAATCAATCTTCAACCTAAGAGTAGAAGACCACTGTATGTTGTATTTTGATGGATCCTAAACACAACATGGATCAGGATCTAGATTCTTTTTCATCACACCACAAGGAGACTACATACCAAGATCATACAAGTTGGCATTTCCTTGCATGAACAATATTGTAAAAAATGAGTCTCTCACCATAGGACTCAAAATAGTAGTGCAGTGGAATATCATGGCACTAAAAGTCCTTGGAAATTCATAATTAATCATCAATCAAGTAAATGATGAGTACCAAACAAAGGATGAAAAGTTTACTCCATAGAAGAAACTAGTAGAAAGCCTCAAAGAGTCCTTCATTGACATCACGTTCGAGCAGATACCTAGGACTCACAATAGAGAAGAAGATGCCATGGAAACAATTGGATCATTACTGGATATCCCATGCAACGTCCCTAAACATGAATTCCTTGTATGAAAGCTTCTCATACTAGCATTCGACATACCAGAGTCTGAATCTGTGTGTGAAAATGTTAGTCTCAGTGATCCTTGGTATCACAACATATACACCTACTTGACAATAGGAGTTTTTCTAGCTGAAATCACCCCAAATCTCAAAAAGACCTTTGTCAAAAATTCATCCCGCTTCATTATCCTTGGAGACACTCTATACCATTGGAGCATTGAGGGAACCCTGTTACGATGTCTAAACGCTGAGGAGTCTTTGACCACTTTAACCAAGGCACATAATGACATTTGTGGATCACATTCAAGTGGTATGACCTTGGATAAAAAATTGTTGAGAATGGGGTACTACTGGCCCACAATGGAAAGAAAAGCTCATGAGTATGTCAAGAGGTGTTTACAATGTCAACAACATGGAAACCTAATCCATGCGCTAGCTCAAGAACTCCATCCCATCATCACACCATGGCCCTTTCCATAGTGGGGGCTCTATCTCATTGGAAAAATCACCCCCACCTCATCCAGTGGTCATAAGTTCATCATCACTACAACTAAGTACTCCAAAAAGTGGTTGGATGCCATGCCCATGACCTACATTACTAGAAATTAGATATCCAAGTTCATCCTAAACTACCTATTTTTTTGTTATGGTGTCCCTCAGGCCATTATCTTAGATAATGGGACAAGATTCAAAAACTAGGATGTTTGAGATCTATGCCACAAATTCAAAATCCAACATTGATTTTCCACTCCATACTACCCCTAAGGAAATGACCAAGCTGAGGCTATAAACAAAACCATCCTAAAAATCCTAAAAATCTTGAAAAAGATAGTCAATGAAGTTGGTCGTGATTGGAACTTGCAGTTAAATCCCACCCTATGTGCCCACCACATAAGCATCCACACACCAATAGGTGCAACCCCATTCTCCCTAGTCTATGGATCTGAAGCCATACTCCCCATTGAGATCGAGCTCCTATCCCTGAGAATATCAATGCAAAATCTCATCACATATGAAGAATACCTTGAGGTATCATGACTAAATGAGCTGGAATTACTAGATGAGTGGCATATGGATGCCTTGAATTATCTACAAGTCTATCAAAACTACCTCAAGCAAAGTTACAACAAGAGGATCAGGAGGAAGACCTTTCAAGTCAAGGAACTTTTACTGAAGGAGAATTAGAAAAACATACCAAATCCAGATATAAAGGGAAAATTTGAACCCAATTGGTTGGGGCCTTTCATCGTCACAACGACCTACAAGTCAGGGGCATATCAGTTGTCAACACTAGAAGGGGAACCTCTATGGAGCCAATAAATAGCTCCCATATTAAAAAAAATTATGCCTAATCTTCCAAGGCATGGAGCCAAAAAAATAAAAAAAATCAAAAATCCAAACAAAATCAGAAAAAGGATTAAAAATAGTAAAAATAAAAATCATCATGTAGTGAAAACCACTTCAGTGGCACTTTGGGAAAGTACCTTGGTGAAAACCTAACAAGTAGGTTCCTTGTGTAAATAAGTACTCTCCATCCACCATGGTCTCCATGACTTTTTTGGCATCATTCATCCATCTCATTCAATTCCATTGCATCCTTCAATCACCCACTCATGTCTACATCATAGCTTGATCTTGTGTTTGTATTATGATCCCTCCTAGTACTACTTAGCCCATTTCAAAGGTCAACTTTTCCTTCCTATATCAGAGTATTTTATTGCATCACTCTGGGGGCATGTCTTGCATCAGATTGGATTCATGTATATTCTTGCATTCTTCCTTAAAATTAAAAAATCCAAAAACATCATAAAATCAGAAAACCCAAAACCATTCAAAACATATCAAAATCCAAAACTAGGTCAAAAATTCAATCAAAATAGTCAAAAACAGGGTCATCTTGTTGAACTATGGGTCTTTGAGCTCTGAATGTAGGCAAGGGGGTATGTGTATGATCATGATGGGCGAAAAAGTGGTGATATGATGGGTATGTGTAGGGTATGTGGCCAATGACTTTTTTTTACCAAAAATTAATGAAACGAAAAGGGTTTTTTAAGGAGATTCTCAGCTTTCCACCAATATAAATTATGCTTTACTTTGAATTTAATAAATAATTATTATTCAGTTTCTATTTGAATTATGACTAAAGTCTTGATTCATAGGCTGATTGAAAAACATTTATAGCTTTCAAATGGTATCACATTTTTTGAATCTAAAAAATGTGTCACATTCTATGCTTTGTATAGTATAGGATTAAAAAAAAAATTGAATTTCATGAAGTTTTGACCAAGTTAAGGTTGTCAGACATGTGAGTTTTTATATTTTTTAAAAGTTGTAATAAAAAATTCATAATTAATTATTTACTTGGAAAAAATTACAAAAAAATATGCGTCCCATTGAGACATGAGTCTGAGCAACTTATATCTAAAATCTTATAAAAAAATATTATCATTTTATTGTGGTTAGGATGGTCAAATAGGCACCTACTTCTTATTTTTTTCCTAAAATTTAAGTACTACTCCATTGAAATTTCAAATTTTCACCAAATAGATTTAAAAAAAAAAAAAACCTAAAACCTAATAGTTTAGAAACTATATTCAATTTGCTATAGATTCTATTCTTACATATTTTTGAAATAATATAGATAACTTATTCAACTTTTTAGGTCAAGTTTCCTAACTCTGATTTTTTTGAGTTTTTCACCACTTAAGGGCCTATTTTTTATGATGATCCTATGCATACCCAAGGTTTATCTTTGATCTTTCCCTAAGAAACTTATGTCAATCCTTTAGGAGTCTATCACAATAAAGTGTAAATTCATTTGTTCATATCTTCATCAATAATTGTGGCTACGTCAGTCAAACTACGTGGTCTTTGCGTATATAATGTAGGCAAGGCTAATCTTTTGATTAGCCCTCAAGGCCCCTAGGATAGGTCTTTAGGTTAGGTCTTTGGTCAAAATATCGAAAACCATCTAAACACTAGAAAATTTGAAAATCAAAACATTCACAAAATCTCAAAAATACCAAAAATAACCTCAAAATATTTCAAAAACATTCAAAACATTCAAAAAACCCAAAAAATCCATCTATCTCATCTTGCTTTCACCCACAATAAAAAAATTTTCACAATAAATCAATCATCACTCTCAACCTTTGCTAAAACAATTTGAAGCAAGTCTAGCAGTGAAAAGTGAAAGCTCAATTGTCAAGGTCTCAAGTCTAGGTCAGTAAGTAAACACTTTATATCAATAGCTCATCATCCAATCAATCCCGTCATCATTTGATAACATCATGTCCTAGGATGCATCCTTCCTACAATGGACATCAACATCAGGCATCACTATAGTTTAGTCTTGGCTAGCTATATGAAGAACATTAGCTTGTTTCTTTACTTTATTTTATCTTGTTTGATTTATCTTATTGCACTCATTCTAATGACCTCTCGATGATGTCTAAACAAAAAATATTTAGAGGGATAAGAATTGGGCAATGATCATTATCTTTTGTCTATTATGCTTGTCAGATATTCTTGTAATATAACCTTGGTCATGCATGCTTTATTTGGTTTGAAGGGGGGGTGTTTCAGGTGTCTTGTTGACCACATAGGAAGGCTTTCATTTCTATGTTTTGGTCTAAGATGTTTGGAATATCTAAATTGTATTCTAAATTGAGTTTTGTATGTTAGGTGTGAATAGGAGTACTCCTATTTGATTTTTGAGTCAAAGTCCATCATACTAGGTGCAATGTCATCTTGGTTCTTTATACCTTGATGCATCATACCTGTGTGTGTAATCAAACATAAGGTAAATAGTCCCTTTTAAAATACCAATTCCTATCTAGCAAACATTATCCATATCTCATCATCATCTCTAATAAATTCTTCTCAGATCATGGACTTGTTGGATCCTTTCTTCTTCATCTTATTTCTTCTTTCTCTCCACACTAACATGATACAATGACATTCAATCAAACATCACTAATGCATCCATCCTATATCTGCAAACTATCAGCATACTACATATCATATCATATAGGAAACATTAAATCATTTCATACACATTACATTTCCATAATAGATTGGTTATTATAAGTATTCCATAAATCATACATTTACATTCATCACATAATCATATAGGTATCATCATAACATCCATCCATACATCATCATAATTTACATGGAAAAGATACTAAAAAATCATAACATCACATAATCATAAATAATCATCACATTATCCATATTTACATTATCATTTAGGACATAATATAGATCTATTAGTATAAACATGATGAGATCATCTGCATATCATAAACATACATCATCATCATAAAAAGTGCATAGAAAAGATACTAAAAAGGAAATGCATCCATCCATCCATAAAAATACATCACATAATATAGAACCATATATACATGCATCACATAAAATAGAGTCGCATCACATTTAAAAAATCATACATAGGTAAATAAATTCATCCATAATGCATAAAAAAAATAGGATGTGCCTCATAATCAAATTGAATCATATCATATATATATCAATAATGCAATTGTCATGGTACAAACTTCGGATCAAGTGTGTGTATCAATCAATGCATACAAATTCCCATGGGGCTATCAAAAAATAGAGCCGATGGATCTCAAAAAAGGAACCAAGTGTCGTTGATCAAAACTATGTGAGCTAGCCTTGCTAGCTACTCCCCTTGCCCACCTACCTCTCCCCATTATCCTTTGGAGGCCTATACCCTATTTGCTGTGAAAACTCTGCTACCTAGGCCCCTGGTGGCACTACCTATCTATAGTGTAGCCGATAATACTCAACCTCTTTGATTACATCATGATAATTTTGTATATGCATTGTGCTTAAAGAGAATGATGCAACCATGGAATCAAGTTGTTGCCGTCTTCCCATCTCCTATGTATCTTGCAGCTTTGGTGCCTGTTGTTGCATGGCTTGATCATGCTCAGTGGTAAGGTCCAAGACCTATTGTCTTGCCTAGTCCCTCTCTCTTGTGAGCACCTATACCTAGGCTTTCAGTCCTTGAATCTTCCCCTGTAAGCCTTGTAATTGCCCCTGAAGCTGCTAGATCAATGCATCTCTCTGATCAAGTGGGGGTGGTGGGGGTGGTGGCCCCTGATCTCTCCATGGTGGTTGCTGATCTTGATCCCCATCCCTCATGGCATCCTTCTAATCCTTGTGCTACTGATCAAGCTAGTGTGGAGGTGATCCACCTCCTCCTCTTCCCCACCCCCACCCTATCGTCTGACCTCAGGGTCTCCAACATGGTAGTATTGTCCCTGGAACTATCAATTAGATGGGTGGCCTGAACCAGTCAATGTAGGCTTTTGTCATCCTTAGGTCTACCTACCCCTAATCGTAGGCCAAAGGCCTCACTACCAATTTTTTGAATGAATTGACTACATCCTCTGCTAGGATCATTTGACCCTATGTAGTCTCTTGATTGGTCCATGCAAATATGGCCATGTACTAGTCATCAAGATGATCCTGCACGTCCCCAAACTATCTCGCTACCTGATCTAGCAAGTAGCACTCAATCATCATGTGCTCACATCCCTATATGAGCTTGTCTTTCCTCACATAAAAAAATTGTTCATCATCATTGCATGTGGGCATCCCTAGCCAAGGTCTCCAAATGAATGTGGTCATCTTATCAATGACCCCTTTCCAGTGAGCAATTCCATGTTATCTTGTGTGAGAGAAAGAAAGGTCACCCTTATATCTCTAGACAACTAGATCATCTAGCTCCATGTCAACCACTGTAAACCATGGATGGAGCATGACAATGTGTTCCCATGCCCAGATGTGTAGAAGTGTGATCCCTATGCCGATCACTCTACTATCATAATAGGCGATCTCATGAAGATCATTGTAAAGTGAGGTCGGCATCATTGGTCCCCACACAAAGCAGCACCTCCTAAAGAGCATCCACTCCCAAGCCAGCCCCCATCTGGGACTGAAATACCTACTCCACCGATCCGAAGCTATGAGGCCACTGATAATAGATGCAATGATCAATCAAAATTTCAATACCCGACCTCTGTAATACACTAGGTCGATCTAGCCCTCAATGAAAACAAGCTCATCTATCCCCATAATCTCATAGTAGGTATCAGTGCCCATGATACTATCATAGATCACCCTCTCTCCATGGATGGGCAACTGAAGAATCCACCAAACATCCTCCAATGTGGTGATCACCTCACTAGTGGGAAGATGGAATGATGATGTCTCACAGTGCCACCACTCTGCTAGTGCTGTCATTATGACAAGATGTGTCTGAATGGGGCATGTGTATGTGACGTACCATAAACCAATGGCACTAAGGTGCTCCTAGAGTAACTTGTGCAATCTAGTCAATTTTCTCAATATTGAGGATCGGTGCTCCCATGAATGCACAATGTCAAAAATTTCTTGCATCCATGAACCCGCAACATCAAGTTTCATAAAAAATCTGGATTCTATTTAGAGTTTTCATAACTAAAATAGCAAAGGCGTAGCTACTTACAAAGGTGTCATTGTTTGGAGACTCCAAACTATGTCGTCTAAGCCTCCAAACTATAAACTACACCATGGCATTGCAGTTTAACCACGTGCCTATTTGACTTGGAAACTATAACTCCTAACTAGAGTACAACGGTGCCATTTGCACATGCGTCACCATTTAGAATTTGACCCCTAAGCACTAAATTGTGACATGACATCACATGACATGGTAGCGATGCTCTTTGAGGCTGAGCATCTTTGATTTAACCCTTTCAACAATTCCAAATAGCATCGCTAGACAAGTTTGACTTTGACCCTATTAAATGTGCACAAAAAGAAAAATACAAAGTCAAGTTAGGACGACTTACCGATGGTCCTATGCCTGGAATTCTCTTGTAGACTCGAATGCACTTGGAAATGTGTCAGGGAAGCACTGTTTGCACCATCTTGCATGAAATTCAAAGCTCAAAACAATGAATTTTCTAAAAATTGACTATGCAAAATGAATTGAAAGTGACCCCTCAAGGCCTATTTAAGCATGAAAACTAGGGTTTTTTGACCCTGTTTAGTTTTCTAGCTAGGTTTTTGCACCCCGCTCAACATTTTTTCCCAAACCAAAGCTCGTTTTGCATCTTTTTTTCATGTTTTGGTAGGTTTTTGGCATCCTAGATTCTTTTTGGACTCATCGAACACCCTGTCCTCTTTTTTGGTGAGATCACCCCAAAATCCAAATTGTTGTCTAATCTCTTGAGGGGGAAATATACTAGTGTATTTCTTCTCATTGGGGCAACATTGGGGCATGTAAAAATTTAAAAAAATTAACTTTCATCATGGAAAGATTATTCTTTGAATTAACACAATAGGTACATTGCTTCAAAGAGGGGCAAAATGTAGACATGAAAATTATACTGATTGATCTCATGCACCTAATTCTAATTTACTAACATTAATTATGTCTAAAACATTTCTTTACTAACCATTTAATTAAATCATCATTATTTAATTAAATCATATTATTTCCTTTGTTAATCAAATAAATCAACTTTATCTGATTAAATCATTATCTTCTCTTATTTAAATTTCATCACATTTCATCCTTTAATTAAATAAATCCACTTTATTTGATTAAATCATTATCTTCTATTAATTAAATAAATCATTTTGTTTAATTAGTCATAGTGTTCCTCTTTTAATTAAATAATTAATTTTATTTAATTAAGTTCTAAAGTCATCTCCTTTAAATTAAATAAACTAACCTTTATTTGATATAAATCTAACACCATCCCATTTTAATTAAATAAATCCAACGTTATTTTATTAAGTCTTACATTCATTATTCCTCTCATTTTTATTTATTTAAATCCAAAAATCTTAATCAAAGCGTCAAATCAGCTAATCTTTATTTAAATTAATCAAATCATGTTTAATTATAACACTAATCCCTCAAATCCTCTAGATTTTGCAACTTTCACAAATAAACCAATTTATATGATTTATTAAATCTTCTATTTTCATTCAACATGGCATCAAGTTGGAATATTCTTCAAATTCAAAAATCCCTCTAAAAGGACTTGTCCATCCAACAAGGCATTAAAGGCCTCTTACATGTCCTTTTCCTTGAGCCATGTGGTATTAACTTCACTTTCTTCTCCCTCCAACATGTCATTTCATCAATTTCAAATTTCCACCTAATGGAATTTGTTTGCACAATGACCAAAATGTTGAAGAAAGGTGAGAAAGTGCTTTTGAGTGAACAGACAAGTAAATTGTTTCAAAGTATCAAGCAAGTAATCAAAGATGCTCTAGTTCTTAAGACCCCAAATTTTTCTAAACCACTTAAAATTTTCTCTTTTTCCTTGGGTATGTGTTGGTTCATCATGGAAAAAACAGGCCCTTAAGTGGCAAAAAATTCAAAAAAAATAGAGTTAGGCAACTTGACATAAAAATTTGAATAAGTTATTTATATTGTTTCAAAAATATGTAAGAATAGAATCTATAGAAAATTGAGTGTAGTTTCTAAACTACTAGGTTTATTTTTTCTTTTTAAATCTATTTGGTGAAATTTTGAAATTTTGAGGTTATTTTTGGTATTTTGAGATTTTGTGAATGTTTTGATTTTCAAATTTTCTAGTGTTTAGATGGTTTTCGATATTTTGACCAAAGACCTAACCTAAAGACCTATCCTAGGGGCCTTAGGGGCTGATCAAAAGATTAGCCTTGCCTACATTATATACACAAAGACCACGTAGTTTGACTGACGTAGCCACGATTATTGATGAAGATATGAACAAATGAGTTTACACTTTATTGTGATAGACTCCTAAAGGATTGACCTAAGTGTCTTAGGGGAAGATCAAAGATCAACCTTGGGTATGCATAGGATCATCATGGAAAAAATAGGCCCTTAAGTGGTGAAAAATTTAGAAAAATCAGAGTTAGGAAACTTGACCTAAAAATTTGAATAAGTTATCTATATTATTTCAAAAATATGTAAGAATAGAATCTATAGCAAATTGAATCTAGTTTCTAAACTACTAGGTTTATTTTTTCTTTTTAAATCTATTTGGTGAAAATTTGAAATTTCAATGTAGTAGTACTTAAATTTCAAGGAGAAAATAAGAAGTAGGTGTCTGTCTGACCACCCTAATGACAGTAAAATGGTATTATTTTTTTATAAGATTTTAGATATAAGTAGAGGAATCATGTCCTGATGTGATGCATTTTTTTTTTGTATTTTTTTTCCAAGTAAATAATTAATTAATAATTTTTTATTACAACTTTTAAAAATATAAAAAACTCGTATGTTTGACCACCTTAACTTGGTCAAAACTTCATGAAATTCAATTTTTTTAATCCTATAGTATGTGAAGCATAGAATGTGATGCATGTTTCAAATTCAAAAAATATGATACCATTTGAAAGCTATAGATGTTTTTCAATCAGGTTATTAATTAGGACTTTAGTCATAATTGAAATAGAAAATGAATAATAATTATTTATTAAATTCAAAGTAAAGCATAATTTATATTGGTGGAAAGTTGAGAATCTCCTTTAAAAATGCTTTTCATTTCATCAATTTTGGGTAAAAAATGTCATCAGCCACATACCCTATACATACCCACCATATTGCCACTTTTTGGCCCATCATGATCTTGCACATACCCCCTCATTCCATATAATTACTGCAATATTATTGCATAAAAATGAAGAAGGTTTTTGAAGAGCTGAACACAAGGAAATAGGATGTTCCACCTTTTAGGATATGGAACAATCAGAGGGTCCTATTTGACTCTTATTTAATTAGGAAACCAAGATCTCTCAACCAATTGAATTGATTGAGGAATGAAGTAGGATGTTTCCTTAGGTGTGATTAAAGGGGGTTGACCACTAAGCAAATGCTTAGAAAGAAGGAAATAAAAGAAATATGAAAATCTAACTTTTTAACCTAGAAAATGAAATTGAAAATTAGGATAATAAACTGGGGATGGATAGAGAAGCATCTAGAAGGATGAAGATGCTCGAAACAAGGTATGCAATTCTAAAATTTTGATTTTTGATGTGCACTAGGACTCATACGCCAGACTGGTAGATTTATTCCCAATCTAGGGTTTTAGGGCTAGATCTGGAATCTCTCAGTCACTGATCTAGATTTATAGAAGGCTAGAAAAAAGGGTGTATTGGGGAATCATACACCTAGACTATTGCAAAGTCTCCTGAAAAACTGAAAAGTGTCCTAGGAGAAAAAATATGAACTAAAACTTTGTGAGCCTCTAAAGATGGATCAAACAATCACTTTTCTACTAGTTTCATGTAAATAAGTTGGATGTCTTGCTCTAGATCTATGTTTCCATGAGCCTTGACAACTTATGAAATTTTTTTCAACTTTTACAACTTTTTAATCTTGATACTTTTGAAGGCTTCCAATCCACCTTTTTTTCAACCTAAAAACTTGCAACACAAAAAGGGAGGGAAAAAATGTTGTTTTATTAGGGAATGGGGTTTTTCCTTGGTCAAACCTCATGTTGGTAATAAAAAATTAATGAGAAATCAAGCATGAATGAAATGTAACATGAAACATAAGTTGAGACAATAGAACCTTGTTTAAAACCTTGTAGATCTATAAAAATCCTGAAATGACTTCAATGGATGTAGATCTTGATCATGATTATTGATGAAGGATAATGCCTTTGAATACTTGAATTTATCTTGAACAATGCATCAGAACATTAGCTTAAAACAACATGCATGATGCATCAAGCCTTTGACATGATAATGGATCTTGTTTGTTGAAACAATCTTCTACAAATCTACCCTTTAATTCCCTCTTGAATACTCTTGAATACTCTATAATACTCTTTTGAGATCTTAGGATGCTTGACTCAAAATTGTTAGGTGAAATAATGATTTGAAACCTTAATTATATAAGCACTCCATCTAATTTACCATTTATTAGATCCCAAATGTTGACATTCACAAAATTTGAATTGAAAACCATGATTTCCTACTCAAAACCCTAAAATGGAGCTAAATGGGACTCATACACCCAAGGTGGCATGTGGGTCCCACTCTAGCTTTTTAGACTGGGGAAATGTCTGGGGGTTAGGTCATTAACCATATTTATTGAATTTTCAAGGATTTGAATTTAAATAAGGAATGGAATGCATAATAAAGTGTGTTAGGGCCTATTAATAATGATTTTAAGGTCATAAATGCAAGAGGGAAAAAAAATTAGTGTGAAGGTGTGAATAAATACACTTTACAACACTAAATTAAGGAAAAATTAGGTCTATTGAGTTAAAAAGGGCCCTAAACTTAATGTGAATGTGTAAAACACATTACAACACTAAATAAAGGCAATATTAGGCTCATTTTAATATTAATTATTCCCAGTTGAGTGAGGAAAAGGGATACTTTTTCCTACACTGCATTTATTCCCCAGTTTAGTGAGAGGAGGAACTTGCTTCAAACTTGCACTAAAGTAGACATTCAAGAGGGGTCCAATTGTACCTGTGTGGATGGTATAGAATAAAAAATATCAAGGGGTGGTCAAGCACCCAGGATCCAAGATCCTATGTCAAACCAACATAAGAAGAAATGGAGACACACAAGGTGTACAATATGAAACATCAAGATACAAAAACATACAATGTGAAAGACATAAAGAAGAAAGAAAAAAGAAAAAGAGGGTGGATGAAGCCTCGACCATTTGTCCAAAGTGGTGTGGATCAGATCTAAGCTATTTGTCAAAAGAAATTTTACAAGTGGAACATGATGTCTACTATGCAAAACCAAACATGTGCTCACAAGGACTAGTGAAATCTTAGGCCATCCACTAGGTGATTCCCCAAGAAGATGAGACTCATATGCACATAGTCGATATGTTCCCACACACAAAAGCAAGTGGCTATGGGAAATCCACACCTAATTTTGGCTCCCATACATACTAACCACACAAAATCTATCCCTCCTAATAACTCTAATAAGCTACCACACTATGAAACTTTGAGCTTATGAACAACATGCAAGTAAATATTGGTTAAAAGGGACTTTTCTTAGTTCATGTAAGGTATCTTCTTAGGGAACATCACACCTAATGTCTCAAAGAGAGGAAAAATAAAAGAAATATCACACTCTCGGAGGAAATAAAATCTAATGATACCACTAAGAAAAGGATGCATCACAAGTGTTGGATATGGATGATATGTGGTTTTCATTGATGTCAACACTATTTCCATTAATGTCTTTAAGGTTGTATATGCCAAGGATATTGAGAAAATTGTAATAAAATAAGTTGCAGGTTGTCAGTGATGCATTGAAGTTTAGTATGGTGGATATCTTAGTATATTGATGATAAGAGGTTGTGGATTAAAGGGCTTGTTGACAAGTATATCTAGTTTATCCACATGAAGTTTCAAAGGTTTGCATGAATATTTGATTGAGTCATGAGCATTTGTGTATTGACACTTGCTTTGTTGCTTTAGGTGGTGTTCCTGAAAGAAGATGATGTGATTCTAGTAATTTGAGTTGTTGCGGATGCTTCTATGGTGCTTCATAATGCTTGTGGATGTTTCTAGATTGTTCTTTATCTGTGTTGTTGTTCTGTATTGATCTTTGTGCTCACGATTGGTGATTTTCTTCCATGAGTTCATGCTTTTCATGATCATGTCCAACAGGGTGATTGTAGCGTGTTGTGGATCTTTGAGGCATAATTTTTGAAGGTGTTCCATTTTTGAGAATGTTGTTTTGGGTCCTTACTATGTTTTGGCCAACATTGTTTTGTCTACATTGATAAATTGTTTATTGATTTGGGCTGCCAATTTGTCCAAATTTCATATTTTGTTTGGCTGACATGTAGTTTGTGTTATCCTTAGCTGTGGATATATATGATCAACTATTTATGGTATGGTGTGTGATGGATTCCTTGTGCTAAGTGTGAATAATGTTCTAATCTTTTGAAGGAAAAATTAAAGTGTGAAAAAGAGTGAGCAGATGAAAGTGTTGATGTGCTTAACCGAAACTATAATTAGGCGTTTGAAGATGCTACTTTCTCAGTTCAAAATATTCCAGATGTAATCTGAATGTGACTATAAGGCATTGAGTCTTCTTTTGGGTAGTAATACTTTTGTATTTGTGTAGTGTGCTCTAGGAAGTGTGCCTAAATGCATGCACATTCCCCATTTGTAAAAATTTTAATAGGGTATAATCTTGTGGACTAACCTCCAATGTGGTTTTTCCTCTAGTAGGGTTTCCACGCAAAAATCTTGGTGTTATGTGTGTTTTTGATGTCATGATGGTTTATGCTTTCATGTTTATTTATCAGATCTGAGAATAAGTTTAATATGTATAATTTATGTGACAATTGATTCACCCCCCCTCTTAGTTGTCTACCCTTGTGTTTCCAACAATTGGTATCAGAGTAGGTACCTCTGGAGAAGCTTGACTACTTGAGGTGATTTGGGATGGCATCATATAAGAAGGATAGTATGAGATTTTATTGAACTAATTATTCTCTATGGAAGACTCGAATGGAGTGTCATGTGAGATGCATTGGTGAACCTTACTAGACAATTACAAAGAATAGGTATATCATCCCACATAATGGCCCTTCTACAGAGATTAAGGAAGTCGAGTACAATATCAAGGCTAAGGAAGCATTGTTGAATGCTCTGATTGATTCTGAGATGACAAATGTAATGTAGTTGAAGATGCTTATGAGATCTAGAAAAATTTGGAAACTTTATATGAAGGTGATACCCATGTGATGATTGCTAAGTTGCAAAGCCTAAAAGAGAAATATGAAATATTGAGAATGGGTGAAGATGAGAACACTTTTTTTATGCAGAGAGTGAATGAACTTGTGTTTAGTATTATATGTGTTGGTGGAACATTGGAAGAATTAAAAAATGTTGCTAAAGTGCTTAAATCCTTTCTTTCTACATACAAACACAAATTTGTTGCTATTGAGGAGATCTAGACTGTGAGAAATGTAACCAGAGACATGTTGATTTGTAAGCTTGCTACTTTTGAGTTAAGTGAGTTTGGTGAATCTCATCCTAAGACAAAATTTCTATTCAAAGCTACTATCTCTAGAAAAGATAAGCAAAGATATGATTCAAGAGAAAGTCCTAGAAAATTGTCCAAGTATGAGCAAGAAATGAGAGAGATTGAAGAAGAAGAGAGAAAATTGGATGAGCTTGAAGCACTTATTGTCAAGAGGGTATCCAAAGGAGAAGGTAAGTATAAAGGGAAATTGTTTCTTAAATATTTTTCTTGCAATAAGATAGGTCATTTTTCCTCAAGGTGTTCGGAAAGAGTTCCTAAGCCAAGACCTAACAAGTCTAGATTCCAAAGAGAGTTTTATTATGCTACTGATGAAGGTGTGGAAGATGATGAATTTGATAAAGGGAATTTAAGTGAGGATGAATGGGTATTTATTGCTATAAAGGAAAATGATCTAGTACCTACTGAATTAGCTAGTTGTAAAAATGTGGAGAAAAATCTAGCTGCCAGAGTTGAAGAAAAAGATGAATGGGTGATTGACAGTGGATGCTCTCATCACATGATAGGTGGTAAAGGTAAATTTTTGAGCTTGGAAAAGTATGACAACGGTGTTGTAATATTTGGTGATGAAAAATTTGGTGTAATCCATGGTAGAGGATCCATTTCTCTTGATGATAAGCATAATACTGATGATGTTCTATATGTGGAAGGATTGAAGCATAATCTCTTAAGTTTTGGATAGATGTTTGACAAGGGATACAATCTTCAATTGAAGGATTGAAAGTGTATAATATTGGGGATTTTTAGAAATGTGATTCCATCTAGTACAAAAATGAAAGGTAATATCTTTCACCTAAGTGCTACTAGTAAAAGTTGTATGATTGCTAAGTTAATGAAAGTTGGTTGTGGCATAGGAGATTGTCTCATGTAAACTTTGAAAATATTATCAAGATAAGTTCTACTCGGGCAGTGAGAGATCTTCCTAAGTTGATAAAGCCTACTAATGCTATATGCAAGGAATGTCAGTTAAGGATGCAAACTAGAATTTCATTCTAAAGCAAACAACATTGTTCAAATGAAGTGTTGGAACTTGTGCATATTGACTTGTACGGTCCATCTAGAGTCAAAATTTTACAAGGAGACATTTATTTCATGTTACTTATTGATGATTATTCTAGATTGATGTGGGTTACTTTCTTAAGGGAAAAATATGAAGCTTTAGAGAAATTCAAGATTTTTAAGGCTATGGTTGAGACATAGACAGGTCTGAAGATTAAATGTCTGAGATTAGATAGATGTTGTGAATTCACTTCCATTGAGTTTAGTTATTTTTGTGAAGAGCATGGGATAAAGAGGCAATTATCTGCCCCGCGGACCCCTCAACAAAATGGAGTTGTGGAAAGGAAGAATAGGTAAATTCAAGAAGCTACTAGGACCATGATGCTCAAAGGAAATGTTCTGCATATCTACTAGAGAGAAGTTATGAGTACTATCGTTTACACTCTCAATCGGGTACATGTTAAAGGTGATACCAGTAAGACTCCTTATGAGCTATGGTTTGGTCATAAGCCTACTATTAGATACTTCAAAATATTTAGGAGTAAATGCTATATAGGAAAGTTTGATGCTAGAAGTGATGAAGGAATCTTTCTTGGTTATTCTACTAAAAGTAAAGCCTACCAGTACTACAATAAGAGATTGAGGAAAGTAATTGAAATTGATAATGTCAAGGTTGATGAAGACACAGTTAGACCATCCAAAACTATGGATATGATTCAGATGATCAAAATGGTAGTTCAAATAAAGGAAAGAAACTTCAAATTCTAAATCAAGTTCAGATCATTCCGGTGAATCTAAAAAATCAAGAGGAAGGAACTAGTGAAAGTAAAAATGTGAGATCACAAGAGGCCAAAGTTGAAGAACATCCTAAGAATCGAAGGCGTGTAAGACTAAATTATTCAGAAGATCAGATTATAGATGATAAGAACAAAGGTGTTCAAACCAAGAGAAGAATTGTAGTTAAAACTAGGAGAAGAATTGTAGAAGAATACTATTTGATCTCAAAGATTGAGCCTAATAGTGTTAATGAAGCATGCAAAGATGAACATTGGGTGGATGCAATGGAATAAGAACTACTACAAATTGAGAAGAATGATACATGGATTCTTGTTCCTAGACTTAGCAAAAAAAATGTAATTGGAACTAAATGGGTCTTTTGAAACAAACTAAATGAGCAAGGTGAAGTTGTTAGAAACAAAGAAAGACTTGTGTATAAAGGATATTCTAAGATGGAAGGAATTGACTTTGAAGAAAAAATTTCTCCTATTGCTAGGATTGAAGTTGTGAGACTATTTTTTGCTTATGTTGCTTACAAAAACTTCAAGGTTTATCAGATGGATGTCAAGTTAGCATTTCTAAATGGTGAACTAGAAGAAGTGTATATTGAGGAACCTGATGGATTTCAATTGAATGATCAGAGAGATATGGTTTTTCAGTTGAAGAAAGCATTGTATGGACTTAAGTAATCCCCGAGAGCATGGTATGCCAAATTGGACAAGTATTTGTTGAAGCTCATATTTAATAAAGGTATTGATGATAGTAATTTGTATTTCAAGATTGATCATGATAAATATTTGACTATTGAAGTCTTTGTTGATGATATCATTTTTGGAGGAGATGATCATTTTTTCATGAAGTTTGCTAATGAAATGCAGAGTGAGTTTGAGATGTCTATGATTGGAGAAATAAAATTCTTTTTGGGATTGAAAATTACTCAACTAGATAGAGGGATCTTTATATCTCAGTCCAAGTATGTGAAAGAATTTCTAAAGAAGTTTGGTATGGAAGATTCAAAGCCAGTTGGTACATCTATTGTGACCAAATGTAAGTTGACACAAGATGATGATTCTCCTAAAAAAAATAGATTAGATACAGATCCATGATTGGTGGATTTCTCTAGTTGACTCAAAATAGAGTTGATATCATGAATGTCATATGCATTATTGCAAGATTTCAAGCTGATTCTAAGGAATTTCATGTGACAACTATGAAGACAATTTTTAGGTACTTGAAGGGGACAATTGATTTTGGCCTATGGTATCCTAAAGAAGATGACCTTACCGTTAGAAACCAAGATCAGATTTGCAAACTAGAATATCCTTCCATAGAAGAGAAAAATAGAAAAAATAGAAGCTATTGCAAAAATATGTGCAACATTATTATTCGAGAATTAATTATTACAAAGAGGTCAATCCTTATAGAGATCAAGAAACCTTAAATGAAACCCTAGTGTGCACACTTAATAATTAATCAATTATTAATGTGCCTAAGTTTAGCTTAAGCAACTAAAGGAATAAGTGACTTAATTAATTAACCAGTATGATATAATTAATTAAGCATAATAACTTATTACTCTAACAACCCCCCTTAAGATGAACTTAGGAAGAAGCTAAAACACTAGAATAAGATGCATGAAAGCAAAGATGGGTCCCAACAACTAGGCCTAATCAAGTACCCATTTACAAATGCAAGAATGAGGTAGAGAAGGAAAAACCTAATGGGACAAAACCCCCCTACAATGAGATGACATGCTACAAAGAAGCACTGGAAGAACTCAGAGAGTAACACTGGAACTGAAATCTAGAAAGCAAGGAAAGATTCTTCTATCTACTACTAAAACTGGATGAGAGTCACTGATTGACTCAAGGAATCATGAAAAAAGCAACAGCAGACCCGATGCCTCGGAACACTCAAAAACTTCAAATGGGAACAACCCTGGAATCTATGAAGTAGCAAGCAATTATTGAAAGATGTATTACTGAAAACGAAGTGCAAAGATGCAAGATGCACCCTCCTAACTACCAAAACATCCAAGTAATCTCCAAACAACCCATCGGGCCAAATATGGACCAAATGATCAACTCGGGATAGATACATAAAAAGTGCATTGACAACAACATAGAGCTCCTTAATACCTTTCCAACGCTGCAAAGATAGCAAAAATCAGAGATTGTGTCAAAAGGTTATGAGCTCAGAAATCCAAAAAGAAAATATGACTTCAAACAAAAATAAATGAAGTAAAATAGAAAATACTATAAAATAACCTATACCACAGGATAGTGCTCAGAACTAGCTTTCTGACAATATTTTGTTTTCGAAAGTCCGAGTTCAGACGCAAAAGTTATTACCAAAATACCAAAACTCCTTCAAAAGGGTTTGGAGTTAAGCCTGGCGGCTAGGCTAGCCGCTAGCATTAACCACTAGTAGTTAACCTCTAGTGGTTAACTGACGACGGTGTCTATTAACTCTGGTTTTTTAAAAAAAATTCTTGGATTACGTGTCGTACAAGGCTGTACGACCCAGAAATGAATTTTTTTAACCTCCCAGAGTCACTGTGTCCAATTTTGATGATTTGACAGTCGATTTTTTGGGTTTTTGGGTGCTCTGAACTAGATGGTGAGGTCCGTTTGGGCTGAAAACGCTCCAAAATTTCAGGTATGCTCTAGATCTAGAAACCCTCATCAACTTCAAATCCTCGTAGATCTGACAAATGGAGGTCTTTTTCAATGAAATGAAAGGAAAACCTGACTATTCCATAAGCTTTGGATTCAATGGAATGCTTAGATCTGACCCAAAATGCTGCATAGATGAACTCAAGGAATGATACCCTCGAGGAATCCCGAATGAACCTTGCAATGATTTTCTCAAAAATCTGAGAAGGGGTTGCAAATCAAGGCTCTGATACTATGTTAGAAACCAAGATTAGATTTGAAAACCAGAATATCCTTCCACAAAAGAGAAAAATAGAAAAAGTAGAAGATATTGCAAAAAGATGTGCAACATTATTATTGGAGAATTAATTATTACAAAGAGATCAATCCTGATGAAAGAGATCAAAAAACCCTAAATGAAACCCTAGTGTGCACACTTAATAATTAATCAATTATTAATGTGCCTAAGTTTAGCTTAAGCAACTAAAGGAATAAGTGAATTAATTAACCAGTATGATATAATTAATTAAGCATAATAACTTATTACTCTAACACTTACTTTGAGTGCCTTTATTGATGTTGATTGGGAAGGAGATGTGAATGACAAAAATAGTACTAGTGGTGGTACATTTTTCTTGGGAAAGAAATTGATTTCATGGTCAAGTAAGAAGTAAAATGCAATTTCTTTATCTACTGTAGAGGAAAAATACATTGTTCCTGCTAACAATTGTACTCAAGTATTGTGGATGAAGAAAATGTTGAAAGATATCAGAGTTGTGTATGATGAACCTATTGCTATATTTTGTGATAATTCAAATGCAATTAACATTTCTAAGAATCTGGTGCTGCATTCAAAAACCAAGCATATACCTATTAAGTTTCACTTTTTGAGAGAGAAGGTGAGTGAAAAGGAAGTCAAATTGGAGTATGTGCCTACTAAGGAATAGATTGCAGATATCTTTACAAAGCCCTTGACTAAGGATACTTTTGAGTATCTTAGAGGGAAGCTAGGGGTGATTACCCCTCCTAATCAAAATTAAGATGCATTGACTTGCAATAGTCCATGTATTTCATAGTCATATCTTGTAATCCAAATTGATGTTGTGGTGGATGCTACTTAGGGGGAGTAGTCAGATATTAAAAAATGTGGTTTAGAGATTGTGTGGAGAAAGATAATGCTTACCTTTGTCATTGATATCAACAAGGGAGAAGAGTCATGTGATAAACTGTGAAAGAGTTAAGGAGAAAACAGTCAAAATCTAAGGGGGATAAAGTGCTAAGAGAAAGTATCATTGATGGTGTTTTTCACATCATGTGTTGCCATCAATGCCAAAGGGGGAGATTTTTGGATATTGCTAATATGTGGTTGTCAGTGATGTCAACACTATTGCCATTAATTTCTTTAAGGTTGTATATGTCAAGGATATTGAGAAAATTGTAATAAAATAAGTTGCAGGTTGTTGGTGATGCAGTGAAGTTTAGTATGGTGGCTAGCTCAGTGTATTGATGATAAGAGGTTGTAGATTAAAGGGTTTTTTGAAAAGTATATCTAGTTTATCCACATGAAGTTTTAGAGGTTTGCATGAATATTTGATTGAGTTATGAGTATCTTTGTTCTGACAGTTGCTCTGTTGCTTTAGTTGGTGTTCCTGAAAGAAGATGATGTACTTCTCGTAATTTGAGAGTTGTTACGAATGCTTCCATGGTGATTCATGATACTTTTGGATGTTTCTGGATCATGTTCTATATTTTTTGTTGGTCTGCACTAATCGTTGTGCTCGTGATTGGTGATTTTCTTTTATGAGTTCATGTTTTTCATGTTCATGGCCGACAAGGTGATTGTATCATGTTCCAGATCTTCAAGGCATAATTTTTGAAGGTGTTCTATTTTTGAGAATGTTGTTTTGGGTCCTTACTATGTTTTGGCCAAAATTGTTTTGTCTGCATTGATAAGTTGTTTGTAGATTTGGGCTGACAGCTTGAACACATTTCATATTTTGTTTGGTCGACATGTAGTTTGTGTTATCCTTAGTTGCAGATATATATGATTGATTGTTTATGGTATGGTGTGTGATGGATGCTATGTGCTAAGTGTGAATAATGTTCCAATCTTTGAAGGCAGAAGTAAAGTGTGAAAAAGAGTGAGCAGATGAAAGTGTTGATGTGTTTAACCAAAACTATAATCAAACATTACAAGATGCTATTTTCTCAATTCAAAATATTTTTTAGATGTAATCCGAATGTGACTGTAAGATAGTAAGTATTATTTTGGGTAGTAATCCTTTTGTATTTGTGTAGTTTTCTCTATGCAGTGTGCTTGAATTCATGTGCATTCCCCATTTTTAATACTTTTAACAAGGTATAATCTTGTGGACTAACCTCCACCGTGGTTTTTCCCCTAACAGGGTTTCCATGTAAAAACCTTGGAGTTATGTGTGTTTTTAATGTGGTGATGGTTTATGCTTTCATGTTTATTTATCAGATTTGAGAATAAGTTTAATATGTATAATTTCTATAACAACTGGTTCACCCCCCCTCTCAGTTGTGTTCCCTTGTGTTGCCAACAACAAGAATAAAGAAAATCACACAATGAAACATGAATGCAAATGTATGCCCCACTTTAAAGTGGTTGCTAACACCATTTTTGTGAGCAATTTCTTTAAAGTAGAAGAGGACATGAGAGATTATTCAGAAATCCCTATGCCAAGTTATATGTTTCCAAATGAAACTACATGAATAAAGGGTTTCCCCCCAAAACGTGATGCTAAAAATAGAAAGAAAATTGTGTCACATGCTTGAGCTAACTTAAGGCATTTCATCCACATCCTAAGCATGCTCTTATATATACATGGAAGGTGGTCGAATAGCCAAAAGAGACAACAAAAAGTGCCATACGAGGACAAGGATACCTAACCCCTTGCCACCACTTAGTACAAGAAAAGGATGAGCCATTATGATTGATGGGAAACAAATAGATTGAAAATAAGTATTAGTTAGAGGAATTAGGTGTCTCAACAAAAGGAAGAGCACCACAATCCTTAAGATGTTGAATTTTATTACTCAACGACTTACATTCATTAGTAGAATGACCATGAACTCTATTATACACATATAATGAATTCTTGTAGTAAAATTTCTTTCATGTTCTTGGGGGGAGAGATATTAGATGATCATGGAGGAGTCTCAACAAGATACCCTCTTGATCAATATTAGAGGATGTTCCTTTATTTTTTGAAAAAGATATCTCTTAGTAAAAGATGTCATACTTACACAAGACTCTTTAAATTGCGAGATTTTGTTCTCTCCTTGAAAGGAGGGTGTAAAATATAATGAACTCCAATCATTACTAAGACATGTCCTAGGAGTGCTTTGTGTGATGACATTAATGTTAAGTGAATAGTTCTTTGTTTCTTTCATTTCTTTGAAAGGAAAATAACCAAGACCACTATTTTCTATCAATTTAGGATGCACTAATGTTAAAATGGATTAGGAGAATCTTTTGTAAGAGTGTTGAAATGGATTGAAGGTTTTTTTATTTTTTTTGAGGGACAATAACCAAGACCATTAGTTGTTTCTTGTATGTTAGGATGTATAGGGACATGGCTACCTTGTTCTCTAGCATGACATCCTTTTCCACCATAACCAAGTTGTTTCATAAGTTCGTAACCTTTTCCATAAATATTTTTCATTTCTTCTAGATTCAATGGTTGCTCATAATTAACTTCATCAAAGTTTTTTGTGTAATTTGCTTCTTCTTCTATAGTGGTTGAGGTGGATGCTTTCAATTTTTTTTTGAAATTATCACTTTTTCTTTCCATTTTCAAACTCTTTGTTTATGATCTTTTATTTTCCCATGAATTTTGGTGTGAAATATAAGGAACCCCAATCATATTCTAATAACTCTGTGACTTCCTCAATATGATTTATTTTTCGGGTGGGTGCATGAAGTTGGTCACACTATTGTGGCCAAATGGGAAAAAAAATTGGAAATACATAACACACTCGCGTTATAACGCGAGCATGTTATGTGATTTTAAAAGAAAAAATAATTCAAATGTGTATCATTTTCTCTTTACTGTTTCTCAGCTATGCCCATGGCCAAAAATCCTCACTTTCACATCACAGTTTAGGAGGAAGGATTTATGCAAATTTCATCAAGAACAGTTGGATTTTTTTTGCAAATATGGCACCACAATGATGAAGAGATGCAGGAGGTAAGTATTGTTTGCTATTTGTTTTGAATTTGTTAGTTTGAAATTGAATTTGTTTGTTTTAGGTTAGACTTGATTGTTTTTTTTTAAATTTGTAGGAAATCCTGCAAATCCTCAACAAGAAGAGGAGGTAAATCCTCAATAGCAAAATCCTCAACAAAATCAACCTCAACAATGAAATCAACATCCCCCACCATTCTCTCAATTCCCTCCTAGCACTCAACAAAATTTGAGTAAAATTGAGAACAATAGAAAACAACTTGAGGATCTTATCAGTAGGTTGAGTGATCCAAATGATTCAACCATAGAAAGAATGCTTCTAGAAAATTCATTGAAAGACATGTTAAAAAATGTATATGCAATCACCCAACAAATATCTGGATGGAAAGATAGGAGGCAGACAGCCAGGGCATATTATGCAGACAAATTATCATATAAACAAGTAAAATATTTAAAATTTACTAAAGGTGATTTGTGCTCTCTATTCACTGACCCTAAAACAAATCAAAATCTTATCCTCAATGAAAAGAGGTTTCCTATTCATTGGTTCCACCACCAAGAGATTAAGAACCATTTTTATGAAAGATGGTATATGGTCTTTGATTACCCACCATGCAATAATTGTGAAGTCCCCCAATATTTTCTTAGGGAACTATACAGTGAGTTTGTATTGAACCAAATCCCAAATTATTTTGATATGAGGGAGTTCCAGGGGAGAGGTGGGGGGTCAGCTCAGGATAATCCCGGTGCACAACTGGATCCTATGCGGCAAGGGAGACGACCTCTCGCTAGGCCTCCTCATGAGCAGATTGTGATGCCTGCCATTGCGAAGGAGAGTGCCAACATAGAGACATTGCAGGCGATCACAACTTTGACCTGGAGTGTCATCCATCACACTAGCCCTATTATACAGCGCCATCTAGGGGAGTCCTTAGGTGGTGGCCTTTGAACCCATGTGTGTCAATCTTTCCGGGCAACTTGTTCATATGACCCTACCGACACTCAAGAGGGTGCTACACAGGATCCATATGCTAGCACGCCATCTAATTTATGCATTCATGGGGATGGGAGAGGATGGAGATGATGATTTTGTATGATACATATGGCATTGACATTCAGTAAAAATTCAGCATGTTCATTGAATTTAATTTATTAAATTTTGATTGTGAAATGCAAGATTAACTAGAATTAGTTGCATTTATTTTAATAAATTGTGGTCATTAAAGTGTAGATAATTGATACAATTCTAGCCATCCACCTACTTTGTTTTGTGTACATTCTATTGGTTGGGTATGTAAAGTTAGTAAACAATTATAAATTTATTACATGTGTTAATAACATTATTTTACGAATGGTATTTTAATATGTGATTTTTGATGTTGAACAGGGTATTGTTGGTGGTTGCAAGAAAACACCTCCGAGTGCCAGTAGATTTGATCAAATGTTCAATGGCTGTAATATAGAATTTAAAGACAACTTTAAGTAATGAATTCTAAGTTTAATAGATTTGTGTAGCTTCTATATTCATATTGTTGGTTACGCTGCATTACACATCATTCAAACTCAAAGCATTACTTCAAATTTGATAACTAATAATAAAATATATATAGTTTAATACTTGTACTCAAAAATTTGTTCATTAGATCTCATACATTATAAATCATCACGTGGATCGCTATT